>JASDDO010000008.1:297473626-297817776 GCA_030015575.1 Agapanthus africanus
TCTGCAGGGTTCGTCTCTCCCGGTATTCGGGGTGAGGTCGCGCTGTGTCTAGGAGAGCCATTACACGAAGTCCTTGGCCAAGGCAGGAGATTAACTGGTAGGTATTCCAGTAGTATCTCAGGGTGTTCTGGGCTACACTTCGACACGACTTGTACCGCTTTTGGGGGTCTGACTTTTACCAACTCCCTAGGCCCGCCATGTGATACTCATAGACGAACGGACCGGACTGTACGGATATTGTCTCTGCCAGGCTCAGTAGGGTGTCAGGATGAGTTCGCTCACAGATGTCCCTTTTAGTCAATACCTGGTAGCCCGTTACGCATGGCTAATACCTCTGACGTGCTAGTGGTTAAATCCACAACCAAGGTGTTGACGAGTCTTTAGAGTCCCCTACTGATGTTTTCTCAAGTTTCGGGAGAAATGCTGTAGAGGCCGTATGGAGATATGGCAGGGTTCGATTATATACGTGCGGTATTGCACGGATCATGATCGGACGGATAATACTAGCGGGCTTTGGTTTAAGCCGGATCCTAGTATTGTACAGTGTAGATTTTGTCTCATTGCATTTGTATTCGGTCGGAATACAAATACGGGTATGTATATACAGTCGCGGGGTTTTCCTGTAATTTATTACGGGATCAGTTTTCTGAAGTTGCCAGTTTGCATTCCGTTTCGGCCAGTTTTCCTTTGTTCCTTCACGGCCGGACTTTTATGTTGGGAGGGGCTAATTTGCAATTGTGCAAATTAGTATTGTGGATGGGGGTTTCTTGTGAAAGGAGAGATTATGATATGACTAGCATCATTTGATTCTTTTTGAATCAACTCTTTTGCATTTATGGTGATGGATTTTGATAAGATTAGATTAGAAATGGTGTGACCTTTTTTTCTTCTCATGATCATACAAATTCCTTCTTGCATTATTTTCTTTTTCCCACCACCATTTTTAGAAGAGGGGGCCGACCACTTCTAGTGAGGGAGGGGTTCATTTTGGTGGAGGAAAAATACACATCATTGATCCCATTTTCTTGCCACCAAAATTCCATAGCACATTTCCTTAGTTGATTTCTCCACCTCCACATCAATGGCAACTTCACAACCCTATTGAGACAATGGTTTCTACACTTCATCTATAGCATCCTTGGGCACGTCGACTCGCCAGCTTCGTGCCCGAGCTGCCTCGGTCCAGAGGTGGGAGCCCGTAAAAGAACCCGGCGATGTGGTGCCCGTTCCGACGAGGAGATGAAGACCGGAGATTCCGTGAGGAGATCGGGAGTGGACGCGAAGACCGAAGGACACGGATTGCTTTGTATAACACTCTACCCTTTCTCGTATTTTCTAGGAGTAGGTTAATGGCCCGATCCGGGTTTATAGTGCGCGGTGGTGCCGGTTTTAAAGTTTAAAGAAAAGCATCGTTTCCGCATTTTGGCCTCGGACAGACGGCCGGGGCGCCGCCGTGCACTTACACTGGTATCAGAGCCACGCCATTAACCTAGTCTAGCTTGCTCTAACGTGTTTACAAGTTCGATCGAACAGATTTTCCAAAAACCGCGTTTCTTTTCACAGTTTCTGTCGAAATTTTTTAGTTGTCAAAAAAATATTTGGTGTATTGCAGAAATGTGTGCAGGGTTTTCTGAGAGCACTGAAGAAAATTGGTACCATGATATTACTGTAGCGCGGCGGAACCGCGGCAAAAACCCCATTTTGGTCGCGGTTCCGCCGCCGAACAGTGGCTTCACTTTACCAAATTTCTTCAGTGGGTCTCTGTGTTGAAAATGATGTTTTTGGAATGTTCTGTTTGGGCCCAGATTATTTTTGAGTACTGCAGTTGTACTTGGGGCCCACTTGGGAAAATTTGATCGATCGAAAAAAAATTTAAACATGTTAGTTCACAGTATTTACATTATATCTGCGACCATGAATGTCATTTGATCGGTAAATCATGTCTAACTGCTATAGCCCTTTTAGACGGATTTGCGAACGTGACATTAACGTTGATGTTCTGTGTTGTGCTGTGATATTGCGGATTGGTCATGGGGGATAGCCTGGATGCTATGGTAGTACAGTTTGGTTTATTATGTACATTTGATATTGCTGGGCGAGCGTCCGACATGTGGGCTGCCGTCACTGCCTGTTTGTGTATTATTCTTTTGGGGCACGACCGGGCTGAGGTCGATGTACCCGTTGTATGTATATTTTACTTTCTGTACTAGGATTACCCCGCGGAGGGGTGCATGGATAGCCGGGTTCTAGAGGGAAACGGGCCCGCATCTCATGGCATTGAGACGGAGGGGGCTTTACTCTAGAATTGCCAGGCTATTCGCCACACTCGTAGGGGGTACAGGTTGACCCAAGGAGGGGTGCTCAAGTTACCGGATTCCGTCAAGTGCTGGGTTGTCCATTCACGTTGCGGAAGGGGGCTGCCTCGCTTCAGGTTTTGGCGGGTAACTTGCCGCGCCCGTAGGGGTCTAGGATTTCATTGCACAGGTTATCCACACGACCAGGGGAACGTCGGGTTTCAGTAGCGGCTCTATGAAACCCGAGGATCCCAGATATCTGTATTGTTCTGTGATGCTTATTACATTTCTGTGATGTTGCATTTTATCACACCTTGAGGGAATATTATATATTGATATATATACTAGTAGATGTTGTATATGTTTTGCATCCGCGCTAGTCCAGTCCCCGCTCTGTCGTTAGTTAAGTAACCTAACGGGTAATGACGGGACCCAGTGGCGAATGCGGGTGGCATATACGTACATCATTATTTTTGTTCTTTATTGGTGTGATCAATTGATGGGACTGCGTTGATTCGGATCAATGCAAGCTAAAAAAACCTATTCTGATGTTGTTGGAACATTTTTCAAAAAGCTGTTATTGCAAGGGTATTCTCTTTTGTTTTGCACAGTGGTATTCGGTTATGAATATCCAGCACCTCAGTCGACGAGGCAAGGGCCGAGATCCCTTCACCGGGAGTGACCCCTTGGACAGAAGTTTGCGTCAAAGCAATAACTTACGTATAGTCGTTTACTTTTGCTTTGTATCGTGGTATTCAGTTGGAATATCCTGCACCTCATTCCATGGGGAAAGAGCCGAGATTCCTCACCGGGAGTGGCCTCTTTAGCAAAGGTTTTCGCCACTATATTTTTAAAAGCTATCCAGTTCCTTCAACGATATCAAGTTCATTACGTTAATGGTTTTTCGCCAGAAACCATTCGTAGCCCTCCATCATTTCAGTTAAATATTCGGTAGTATTCATGCTATGTATTTTGACCTCACGCCAAGGCATAGTGATTGGTAGCTGCCGGATATTTATCTGTTTCATAGATAGAATGCGTTGGTTTGGGACAGTCGTACTACTATTTTGGCCTACGTCAAGGGTATGTACGGGTGGGTTCAAATTAACCTGGATAATGATGGGTAGAACTTGACATGTGACTTATGACATTTTGACCTCACGCCAAGGTCATAAGAGCATGGGGTAAAAATCACATCGGGAGTTTCTAAAGAAACTGAAACTTGCCAGATATGCGCATACCTTCTGGAGTGTGATAACGTGAGCGGTTCTGTCACGTTATCATGCAATGATAGTTGGATCCCGATTCCCACTGATGAGTTGGTTTACTCCTCGGGTGATCCTGACTAATTCTTATTTCGGGTTTGGAGAAGAATTTGAGGTTACAGTGGGAGGTTTCCTGATTAGATAAATTGACAACCGTTCTGATCTAGGTTAGAGTGCACGCTGAGTGTTTCTTTTCTCCCTCTCTTTGGCAGCGACTATGACCCGACCCTAGACTATGTCTCAGTGATCAAGATTAACCGAACCTTCTTATACTGACTTTTGGATTGTCAGAGTTGCAAACCTCATAGCCACTCCTACTTTTACCCTTTACTCCAGGACACCCCGTATTACTACGAACGTCCACTTCCATTGGATAAAACCATCGTATGGTTATATACGAACTCAAAGGAATTTATTCGAGGATGGTTTCCGGTTCTGGAGAAAACGAATAGGACTATTCAGTTGTCTTTTCCTTTTACCTTCTCTCAGGTTGCGAGTACTCCTTAGTTTAGGAGATAGTACACCTATTACGCAAATTGGATAGTCTTCTTCCAAACCTTAGGATGGTACCGAACGGTGGGGAATGAAGAAAACCAATTAGCATAACGATGGTGTACAGAAGGTATTAAGTTAAGACAAATAAAGGGATTAGAAGGAGGGCAAAGTAAATTGCGACTGCTATTCTTCGCCAATCCTAAATCACTTTTGTATTTCTCCAGGACACTCCGTATCACTATGAAGATCCACAGTTATTTGGATACTCCATCGTATGGTTATATACGAACTCGAAAGGAACTTGTTCCAGTTCGGGGATGGATTCTGGTTCAGGAGAAATAGGAATAAGTTTTATTCGGTTGCTTTTTATCTTCACCTTCTCTCGCATTGCGAGTGCTCCTAGGATTAGGACAGTACACCCATTATGCTTATTGGATAGTCTTCTTCCAAACCTTAGGCTGGTGCCGAACGGTAGGGAAGGAAGAAAACCATTTGGCCTAAATGGGTGTACAGAAGGTAATGACTAAAGACATATAAAGGGATTTGGAGAGATGGAAAAAAAATATACGGTTATAGTTGTCAATCTGGATAATGGAAGACGCGTTACTAGGAATACTAGGATAACCCTTCGAAACATTTACATGTTTCAGTTTCACTGTGTACTGTTAAAAGAAAACTGATTTCCCAATTAGCCCTTGCTCTAGGGTATGTATTTACCAGGTATGATTCGCACATCTGTATGGTCTTACAGATGATGAGTGGGAGTAAGTTATTGGGAATTAGGTGATTATCCTCATTATATCGGAATTCGTTGTAATTGGTGATATTTGAGAAAATCACCTGGGTAGTTTGCCGGACGGCAAATATTTGATTTTGAATATCCGTTCTTGTGCACCAATTTCAAATTGATATATCTGTACGTCTATTTTTATAGAATGAGATATACCTTTTTGAGATTATGTCCATGACATTTACCTATATCAGTGGATGGTTAGGTAAGGAGCATTAAACAGCGGTGTGATTCTTCTTAACCATAAGTACAGTTTTCAACTTACGACACACAGTGAATGAGTCACTAGACTCAGAGGACTTATATAGAGTATTTGTATATTGTGAAGTTTCCATTAGGTCAGAGGGGTTGGTCCTCGTACTATATTCGTTTTACTTATGACTTCTCTAGTTTTTAGACAAGTGTTTTGTAGAAATGCAAGATCCGAATTTTGAGAAGTTATAGGTATAAGAATAAAGTAGAGAACCAGGTGTTGCAAGTATCAGGATTCTTCAAGGTGATCGAAGATGTAGATACTTGTGTATGGTATTCAGTTAATAGTAATGATTAAGAGAACTTGCTTCTCTTTCAGGTTACTCATAATTGGAAGCATTCCTTAGTTGAGTAATGCTGATCGGCCTCCTTCTATTTAGTTGACATGCACTGGAGACAGCTGCATGATTTGAATCTGGTTCAATTAAATCAGTGCCTTTGTTTCTATATTGGATATAGAACAGTTCATATCTTGACATTGTTAAGGTACGGGGAGTTGTCCAGCTTATACTTAAAACCAGACGCTGGATAACTCAAGACGCGTTTCTGTAATGGCTGTTTGTGGGTTGACCCAGGCTATGACGAGGATTGACTTTCTACCATCAGGAAGATTAATAGTGATATTGTTCTTGACTCGCCACAGTTTTAATAAAAATGGATTTTTTCAGAAAACTGAAGTGGGAGTATGGTAGAACTGGAAGTGATTCCATAACCGCAAACGATTACTGAAAATTTGATAAGAACCTAAAGATTCAATCTGGTTTGACATTCCATTGGCCACTCCGCAGATATGGTGGGTAACCTCAGGCACCCGAGAGGTACTCCGGTAGCCTCAAGAACGGTGACAGGGAGGTTCTTGTTTACCCAGACTTGACACTACTGTTGTTCCAGACTATGAGACCCGGCAGGAGGATGAGTATAGCGTCGTTCTGAACTGGCTTCAGAAGTGTACGTGTATATGACTCTGCCAGAGGGTTGTCGTAGTCAGTGGGAGCAGCGAAAACATGGTGGACAAGTGGCTTATGTCTATTTATAGACTAAAGAAGATATAGCGGAGATAGATCATCTATTTCTGATGTGACAGTCATACGTTTGACTTCATCAGAATAGGGAATGGATCTGTTAAGAAGGTAGTAGGGTGTGATGTCTTGGTATTTGGATGACATACACAGAGTAGGAAGTGATATTCCTATACTACGATCGGTTATACTTTGGTTGTCATACAGTGGTTTCTCCACATAGGACTTGGATATTATATCAGACATTCTGGTTACTAGATCTATAGTTTTAGATCTAGACTTGGGTAGTTTCCCAATTTGGGTACTTAGACAGCATTCTATGAGTATTTAGAATGGACGACTCCTGGCACGGTAGTGTACGTGCAGCTGATGGAGTCACCCTCTCTAAAGGTGTCTTACAGACTAAAGGGGAGAGGGATGTGCATGATTGGCAGATCACTTGCTTAGGCAATTGAGTCAATCATGAGATGTCAAGTACCACACCAGACGTTGTTTTTGCAGTAGGTGCAATAAGTTGATATTGATCCAATTCTGGAGAAACATTTGGAAGCAGTTTTAGAACATAAGTGAATGTTCTAGGGATATGATAACGGCAACCTCCTTTAGGAGATGGTTATCATTCCAGGCTTCCAAGGTGACCTGGATGACAGAGTGGCTGTCAGAGTTATAGTTTTCCCTCTGACGAGGGGCAGTAGTTTGGACAGGAGGTCAAAGCGGATACTGAGGGAGGCATGGCGCAGGATACTGATTAAGTTCAGTTGACGGTACAGTCTAAGAAGTTTGGATTTGGAGTTCATTTATGAAGTAGGTCCCATCAGATATCCAGACACATTCTAAGACATGTATTGCTCATTTCGTGAGATGGTTTTCTCCGCGAACTTGAGATAAAGAGAGGCATAGAAAGAAACATCAGAGCGGATCCACTCACTGAGGCTATTCCTCGAACGCAATAGTTTCACAAACGAGCTTTGTGAGACTGACTAGTAGAGAAGTTGGGTGTTCGGTATCACACGGGCTGTGAGTATGCGACATCGCAATAATTAGCCTTGAGTGCATGTGGGAGATTGTTGGAGATAGTGCCCTTAGAGTCAATTATTGGATCACAGGCACGTGATTGCAATGATTGAGGGAGGACCTATGCCGGTAGGACAGTCTTACTCAAGACGATAGTATGTTATCTGGTTTACCTTTATCATCGTGTACTACTTCAGGTGACCTTACATGTCACTATTGCGCGTTGATAGAGCCCTTAGAATTCTTGCTTGACAGCCAGTAGTATGATGGAGGTCATATACGTGGGAGCTAGGGTCTATAAGCAAATCCTTAAAAGGTCCCTAGTCGTGGGAGTTTCGAGACAGGGCATCGATACTCCAGAGTAGACTAGTGTATACAGTCGAGACCCCGACGAGGGGCGGTGTCCGTTCTCACAAGCCACTGGTGTCAGTTGGTTCACCTAAGATGTATACAGGTGCTCATTGGGTTATGAGTACACCGGACATGACTCGCCGGGAACATGCTAGTTGGGATTATACAAGACGTCAGATAGCAGTTGCCTAGTGACATGTGTACAGGTTAGTTCATCGATCTGAGTGTAAGTCCATGTCACGCACCCCACGAACTTGCGGGGAGGCAGAATATATGAAAAATGATTATTAAAGCTTCATAACACGGACTTGAGCGCATGAATCGTATCTAAACCGTTACTAGCAAACTATGAGAGGTTTAACTACTCGGATTCGAAGTTATACCTCACGTTACTTTTCCTTCGGGTCTTCATCGCTGTCCACCACTCCTCGTAGGCTCCTTGAAACATCGGCACCTCAACGGCCTCCTCGAATCAAAGACGATCCACCCGAGAGCTCTTTGTCCAAGCTTGATCTCTAACTTGAGATAACTAGATTGCTCAAATTGCTAATATAAGCTATCTAGGGGATATAGAGTAAGGTTATGGATGTATTAGTCTATCTAATCCTTGATCTCAACACATGAGAGGGGAGGATTAGGGTTTCAAGAGAGGATGAGCTTGAGGAGAGAGAAGGTGAGCTTAAGAAATTAGAAGAAAAATGAACTCACTAGAATATAACAACCATAACAATTAATCAAATAAATAAAATAAAAGATTAATCATCATGGTTGATGCATTCACCTTGTGTGATTCATCATATGACTCATTAACTCATTAATGAATCATTTAATGCAAAGGATGAATCACACAAAAGAGTCATTAAGCAATTAATGCTCATGCCACCTTAACCCCTTAGTCACCACTCTTATAGAAGCTTCCCGGAAAATTACGAGAACGCCCCTCCAATCCGTGAAAACACGGAAAAACTTTAGACTGTATAAATCCAATAACCCTATACTAGAATATGGCTTAAACCAAAGCCGGCTAGTAAAAACTGTCCGAACGTCGTACGTGCGTTTAAACGCGTATGCATCCGAACCCTTGTCGTAAAACCATACGACCTCTAAATCGTTTTGCCTGGAGCAGGAAAACTCTCTGTGTGGGACTCTAAAGACTCGACACAACGCTGGCAGTGGGTTTAACCACAGACCGCAAGAGGCACTAGCTGTACATAACGGTCCCCAGGTAGATGTCGATAAGAAAGCCGATAAGGAAACCCATCCGAACTCCTACTGAGCCTGATGTGACAATCTCCGTACAGCTCGGTATGTTCGTCTAAGACTATCGCAAATCGAGCCTAGGGGGCGGCAAGCGTCAGTCCCCTAATAGTTGTATAAGTCATGTCGGAGTGTAGCCCATTACACCCTGAGAAAACTACTGGAACCTACCAGTAAATCTCGCTTGCCCTGTCCAGGGACTTTGTGTTAGTGTATATGCCGTAGAGGCCATTACTGTATCATACTAGCTTGTATATTACTTGATGGAAGCTTGGGATATTCACAGTTGTATAGACAATCTTGCTCAAAATGGTAGTATGCTACTTGGTTTGTCTCTACTTCAATATGTGCATGTGTTTCTTTTAGCATATCGCTTATATACATATTAGTAGAGCCTTTAGGATCTTTGCTTGATTACCAGCGTTGTGATGGCGCTCACACTCGTGGGCGCTGGGTAATCCATAAGCATATCCTTATAAAGGTCCCTAGTCGTAGGACTATCGAGACAGGGCATCGATACTCTGGAGTAGACTAGCGTATGCGCTTCTCATCCCAGCGGGGAGACGGTCTGTCCCACAGCCGTCAGTATGTCGTACTTGAGATAGTATGTGGGTGCTCGTTAGATTACGAGTACACTGGACAGGACTCATCGGGAACTGTTGGTTGGTATTATACCTATCGTCGGTTATCAGTTCCCAGGTGACATGAGTACAGCTTAGTCCGCCGACTTGACACTGTCACTTCACCTCGAGTGTGTTCCCACTGTACTTAGATTACTACCCTACCACGGCTCAAAGGAGTCGTGCAAGCAGGTAGTAGTTGGGTGCAGTCCCGAAGCACTTGGAGACAGTGACAGTTAGACAGGATTCGTCTCTCCCGGTATTGGGGGTTGACATCGCGCTGTGTCTAGGAGAGCCATTACACAAGTAGTCCCTGGTCAGGGCAAGCGAGATATGCTGGTAGGTTTCCAGTGTTATCTCAGGGTGTTCTGGGCTACACTCCGACACGACTTGTACCGCTATTAGGGGACTGACGTTCACCGCCCCCCTAGGCCCGCCATGTGATGTATCAGACGAACAGACCGGACAGTACGGAGATTGTCACATACAGGCTCAGTAGGAGTTCGGATTGGTTTACCTCATCGTCCTTCTTATCGACATCTACCTGGGGACCGTTACGTACAGCTAGTGCCGCTTGCGGTCTGTAGTTAAACCCACTGCCAGCGTAGTGTCGAATCTTTAGAGTCCCACACAGAGAGTTTCCCTGCATTGAACGAAACGTGTAGAGGCCGTATGGTTTTACGGCAGGGCTACGATCACTTACGTACACTTGTGGGCGTATGCTGTTCGGGCAGGCAATACTAGTGGGCTTTGGTTTAAGCCAGATCCTAGTATTGCACAGATGGATTTGATTTGTCTTCTGTGCATTCGCATTCTACGGAATGCGGAGGCGGGTGTGTATGCACAGTTTTGAGGAGCGATGAAGGAGGAAGTGCCCCATTAGGGTTTTGGCAGTTGGTTCGGCCAAAACCGTAATGTGGCACATGTTGGAGATAGTGCCCTCATAGTCAATTATTGGATCGCAGGTACGTGATTGCAATGATTGCGGAGGACCTATACCGGTAGGACAGTCTTACTCAAGATGATAGTATGCTATCTGGCTTGCCTTTATCAGTCGTGTACATGTTCCGGTGACTGATTACATGTTACACTTTGATAGAGCCATTAGGATCTTGCTTTACTACCAACAGTATGATGGCGATCATATACGTGAGAGTTAGGTAGTTTATATGCATATCCTTAATTGTGGTCCCTAGTCGTGGAAGTTTCGAGACAGGGCATCGATACTCCGGAGTAGACTAGTGTGTACAGTCGAGACCCCGACGAGGGGCGGTGGCCGGTCTCACAAGCCACTGGTGTCAGTTGGATCACCTAAGATGTATACAGGTGCTCATTGGGTTATGAGTACACCGGACAGGACTCGCCGGGAATCTGCTAGTTAGTACTATATCTATCGTCAGATAGCAATTCCCTGGTGACATGTGTACAGGTTAGTTCATCGACCTGAGGTCGTCATTTGTCTCGTGTGAGTTCCCACTGTGCTTTGATTTCTACCCTACCACGGCTCAAAGGAGTCGTGCAAACAGCTAGCTTTTGGGTACAGTCCCGAGCCATATGGAGGCACGTGAGCGGATCGGCAGGAGATTCGTCTCTCCCGGTATTGGGGGCGAGGTCGTGCTGTGTCTAGGAGAGCCATTGCACAAAGTCCATGGCCATGGCAGGAGATTTACTGGTAGGTACTCCAGTAGTATCTCAGGGTGTTATTGGGCTTCACTCCGACACGACTTATACTGCTATTGGGGGTCTGACGTTACTAGCCCCTAGGCAGATATACGATACTCATAGACGAACGGACCGGACTGTATATACATTGTCACTGTTAGGCTCAGTAGGGTTTTCCGGATGAGTTCGCTCATCGGCATCCCTTGAGGTCAGTCCATGGGCAGCCGTTACGCATTGCTAGTGCCACTGACGAGTCATTAGAGTCCCCCACAGACTGTTTCCCAAGTTCGGGCGAAACGTTGTAGAGGCCGTATGGTTTTATGGAAGGGTTCGGAAAATGCACGTGCGTTTACGCATGTGTTATTTTTCGGGAAGATGATACTGGTCGGCTTTGGTTTAAGCCGGATCCGAGTATTATATTGAGTAGGTATTATATCTTTGTCTCAGTTGTATTTGTATTCGGTCGTAATACAAATGCGGGTATATTTATACAGTTTCGGGGTTGTCCTGAAATTCGTTTCAGGATCACTTTTGGAAGTTGCCAGTTTCCAGTTTTGTATCAGCCGTCTTTTAACATTCGGTTAAAGACGGATTTATCTTTTCTTCAGTTGAGGCGAGTCATCATTCTAGAAGCTTCTAGAAGTGGTGATGAGGCTAGTGAGTCATTAGTGCTTTAATGGAGCCATTAATGCAATGATGACTAGGTTAATGAATCACCATTTGCATTAATGATGTTTTGTTTGCATAAAGGATATTTGTGGTTGATATTTGTTCTTATAGTCACCCTCTTTCTCCTACGGTCACCTCCCTCTTGCATATAAAGTGGCCGTCCCCTTCCTCTCTCTCATTCACTTGGTTTTTGATTTGTAGAAAAGATTATGATAGTGTTAAGGGTGCATGGAAATTTCATTGCCTCATTTCATTCCATCACCCGATTCCCTCGGCAACTTCATTAACCGATCATCCACGGATTTGGACGAAGTGAGACAAAGTCATCTACTCATTATCTACATCATTCTTGGTCGTCTCTTTTAGCAAACTTGACGATCGAGTTGCCTCAAGTCAGAGGCGGGAGCCCGTTTAAAGAATCGACGATGTGGTGCCACCTCGACGAGGATATCGGAGATCGACGAGATCGGAGCAGCCGCAACGGAGCGTGGGATGATGGTTAAAGAACGAAGGACACGGATCGTTCGGTATAACCTTTCTACACTCTTTACAGTTTGTTAGTTTAGCAATAATGGCAGATCCGGGTTAAAGTATACGATAGCGCCAGTTAAAAGTTTTTTGTTCCGCATTTGGCGTCTGTAGACGGCCGGGGCGCTAGCGTAGACTTACAGCACACTCATCAGGGTTTTGACAATTCGTTTGGTCAAAACCGTTATGAGCCGGAGACATTGTTTACTAATCCTTTTAGTGATAGATTAGTGATGGCTAATTGCATTGACCATTTGACTACTTAGACCTCTTTCGACTTTGTTGACCCGTTGACCGTGTTGACCATTGACCTTCAAGAGGGATCTACACTCATCTTTTATTTTCTTTTTAATTCTTGAGTTATGATAATGGTCAATTCAATGTGCCATCAACTCTTTCATGATAGGATTAGTAATGATGATTTTTGTGTATTATTGCAACCATGGTTCATTTCATTTGGCTTAATCTTTTCATTATTCTCTTCTCATTCTCTCTCTTGAAATGAGAAGAAAAGAAAAGCTCCATGGTTGCTAAGCTTTCTCCTTCTTCTTCCTCCTCTTGATCTCATCTTTTGATCTCATGTGTTGAGAGAAAAAGATCCCAGAAAGACAAATACATCCATACATCTCCTCTATACATTCTAGGGCTTCTTGACTAGCAATCACTTTGCCCTAGTTGCCTCGGCACGAGGTGGAGCTCGGTGTACATCTCTCGGGTGGATCGTCTTCGACTCAAGAAGGACGCGGAGGTGCCCAAGGTCCGGATCAACACTTGGAGCTTGGATGGACGAGCGGGACATCGGAATGAAGACCCGAAAGACCGGTTTCGTGAGGTATACTTTCTACAGCATAGTAGTTATAGCCTCTAGTAGTTTACTAGTTTCTAGTTTAGCAAAGATCCGTGCTTTAGGTCCATGTTGCCTTGCGCCAAAATCATTGTTTTTCGCCGTTTCCGCCTCCCCGTAAGAACCGGGGTGAGCAACGTGGACTTACAGTGGTATCATAGCCTAGCTAAACATAAACTAGTAAGTTAGCAAAGTGTTTAGAATATCGATCGGAAAAAAGTCGCAAAACACGTCCGCTAAACCTCTAGTTTCTGTCGATTTTTATACTGCTCAAAAAGTGATTTAAAATATATGAAAAATCGTCTCAGGGTTTTGTGAAAACACTGCAGAAAAACGATCAATTGAATCGATCAAACGACCGCGTTTCCGCGGCAATGACATGCTCATTGCCGCGGTTCCGCCGCCGTTTTGACGCGGCACTGGATCGGATTTTGTGCAGTGTTTTAGTTTTGCTGTTTTGGGATTTTTAAGACATGTTTTTTCCACCCAGAATTTCTAGAGAGCAAATTGACTTTTGGGGTGGTTAAAAATCCGTATTTTGATCGATATTCCGTACTCTTTGGCTAATGTATATTATCTGTGATGTGATATATGTATTGAACGTCCGCTAATCGTTATACGTCGATTAGTGGAGGTTATACATATCTGTGATCTGTAATGTTGATGGTTTGTGTATATGAACTCGGTGGATTGTCGCGGATGAATAGCCGGGAATGGGTGTGAGATGAGAGTTTCTTTTTCTTTCATTCATTGTAAAATTTGTAAATTCATGTAATATTATTTGTATGGCCGCACAACCGGGTCGGGGTTGTAGCCGTCATTGTATAATTTCTTTTTACTATTTTTGCTCTTAGGATAGACCCAAGGTGGGGTGCACAAACTACCGGGTATCTCGAAGTGCCGAGTGGCCTACTCACGGTGTTGAGGGAGGTTGCTTCTTTTCGGGTACTTGGCGGGTAGTTTGCCGCACCTGTAGGGGTCTAGGGTGGGGTTTGGCTATTCATCGCGACCGTGTAATCCGTTTTTCGTTGTAGGCTCGAACGAATCGCGGTTTCCTAGTATATCCAAAGTGTTCATCTGTGATCTGTAATGGCTATCATTGCTATATATCTATATATGATATCTATTTAGGCGTTGCTTATGTTTTTCAGCCGCGCTAGCCCAGCCCCCGCTCTGTCGTTAGTTAAGTAACCTAACGGATGATGACGGGGCCCTGTGGCGAATGCGAATGGCATAAGCGTACGTCATATTTTGGTTGTTTTCTGCATTGGTAGTATTAAATGATGGGACGCATTAAAAGAACTAATGCAAGAAAATAAACTAAGTAAAAGTCGTTGGAACACTTTCAAAACCACTCGGTTCTTTTCAAAAAACAGCATTTTAAACACGGAGCTTGAACCACTCCTTTTAAAAGCTCTCTCGTTCCATCGACTATATCAAGTTCAATACGTTCACGGTTTCGCCAAAACCATCCGTAGCCCTCCGTCGTTTCATATGAATATTCAACAGTATTCAAGCTGTGTTTGTTGGCCTTAGTCAAGGCACAGTGTTTGGTAGCTGGTGGGTATTCATATGTTGCATAGAAAGAATGCGTTGGTTTGGGACAGTCGTATTGCTTTGTTGGCCATAGTCAAGGGTATATACGGGTGGGTTCAAATTAACCTGGACAACGACGGGTAGAACTTGACATGTGACTTATGATTTGTTGGCCTTAGTCAAGGTCATAAGAGCATGGGGCAAAAATTCACATCGGGAGTTTCATAAGTACTGAAACTTGCTAGCGCTGCATACCATTTGGAGTGTGATGATTCTGGTAGGATTCCTTCGGTTTCATCACGCGATGATATTTGGATCCCGATCCTACTGTGAGTATATGCTACTCCTCGGGAAATTTCTCACTAAACGATCAATGCTATAAACCTAGTAGGTGTCTAGAAAGGTGTTAGCGGGGGTACGCCCCCAGGGAAAAGAGGTTCTTAAATTAAGGAACTTCGCGAAAGCGTTGGAAAACCTCACTCGAAGTACCTACACTGGCCTGGCTGAACGGTTAAGCAAGTATTGTGCGGTGGGATTGATCCCGACTAATTCTTCCTTTATGGTTTGAGGAGGGATTCGAGAGACAGTGGGAGCCATCCTGTTTAGATAAATTAAAAACCAATCTAAACTTGCAAGAGTATCATGCTGAGTGTTTTCTTCTCTCTCTCTTAATTGCAGTGACCGCACCTAGGTTACATCTAGATAATGAAACGACTGAATCTGACTGTTATGACTGGCAAAGGTCTGTCCAGATGTCCATTACCCATGACAAGCTGGGATACCTCTTGACTGATCCAACCCCAGCCGTCTCAGGTCCAGTTTCCCCTGTCATGGATATTGATATCCGTAGGACATCGGAAGAAGACTGTGCGAAAGCCAAGTGCCTCGTGTTAACCTCAGTTGATGGTATATACCAGAGGCAGCACGAGAAGATGGACTCAGCTTCTATCTTCCTCCATAACAAAGTTTTATATGGAGAGCAATCTCGTATCGCAAGATATGAGACCTCGAACGAATTGCTTCCAGCGAGGTTGGCTATCGGGTCATCTGCAAGGGGCAACGTCCTTACAGAGACCAGCTCTTTTGAGCTTTCGGACCTGAAGACCACGTTGAAGAACGGGTCAGATGCTGACTTTGTTCAACAGTCTCTACCTACTACCCTGAAGGAAACCAGGGAAGTAGAAAGAAAGGGAAGGGCAGAAGTTTCAGGAACAGATGTAGTAAAAGAGGGATGTTCCTATTGTTACGGGAATGAATATGGGCAGAAGGATTGCAGGGCTTGTAAAGCCAGTAGCCAGAATTCGAAGCATGTTGTGGCTTCGGCTTCGGGTGTGTTTGTAATAGAGAACTGTATGTCAGTTAACCCTACTTCCTGGGTATTGGATACCGGATCAGGATCTCATATCTGTAATTCGTTACAGGCTCTAAGAAACCGTAGGGTTATAAGGAAAGGTGATATGACTCTCAGGGTTGCTAACGGAATGAGCATGTATGCTGTATCCATAGGGGAATATCATCTAGGACTGACAACTGGGCAGATATTGATTCTGCGTGACTATTTTTATGTACCAGGTGTGACTTGTAACATCATATCTGTATCCTTACTTTCTAAGGAAGGATATGATTTTACTTTTGTAAGCGATGTAGTAAACATCCACCTAAATCAAGTACTGATTGGGTCAGGTACATTGAAATACGGTATATACGTTTTGAATCAAGCTCAGGTCTTCAGTGTCCAGAACACACTTAAAAGAAAGTCTTCGGAAACAAATCAGGCTTTCTTATGGCATTGTAGACTGGGTCACATTAATGAGACACGGTTCACAAAGTTACATAAAGAAGGATACTTGGATCCGTTCGAGTACCAGTCTTATGCCACTTGTGAATCTTGTCTCATGGGAAAGATGACAAAGACTTCGTTCACTGGATACGGAGAAAGAGCGAGCGAGCTCTTGGGACTCATACACAGTGATGTGTGTGGTCCAATGTCTACACATGCACGAAGTGGTTATTCATACTTCATTACTTTCACAGATGATTTCTCTAGGTATGGGCTTGTCTTCTTAATGAGGCACAAATCCGAGGCCTTCGAGAAATTTCAAGAATACAAGAATGAAGTTGAAAAACAAACAGGCAAAAGTATCAAGACACTGAGATCTGATCGAGGTGGTGAATACTTGAGTGCCGAGTTTCTGGGCTTCTTAAAAGAGAATTGAATTCTCTCTCAGCTTACTCCTCCATACACACCACAACACAACGGTGTATCGGAAAGAAGGAATCGAACCCTATTGGATATGGTTCGTTCCATGATGAGTAAGGCTGAGTTGTCGCGATCCTTCTGGAGTTATGCGCTAGAAACAGCTGCATATCTTTCGAACCAAGTTCCTACTAAATCAGTGCCTACCACACCATATGAGATGTGGAGTGGGAAGCAACCCAGTCTTAAACACTTTAAGACATGGGGATGTCCAGCTTTTGTAAAAAAGCAGCATGCGGACAAGCTCGAGGCACGTTCAGTACAGTGTAAGTTTGTGGGATACCCAAAGAACTCCAAGGGGTATCTTTTCTATTACGCAGAGGAACAAAAGGTTTTTGTTTCTCGTCATGCCCTCTTCTTGGAAACTGAGTTTTTGGAAAATCAGATAAGTAGGAGCGCAATAGAACTGGAAGAAATTCCAGAACCACGAGCTATTACTGAAAGCTTAGTAGAACCAGAGGGTTCGAAGGAACCGGACATCCGAGCGCCACTCCGCAGGAGTAGTAGGCAGTCTCATCCACCCGAGAGATACTACGGTTTTCTTATAGACGGGGATAGAGAGGATTGCACCATGGATTATGGTGAGCCTACTAGCTTCCGGCAAGCCATTCAGAGCGGCGACTCGGTAAAATGGCTGGATGCAATGCGGGTCGAGATGGAGTCTATGTACACCAATAAAGTTTGGACTTTGGACTTTGCTCCAGAAGGGGTAACCCGTAGGGTGCAAATGGATCTTCAGAAAGAAGATTGGTGTAGATGGGCAGGTTGAGACCTATAAAACTAGACTTGTTGCAAAGGGTTTTCGTCAAAGACCTGGTTTGGACTATGACGAGACCTTTTCTCCAGTGGCTATGCTGAAATCCATTCGGATCCTTCTTGCCATTGCTGCCTTCCATGATTATGAAATATGGCAGATGGACGTAAAGACGGCTTTCCTAAATGGAAATTTGGAAGAGTGTGTCTATATGGATCAGCCGGAGGGATTCATTCAGAGTGGGAGCAGCGGTAGAGTGTGCAAATTGCTCAAGTCCATTTATGGACTTAAGCAGGCATCGCGGAGTTGGAACATCTGCTTTGATGATACTGTCAAAGAATTCGATTTTATCAAAAACCCAGATGAACCATGCATTTACAGTAAGATTGTAGGGAGAACAGTGCTATTCCTCATCTTGTACGTGGATGACATTCTCCTAGTAGGAAATGATATTCCTATGCTACAGTCAGTCAAAGGATTCTTGTCGCAGAAGTTCTCCATGAAGCACCTGGGCGATGCCAACTACATTTTGGGGATCCAGATCTATCGTGATAGATCTAAGAGGATGTTGGGACTTTCACAGTCAAGGTACATCGACACCATACTGAAAAGGTTCAGTATGGAAGATTCCATGCGCGGTAATCCACCGGCTTGTCACGGGATCACCCTCTCCAAAGAGATGTCTCCCAAGACTGATTTGGAAAGGGATCGCATGTCAATTATACCCTACGCTTCTACGGTAGGCTCTATAATGTATGCGATGTTGTGTACCAGACCAGATGTAGCATACGCATTGAGCGTTGTAAGCCGGTATCAGTCGAACCCAGGGGAGAAACACTGGATAGCGGTAAAGAACATTCTCAAGTACCTGAGAATGACTAAGGAGATGTTCTTGGTGTATGGCGGAAAAGACCTCCAGCTCGAGGCCTTTGCTGACTTCAGCTTCCAGAGTGACAAGGATGACTCCAAGTCCATGTCGGGTTATGTCTTTACCCTCAATGGAGGGGCGGTTTGCTGGATGAGTTCCAAGCAGGAGACCGTTGCAGACTCAACTATGGAAGCGGAGTACATAGCTGCTTGCGATCCCGCAAAGGAAGCTGTCTGGATGAAGAAGTTCCTCACGGAGCTTCAGGTGGTTCCTACCATTGTTGATCCAATATCGCTGTATTGCGACAACAACGGCGCTATAGCTTTAGCGAAGGAACCCAGGTCCTATCAGAAGTCCAGGCACATTTTGAGGCGGTACCACCTGATCAGGGAGATCGTAGATCGCCGGGAGATTGAGGGGAAGAGAGTAAATACGGAGTACAACACTGCAGATCCACTCACGAAGGCCCTACCCTAGACTCAGTCCGAGCGGCTGATCGAGATGATAGGTCTTCGATACGCCAGTACATGGCCTTAGTGCAATTGGGAGATTGTTAGTGTATATGCCCTAGAGGCCATTACTTAATCATACTAGCTTGTATATTACTTGATGGAAGCTTGGGATATTCACAGTTGTATAGACAATCTTGCTCAAAATGGTAGTATGCTACTTGGTTTGTCTCTACTTCAATATGTGCATGTGTTTCTTTTAGCATATCACTTATATACATATTAGTAGAGCCCTTAGGATCTTTGCTTGATTACCAGCGTTGTGATGGCGCTCACACTCGTGGGGGCTGGGTAATCTATAAGCACATCTATATAAAGGTCCCTAGTCGTAGGACTATCGAGAAAGGGCATCGATACTCCTGAGTAGACTAGCATATGCGCTTCTCATCCCAGCGGGGGAGACGGTCTGTCCCACAGCCGTCAATACGTCATACTTGAGATAGTATGCGGGTTCTCGTTAGGTTACGAGTACACTGGACAGGACTCATCGGGAACTGTTGGTTGGTATTATACCTATCGTCAGTTATCAGTTCGCAGGTGACATGAGTACAGCTTAGTCCGCCGAATGGACACTGTCACTTCGCCTCGAGTGTGTTCCCACTGTACTTAGATTACTACCCTACCATGGCTCAAAGGAGTCGTGCAAACAGGTAGTAGTTGGGTGCAGTCCCGAAGCACTTGGAGGCAGTGACGGTTAGACAGGATTCGTCTCTCCCGGTATTGGTGGTTGACATCGCGCTGTGTCTAGGAGAGCCATTACACAAGTAGTCCCTGGCCAGGGCAAGCGAGATATGCTGGTAGGTTTACAGTGTTATCTCAGGGTGTTATGGGCTACACTCCGACACGACTTGTACAGCTATTAGGGGACTGACGTTCACCGCCCCCTAGGCCCGCCATGCGATGTATCAGACGAACAGACCGAACTGTACGGAGACTGTCACATACAGGCTCAGTAGGAGTTCGGATGGGTTTACCTCATCGGCCTTCTTATCGACATCTACCTGGCGACCGTTACGTACAGCTAGTGCCGCTTGCGGTCTGTGGTTAAACCCACTGCCAGCGTAGTGTCGAGTCTTTAGAGTCCCACACAGAGAGTTTCCCTGCATTGAGCGAAACGTGTAGAGGCCGTATGGTTTTACGGCAGGTCTACGATCACTTATGTGCACTTGTGTGCGTATGCTGTTCGGGCAGGCAATACTAGTGGGCTTTGGTTTAAACCAGATCCTAGTATTGCACAGATGGATTTGATTTGTCTTCTGTGCATTCGCATTCTATGGAATGCGGAGGCGGGTGTGTATGCACAGTTTTGAGGAGCGATGAAGGAGGAAGTGCCCCATTAGGATTTTGGCGGTTGGTTCGGCCAAAACCGTAATGTGGCACACTCATTAGGGTTTTGACAATTCGTTTGGTCAAAACCGTAATGAGCCGGAGACATTGTTTACTAATCCTTTTAGTGATAGATTAATGATGGCTAATTGCATTGACCATTTGACTACTTAGACCTCTCTTGACTTTGTTGACCCGTTGACCGTGTTGACCATTGACCTTCAAGAGGGATCTACACTCTTCTTTTATTTTCTTTTTAATTCTTGAGTTATGGTAATGGTCAATTCAATGTGCCATCAACTCTTTCATGATAGGATTAGTAATGATACTTTTTGTGTATTATTGCAACCATGGTTCATTTCATTTGGCTTAATCTTTTCATTATTCTCTTCTCATTCTCTCTCTTGAAATGAGAAGAAAAGAAAAGCTCCATGGTTGCTAAGCTTTCTCCTTCTTCTTCCTCCTCTTGATCTCATCTTTTGATCTCATGTGTTGAGAGAAAAAGATCCCACAAAGACAAATACATCCATACATCTCCTCTATACATTCTAGGGCTTCTTGACTAGCAATCACTTTGCCCTAGTTGCCTCGGCTAGAGGTGGAGCTCGGTGTACATCTCTCAGGTGGATCGTCTTCGACTCAAGAAGGCCGCGGAGGTGCCCTAGGTCCGGATCAACACTTGGAGCTTGGATGGACGAGCGGGACAGCGGAATGAAGACCCGAAGGACCGGTTTCGTGAGGTATACTTTCAACAGCATAGTAGTTATAGCCTCTAGTAGTTTACTAGTTTCTAGTTTAGCAAAGATCCGTGCTTTAGGTCCATGTTGCCTTGCGCCAAAATCATTGTTTTTCGCCGTTTCTGCCTCCCCGTAAGAACCGGGGTGAGCAACGTGGACTTACACTTTGCGCAATGGCTCTCTGACACAGCGCGATATCAACTCCCAATACCGGGAGAGATGAATCCTGTCTAACTGCCACTGCCTCCAAGTGCTCGGGACTGCACCCAACTGCTACCTGTTTGCACGACTCCTTTGAGCCGTGGTAGGGTAGCAATCTAAGAACAGTGGGACACACTCGAGGCGAAGTAGCAGTGTCAAGTCTGCGGACTATGCTGTACTCATGTCACCTGGGAACAGTTAACTGACGACGGGTATAATACCATCTAACAGTTCCCCTGCGAGTCCTGTCCGGTGTACCCGTAACCTAACGAGCACCTGTATACTATCTCCTGTACGACGTACTGATGGCTATGGGACAGACCATCTCCCTAACTAGGATGAGAAGTGTACACACTAGTCTACTCTGGAGTATCGATGCCCTGTCTCGATAATCCTATGACTAGGGACCTGTATAGGATGTTGCTTATACACTACCCAGCCCCCACTAGTGTGACTGCCATCACAACGCTGATAATCAAGCAAAGAACCTATGGGCTCTACTAATATGTATAAGTGATACGTTACAAGAAACATATGCACATATTAAAGTAGACAGAAATCAAGTAGCATACTACCATGTTTAGCAAGACTGTATATACAACTGTGAATATCCCAAGCTTCCATTAAGTAATATACATACAAGTATGATACAATAATAGCCCCTAGGGCATATACACTAACAATCTCCCACTTGCACTAGGGCCATGAGCTGGCATATCGTAGACCTATCATCTCGAATAGCCTCTCGAACTGCGTCTGAGGATGGGCCTTTGTGAATGGATCAGCAATGTTATTCTCCGTCTCTACTCTCTTCACCTCGATCTCCCGGCAATTGACGATCTCCCTGATCAGGTGATACCGCCTTAAGATGTGTCTAGACATCTGCTGGGACCTGGGTTCCTTCGCTAAAGCTATAGCGCCGTTGTTGTCACAATACAGAAGTATTGGATCAACATTGGTAGGAACCACCTGAAGTTCTGTGAGGAACTTCTTCATCCAGACAGCTTCTTTTGCGGCATCGCAAGCAGCTATGTACTCCGCTTCCATCGTTGAGTCAGCAACGGTCTCCTGCTTGGAACTCTTCCAACAGACCGTCCCTCCATTGAGGGTAAAGACATAACCCGACATTGACTTGGAGTCATCTTTGTCACTCTGGAAGCCGGAGTCGGCAAAGGACTCAATCTGGAGGTCTTTTCCGCCATACACCAAGAACATATCTTTAGTCCTCCTTAGGTACTTGAGAATGTTCTTCACGGCTATCCAGTGCTTCTCCCCTGGGTTTGCCTGATACCGGCTTACAACGCTCAATGCGTATGCTACATCTGGTCTGGTACATAACATCGCATACATTATAGAGCCTACCGCAGATGCGTAGGGTATAATCGACATGCGATCCCTTCCAAATCAGTCTTGGGAGACATCTCTTTGGAGAGGGTGATTCCGTGACAAGCCGGTAGGGTACCGCGCTTAGAATCATCCATACTGAATCTCTTCACTATGGTGTCTATGTACCTGGACTACGAAAGTCCCAACATCCTTTTTGATCTATCAAGATAGATCCGGATCCCCAGAATGTAGGTGGCATCACCCAGGCCTTTCATGGAGAATTTATGTGACAAGAATCTTTTGACTGACCGTAACATAGGAATATAATTTCATATTAGGAGAATGTCATCCACGTACAAGACAAGGAATACTACAGCTCTCCCTACAATCTTACTGTATATGCAAGGTTCATCTGGATTTTTGATAAAGTCAAATTCTTTGACAGCATCATCAAAACAGATGTTCCAACTCCGGGATGCCTGCTTTAGTCCATAAATGGACTTAAGCAACTTGCATACTTTACCGCTGCTCCCACTCTGAATGAATCCCTCTAGCTGATCCTTATAGACGCTTTCTTCCAAATTACCATTTAGAAAAGCCGTCTTTACGTCCATCTGCCAGATCTCATAATCGTGGAAGGCAGCAATACCAAGAAGGACCCTAATGGATTTGAGCATAGCCACTGGAGCAAAGGTTTCGTCATAGTCCAAACCAGGTCTTTGACGGAAACCCTTTGCAACAAGTCTAGCTTTATAGGTTTCATCCTGTCTATCTACACCAATCTTCTTTTTGAAGATCCATTTGCATCCTACGGGTTATACCCCATCTGGAGCAATGTCCAAAGTCCATACTTTGTTAGTGTACATGGACTCCATTTCGGTCCGCATTGCATCCAGCCATTTTACTGAGTCACCGCTCTGAATGGCTTGCTAGAAGCTAGTAGGATCATCAAAGTCAATAGTGCAATTCTCTCTATCAACGTCTATGAGAAAACCGTAGTATCTCTCGGGCGGATGAGATTTCCTACTTCTCCTGCGGAGTGGTGTCGGGATGTCCCTTTCTTCTGAAACCTCTGGTTCTACCATATTTTCATTTGTAGTTTGTGGTTCTGGAATTTCTTCCAGTTCTATTTCGCTCCCACTTGTATCCTTTTCTAAAACTTGTTGTTCTAAAAAATGGGAATTTCGAGAAACAAAAACCTTTTGCTCCTCTGCGTAATAGAATAGATACCCCTTGGAGTTCTTTGGATATCCCACTAACTTACACTGTACTGATCGTGTAAGTCCATGTTACCTCTCCCGGTTCTTTCGGGCTTGCGGAAATGGTGAAAAACAATTTTTAGGGTTTAGGTAACTTGGACTACAAAAACGGATCTTGGCTAAACTACACACTAGCAACCTAACTAGAGATTTATCTACTCGGTTAGGGGTTATACCTCACTTGAACTCCTTCTTCTTGGACTCTTTGTAGTGGTTGGATGGTGCTTTCCTCGTCGCCTACTCTTGTCAAAGATTGATCCATCTGAGGGTTTCTTCCTTGAGCTCCTTTCTCGAACTTTGAGAGAACTAAGGTCTTTGGCTTGCTAGACTTTCAACCTTAGAGTGAGTAGAGAGTAGTTTAGGGTCTTTTATCTCAAGGAGAGGTTTCTCAACTCATGAGAATGGATCTCCTTGAACTAGAGGAGGAGGAAGAAGAAGAGAGGAGAGAGAATGGTTATGATAGAATGAGGATGGTATTTTACAACCATAACAATATAAGTGAATTATCTAATAATAATATTAATCCAAAATGAAAAAGGTGATGGATGGTTTGATGAGACCATTATCATATCACATTAAATGTTTTTTGCAAAGATCAAAGAGCATCTTTGATGTGTAATGATGATAGCCTGCTAGTAATGACTGTCCGGACACCAAACGTGCACAAGTGCGCGGATGTGAATGAACCCTGTCGCAAAACCATGCGACCTCTACTCTGTTTTGCCCAAAGGCGAATAACCCTTTGTGTGGGACTCTAAAGACTCGACACTACGCTGGCAGTGGGTTTAACCACATACCGCAAGCGGCACTAGCTGTGCGTAACGACCCCTAGGTAGATGCCGATAAGAAGACGGACGAGGTGAAACCCATCTGAACTCCTACTGAGTCTGTATGTGATAATCTCCGTACAGTCCGGTCTGTTCGTCTGATAACATTGCATGGCGGGCCTAGGGGGGCGGAAAATGTCAGTCCCCTAATAGCGGTACAAGTCGTGTCGGAGTGTAGCCCAGAACACTATGAGATAACACTGGAAACCTACCACTAAATCCCGCTTGCCCTGGCCAGGGACTACTTGTGTAATGGCTCTCCTAGACACAGCGCGATGCCAACCCCCAATACCGGGAGAGACGAATCGTGTCTAACCGTCACTGCCTCCAAGTGCTTCGGGACTGCACCCAACTACTACCTGTTTGCACGACTCCTTTGAGCCGTGGTAGGGTAGTAATCAAAGTACAGTGGGAACACACTTGAGGCGAAGTGACAGTGTCAAGTCAGCGGACTAAGCTGTACTCATGTCATCTGGGAACTGATAACTGACGATAGGTATAATACCAACCAACAGTTCCCGACGAGTCATGTCCAGTGTACTCGTAACCCAACGAGCACCCGCATACTATCTCAAGTACGACGTACTAACGGCTGTAGGACAGGCCGTCTCCCGTGCTGGGATGAGAAGCGCATACGCTTGTCTGCTCCGGAGTATCGATGCCCTGTCTCGATAATCCCACGACTAGGGACGTGTAAATAAGGATGTGCTTGTAGATTAACCAGCCCCCACGAGTGTGACTGCCATCACAACGCTGGTAATCAAGCAAAGATCCTAAGGGCTCCACTAATGCGTATAGGTGATATAATAAAAGAAACACATGTACACATTAAAGTAGAGACAAACCAAGTAGCATACTACCATTTTGAGCAAGATTGTCTATACAACTGTGAATATCCCAAGCTTCCATCAAGCAATATACATACTAGTATGATACAGTAATGGCCTCTAGGGCATATACACTAACAATCTCCCACTTGCACTAAGGCCATGTACTGGCGTATTGAAGACCTATCATTTCGATCAGCCGCTCGAACTGAGTCTGGGGTAAGGCCTTCATGAATGGATCTGCAGTGTTATCTTCTGAAGCAACCCTCCGAACCTCGATCTCCTGGCGATCCACGATCTCCTTGATCAGGTGATACCGCCTCAAGATGTGTCTGGATTTCTGATAGGACCTGGGTTCCTTCGCTAAAGCTATAGCCCCGTTGTTGTCGCAATACAGAGGTATTGGATCAGTAATGGACGGAACCACCTGAAGTTCTTTCAAGAACTTCCTTATCCAGATGGCTTCTTTTGCGGCATCAGATGCAGCGATATATTCCGCTTCCATAGTCGAGTCAGCAACGGTTTCCTGTTTGGAACTCTTCCAACACACCGCCCCTCCATTGAGGGTAAAGACAAAGCCCGACATGGACTTGGAATCATCCTTGTCACTCTGGAAGCTGGAGTCAGCAAAGGCCTCAACCTGGAGGTCTTTACCACCATACACCAAGAACATCTCCTTAGTCCTTCTCAGGTACTTGAGAATGTTCTTTACCGCTATCCAGTGTTTCTTGTTAGCCCGCGGGGGCGCCCCGGCCGTCGATCCGACGCCGGAAACGCGGAAACAAAAACTTTGCAAAACTTGCAACCGGCACCACCGCGCACTTTTCACCCGGATCGGGCCATTAACCTAGCTAACTAGCAAACAAGAAAAGAGTAGAGAAGCTATACCAAGCGATCCGTGTCCTTCGGTCTTCGTCTCCACTCCGATCTCTTGCGGAAACTCCGTCCATCACCTCCTCGTCGGAAAGGGCACAACGTAGCCGGAATCTTTTACGGGCTCCCGCCTCTTGACCGAGGCAACTCGGGCGCGAAGTTGGCTAGCCGACGCATCCAAGACTTGCTATAGAATAGTGCAGTAGGCTATGTCTCTTGAGGGTTAGAAGTTGCCATGAATGGAGGTGGAGGAACAATATGACATGAAGATGAGCAAAGGAATTTTTGAAGCAAGCTCAAGCCAAAATGAGAATGAATCATTTCTCCTCACATGTGAACCTCTCTCTCTCTCCCTCAAGAATAGTGGCCGGCCATATGAGAATGGTGGGATCAAAAATGATAGATTAATTAATGGAGAAAAGGAAAAGATAAATGCTAGAAAAAGTCACACCCATTTTACCGAAACAATCTTTTCAATTCCATTCTCATAAAAGCAATGGAATGACCAAAAAAGAATCTCATCATGAAGCTAGTCTTATCATAATGCCACAAATGTAAGAAACACCTCCACAAAAAGTAATTTGCACAATTGCAAATTACCCCCTCTATCGGAAAGTCCGGCCGCGAAGGAATAAAAGAAAACCGGCCGGAACGGAATGCAAACTAGCAACTTCAGAAAACTGATCCCGTAATAAATTACAGGAAAACCCCACTACTGCAAATACATGCCCGCATTTGTATTTCCACTGAATACAAATGCAAAGAGACAAAACTATACTATCTAATACTAGGATCTGGCTTAAGCCAAAGCCGGCTAGTAAAAACCGTCCGATCTCGATCCGTGCAATACCGCACGTATCTGATCGAACCCTGCCTTATCTCCATACGGCCTCTACAGCATTTCGCCCGAAACCTGAGTAACTGAGTGTGGTGGACTCTAAAGACTCGTCAATACTATGGTTGTGGATTTAACCACTAGCACGTCAGAGGTATAAGCCAATACGTGACGGGCTACCAGGTATTGACCAAAAGTGACGTCGATGAGCGAACTCATCCTGACACCCTACTGAGCCTGTCAGTGACAATATCCGTACAGTTCGGTCCGTTCGTCTATGAGCATCGCATGGCGGGCCTAGGGGGTTGGTAAAAGTCAGACCCCCAAAAGCGGTACAAGTCGTGTCGGAGTGTAGCCCAGAACACCCTGAGATACTACTGGAATACCAACCAGCAAATCTCCTGCCTTGGCCAAGGACTTTTCATGTTCTGGCTCTCCTCGACACAGCGCGAGCTCACCCCCAATACCGGGAGAGACGAACCCCTGCAGATCCGCTCACTGCCTCCATGTGGCTCGGGACTGTACCCAACTAAAACCAGTTTGCACGACTCCTTTGAGCCGTGGTAGGGTAGTAATCAAAGCACAGTGGGAACTCACACGAGACAAATGACGATCCCAGGTCGATGAACTAACCTGTACACATGTCACCAGGGAACTGCTATGTGACGTCTGGTATAATCCCAACTAGCAGGTTCTCGGCGAGTCCTGTCCGGTGTACTCATAACCCAATGAGCACCTGTATACATCTTAGGTGAACCAACTGACACCAGTGTCTTATGAGACCGGCCACCGCCCCTCGTCGGGGTCTCGACTATATACACTAGTCTACTCTGGAGAATCGATGCCCTGTCTCGAAACTCCCATGACTAGGGACCTTTTAAGGATGTGCTTATGGACTCCAGCTCTCACTTATATGATCGCCCTCATACTGCTGGTAGTCAAGCAAGAATCCTAGGGGCTCTATCAACGTGTAATAGCGACTCGTAAGGTCACCTAAAGAAGTACACGATGATAGAGATAAACCAGATAGCATACTATCATCTCGAGTAAGACTGTCCTACTGGGACAGGTCCTCCCCTCAATCATTGCAATCACGTGCCTGTGATCCAATAATTGACTCTGAGGGCACTATCTCCAACAATCTCCCACTTGCACTCAAGGCTAATTATTGCGATGTCGCATACTCATAGCCCGTGTGATACCGAACCCCCAACTCCTCTACTAGTCAGTCTCACAAAGCTCGTTTGCGAAACTATTGCTTTCGAGGAATAGCCTCAGTGAGTGGATCCGCTCTGATGTTTCTTTCTATGTCTCTCTATATCTCAAGTTCGCGGAGAAAGCCATCTCCCGAAATGAGCAATACCTGTCTTAGAATGTGTCTGGATATCTGATGGGAACTAGCTCATAAGTGAACTCCAAATCCAAACTTCTTAGACTGTATCGTCAACTGAACTTAATTAGTATCCTGCGCCATGCTTTCCCTCAGTATCCACCTGGACCACCTGTCCAAAATACTGCCCCTCGTCAGAGGGAAAACTATAACTCTGACAGCCACTCAGCCATCCAGGTCACCTTGGAAGCATGGAATGATAACTGTCTCCTATAGGAGGCTGCCGTTATCATATCCCTAGAACATCCACTTATGTTCTAAAACTGCTTCCGATTGTTTCTCCAGGATTGGATCAATATCAACTTATTGCATCTACTGCAAGAACAACATCTGGTGTGGTACATGACATCTCATGATTGACTCAATTGTCTAAGCAAGTGATCTGCCAATCATGAACATCCCTCTCCATTTCAGTCTGTAAGACACCATTAGAGAGGGTGACTCCATTACCTGCAGGTACACCACCGTGCCAGGAGTCGTCCATTCTAAATACTCTTAGAATGCTGTCTAAGTACCCAGATTGGGAAACCACCCAAATCTAGATCTAAAACCATAGATCTAGTAACCGGAATGTCTGATATAATATCCAAGTCCTGTGTGGAGAAACCACTGTGTGACGACCAAAGTATAACCGATCGTAGTATAGGAATATCACTTCCTACTCTGTGTATGTCATCAAATACCAGGACATCACACCCGACTACCTTCTTAACAGATCCATCCCCTATTCTGATGAAGTCAAACCTATGACTGTCACATCAGAAATAGATGATATATCTCCGCTATATTTGCTTTAGTCTATAAATAGACATAAGCCTGATGTCCACCAATGCTTCCGCTGCTCCCACTGACTACGACAACCCTCTGGCAGAGTCATATAGACATGCACTTCTAAAACTAGTTTAGAACGGCGCTATACTCATCCTTCTGCCGGGTCTCACAGTCTGGAACAACAGCAATGGCAAGTCTGGGTAAACAAGAACCTCCCTGCCACCGTCCTTGAGCATACCGAAGTACCTCTCGAGTGCCTGAGGTTACCCACCATATCTGCGGAGTGGCCAATGGAATGTCAAACCAGATTGAATCCTTAGTTTCTTATCAAATCTTTAGTAATCGTTTGCGGTTCTGGAATCACTTCCAGTTCTACTATACTCCCACTACTGTTTTCTGAAAAAATCCATTTTTAATTAAAACTGTGGCGAGTCAAGAAAAATATCACTATTGATCTTCCAGATGGTAGAAAGTCAACCCTCGTCATAGCCCCGGTGAACCCACAAACAGCCATTACAGAAACGTGCCTTGAGTTATCCGGAGTCTGGTTTTAAGCATAAGCCGGACAACTCCCCGTATCTTAACAACGTCAAGATATGAACTGTTCTTTATCCAAGAAACAGAGGCACTGATTTAATTGAACCAGATTCAAATCATGCAGCTGTCTCCAGTGCATGTCAACTTAATGGAAGGAGGCCGATCAGCGTTACTCAACTTAGGAATGCTTCCAATTATGAGTAACCTGAAAGAGAAGCTAGTTCTCTTAAACATTACTATCAACTGAATACCATCCACAAGTATCTACATCTTCGATCACCTTGAAGAATCCCGATACTTGCAATACCTGGTTCTCTACTTTATTCTTATACCTATAACTTCTCAAAACTTGGACCCTGTGTTTCTACGAAACACCTGTCTAAGAACCAAAGAAGTTATAAGTAAACCGAATATAGTACGAGGACCAACCCCTCTGTCCTAATGGACACTGGACAATATACAATACTCTGTATAAGTCCCCTGAGTCTTGTGACTCATTCACTGTGTGTCGTAGGTTGAAAACTGTACTATGGTTATAAAGAATTACACCGCTGTTCAATGCTCCTTACCTAACCATCCACTGGTATAGGTAAATGTCATAGACATAATTTCAAAAAGGTATGTCTCACTCTATAAAAATAGACGTACCGATATATCAATTTGAAATTGGTGCATAACAACGGATATTCAAAACCAAATATTTGCCGACCGGTAAACAACTCAGGTGACTCCCTCAAATATCACCGATTACAACGAATCCCGATATAGTGAGGATGGTCACCTAATTCCCAATAATTTACTCCCACTCATCATCTGTAAAACCATACAGACGTGAGACTCATACCTGGTAAATACATACCCTGGAGTAAGTATCTAATCGGGAAATCAGTTTTCTTTTAACAGTACACAGTGAAACTGAAACATTGAAATGTTGCGACGGGGTTTCCTGGTATTCCTAGTAATGCTTCTTCCATTATCCAGATTCACAACTATAACCGTATAATTATTTGCCACTTGTCCAAATCCCTTTATATGTCTTTAGTCATTACCTTCTGTACACCCCTTTAGGCCAAATGGTTTTCTTCCTTCCCTACCGTTCGGCACCAGCCTATGGTTTGGAAGAAGACTATCCAATAAGCATAATGGGTGTACTGTCCTAATCCTAGGATCACTCGCAATGCGAGAGAAGGTGAAGATAAAAGACAACTGAATGTACTTTATTCCTATTTCTCCTGAACCAGGATCCATCCCCGAACTGGAACAAGTTCCTTTCGAGTTCGTATATAACCATACGATGGATTATCAAATAAACTGGGATCTTCGTAGTGATACGGAGTGTCCTGGAGAAATACAAAGGTGATTTAGGATTGGCGAAGAATACTTGGTTTGGTCGTGAATAGCAGTCGCAAGTTACTTTGCCCTCTTACTAATCCCTTTCTTTGTCTTAACTTAATACCTTCTGTACACCGTTTAGGCTAATTGGCTTTCTTCATTCCCCACCGTTCGGCACCAGCCTATGGTTTGGAAGAAGACTGTCCAATTTTCGTAATAGGTGTACTATCTCCTAAACCAAGGAGTACTCGCAACCTGAGAGAAGGTAAAAAGAAAAGACAACTGAATAGTCCTATTCGTTTTCTCCAGAACCAGAAACCATCCTCGAATTCCTTCGAGTTCGTATATAACCATACGATGCTTTTGTCCAATGGAAGTGGACGTTCGTAATAATACGAGGTGTCCTGGAGAAAAGGGTAGAAGTAGGAGTGGCAAAGAGGTTTGCAACTCTGACAATCCAAAAGCCAGTGTTAAGAAAGTTCGGTCAACTTAGTCACTGAGTCATAGTCTAGGGTCGGGTCAATGGTCGCTGACAAAGAGAGAGCGAAAAGAAACACTCAGCGTGCACTCTAACTTAGATCAGAATGGTTATCACTTTATCTAATCTGGAAACCTCCCACTGTAACGTCAAATTCTTCCCCAAACCTGAAAGAAGAATTAGCCGGGATCACCCGAGGAGTAAACCAACTCATCAGTAGGAATCGGGATCCAACTATCATCGCATGATAACGTGACGGAATCCGCTCACATTATCACACTCCAGAAGGTATGCGCATATCTGGCAAGTTTCAGTACTTTTGAAACTCCCGATGTGGATTTTTACCCCATGCTCTTATGACCTTGACGAAGGCCAACAAATAATAAGTCACATGTCAAGTTCTACCCGTCATTGTCCAGGTTGATTTGAACCCACGCGTACAAGCCCTTGACGAAGGCCAACAAGGCTATACGACTGTCCCAAACCAACGCATCTATCTATGCAGCAGAAAGGCAACAAGCAGCTACCATACACTATGCCTTGACGAAGGCCAACAAACATAGCATGAATACTACGTGCTACCCGTCTGAAACGACGGAGGGCTACGAATGGTTTCTGGAGAAAACCTTTAACGTAATGAACTTGATATCGTTGAAGGAACCGGATAGCTTTTAAAAATATAGTGACGAAAACCTTTGCTAAAGAGGTCACTCCCGGTGAAGGGATCTCGGCTCTTTCCCCGTAGAATGAGGTGCAGGATATTCCAACTGAATACCACGATGCAAAGAAAAAGTAATCGGCTATAGTGAAGTTATTGCCCTGACGCAAACTTCTGTCCAAGGGGTCACTCCCGGTGAAGGGATCTCGGCCCTTGCCTCGTCGACTGAGGAGCAGGATATTCCAACTGAATACCACTGTGCAAAACAAAAGTGAACGTCCTTGCAATAACAGCTTTTTGAAAAAGTGTTCCAACAACATCAAAGTAGGCCTGTTAATCTTGCATTGATCCGAATCAACGCAGTCCCATCAATTGATCACACCACAAAGAACGAAAATATACTGACGTACGTATATGCCATCCGCATTCGCCACTGGGTCCCGTCATCACCCGTTAGGTTAGCTAACTAACGAAAGAGCGGGGACTGGACTAGTGCGGATGAAAAACATATACAACATCTACTAATATATATACCAATATATTATATTTCGCTCAAGGCGTGATAAAATGAAACACAGATCAATACAGATATCTGGGATCCCCGGGTTTCACAGAGCCGCTGCTGAAACCTGACGTTCCCCTGGTCGTGTGGATAGCCTGTGCAATGAAAACCTAGACCCCTATGGGCGCGGCAAGTTACCCGCCAAAACCTGAAGCGAGGCAGCCCCCTTCACCAACGTGAATGGACCACCCAGCACTCCACGGAATCCGGTAACTTGGGCACCCCTCCTGGGTCAACCTATACCCCCTACGAGTGCGGCGAACAGCCCGCCAATTCTAGAGTAAAGCCCCCTCCGTCTCAAAGCCATGAGATGCGGGCTTGTTGCCCTCTAGAACCCGGCTATCCGTGCACCCCTCCGCTGGGTAATCCTAGTACAGAAAGTAAAATATGCATACACCGGGTACATCGACCGCAACCTGGTCGTGCCCCAAAAGAATAATACAAACAGGCAGTGAAGGCAGTCCACATGTCGGACGCTCGCCCCGCAATATCAAATGTACATAATACAAAACTGTATTAACATTGCATCCAGGCTATCCCCCACGACCGATCCGCAACAACACAGCATAACACAGAACATCAACGTGAATGTCATGTTCGTTAATCCGTCTAACCGGGCTATAGCAGTTAGACAGGATTTACCGATCGAGTGACATTCACGGTCGCAAATATAATGTAAATACTGTGAACTGGCATGTTTAGAATATCCGATCGAATAAATTTATCAAAGTGGGCCCCAAGCAGTACTGTAGCACTCACAGAAAATCTGGGCCCAAAGAAAATATCCCAAAACCCCTATTTCCTAACCATAAGCCTACTGGGAAAATTTTGTGCAGTGAAGACACATTCCCACCGCGGAACCGCGGCCAAACCAGGGATTTGGCCGCGTTTCCGCGGCCGTACTAAGCGATCACTGTACCAAATTTTACCAGAATTCTAAGGTTTTCATGCTGGTGTTTCTGCAATGACCTGAAAAATTTTTGGAGCAGAAAAAATTTCGATAGAGAACACTGCATTGGAAAATACGGTTTTTGGCGATTTTGTTCGATCGGGTTTTAAACACACTAGACCATGCTAGGCTAGGTTAATGGCATGGCTCTGATACCAAATTTTAGCCCGCGGGGGTGCCCCGGCCGTCGATCCGACGCCGGAAACGCGGAAACAAAAACTTTGGAAAACTTGCAACCGACACCACCGCGCACTTTTCACCCGGATCGGGCCATTAACCTAGCTAACTAGCAAACAAGAAATGAGTATAGAAGCTATACCAAGCGATCCGTGTCCTTCGGTCTTCGTCTCCACTCCGATCTCTTGCGGAAACTCCGTCCATCACCTCCTCGTCGGAAAGGGCACCACGTAGCCGGAATCTTTTACGGGCTCCCGCCTCTTGACCGAGGCAACTTGGGCGCGAAGTTGGCTAGCCGACGCGTCCAAGACTTGCTATAGAATAGTGTAGTAGGCTATGTCTCTTGAGGGTTAGAAGTTGCCATGAATGGAGGTGGAGGAACAATATGACATGAAGATGAGCAAAGGAATTTTTGAAGCAAGCTCAAGCCAAAATGAGAATGAATCATTTCTCCTCACATGTGAACCTCTCTCTCTCTCCCTCAAGAATAGTGGCCGGCCATATGAGAATGGTGGGATCAAAAATGATAGATTAATTAATGGAGAAAAGGAAAAGATAAATGCTAGAAAAAGTCACACCCATTTTACCAAAACAATCTTTTCAATTCCATTCTCATAAAAGCAATGGAATGACCAAAAAAGAATCTCATCATGAAGCTAGTCTTATCATAATGCCACAAATGTAAGAAACACCTCCACAAAAAGTAATTTGCACAATTGCAAATTACCCCCTCCATCGGAAAGTCCGGCCGCGAAGGAATAAAAGAAAACCGGCCGGAACGGAATGCAAACTAGCAACTTCAGAAAACTGATCCCGTAATAAATTACAGGAAAACCCTACTACTGCAAATACATGCCCGCATTTGTATTTCCACTGAACACAAATGCAAACAGACAAAACTACACTATCTAATACTAGGATCCGGCTTAAGCCAAAGCCGGCTATTAAAAACCGCCCGATCTCGATCCGTGCAATACCGCACGTATCTGATCGAACCCTGCCATATCTCCATACGGCCTCTACAGCGTTTCGCCCGAAACCTGAGTAACTGAGTGTGGTGGACTCTAAAGACTCGTCAATACTATGGCTGTGGATTTAACCACTAGCACGTCAGAGGTATAAGCCAATACGTGACGGGCTACCAGGTATTGACCAAAAGGGACGTCGATGAGCGAACTCATCCTGACACCCTACTGAGCCTGTCAGTGACAATATCCGTACAGTCCGGTCCGTTCGTCTATGAGCATCGAATGGCGGGCCTAGGGGGTTGGTAAAAGTCAGACCCCCAAAGCGGTACAAGTCGTGTCGGAGTGTAGCCCAGAACATCCTGAGATACTACTGGAATACCTACCAGCAAATCTCCTTCCTTGGCCAAGGACTTTTCATGTTCTGGCTCTCCTCGACACAGCGCGACCTCACCCCCAATACCGGGAGAGACGAACCCCTGCAGATCCACTCACTGCCTCCATGTGGCTCGGGACTGTACCCAACTAAAACCTGTTTGCACGACTCCTTTGAGCCGTGGTAGGGTAGTAATCAAAGCACAGTGGGAACTCACACGAGACAAATGACGATCCCAGGTCGATGAACTGACCTGTACACATGTCACCAGGGAACTGCTATATGACGTCTGGTATAATCCCAACTAGCAGGTTCCCGGCGAGTCCTGTCTGGTGTACTCATAACCCAATGAGCACCTGTATACATCTTAGGTGAACCAACTGACACCAGTGGCTTGTGAGACCGGCCACCGCCCCTCGTCGGGGTCTCGACTGTATACACTAGTCTACTCTGGAGTATCGATGCCCTGTCTCGAAACTCCTACGACTAGGGACCTTTTAAGGATGTGCTTATGGACTCGAGCACTCACTTATATGATCGCCCTCATACTGCTGGTAGTCAAGCAAGAATCCTAGGGGCTCTATCAACGTGTAATAGCGACTCGTAAGGTCGCCTAAAGCAGTACACGATGATAGAGATAAACCAGATAGCATACTATCATCTCGAGTAAGACTGTCCTACTGGGACAGGTCCTCCCCTCAATCATTGCAATCACGTGCCTGTGATCCAATAATTGACTCTGAGGGCACTATCTCCAACATTTCTCCCCAGGGTTTGACTGATACCTGCTTACCACACTCAGTGCATAAGCCACATCTGGTCTGGTTCACAACAACGCATACATTATAGAGCCTACCGCAGAAGCGTTGGGTACAATAGACATGCGATCCCTTTCCGAATCAGTCTTGGGAGACATCTCTTTGGAGAGGGTGATCCCGTGACAAGCCGGTAGATTACCGCGCTTGGAATCTTCCATACTGAATCTTTTCATTATTGTGTCGATGTACCTGGACTGAGAAAGTCCTAATATCCTCTTGGATCTATCACGATAGATCCGGATCCCAAGAATGTAGGAGGCATCACCCAGGTCTTTCATGGAGAACCTGTGTGACAAGAACCCCTTGACAGATTGTCGAATAAGAATGTCATTTCCTATCAACAGAATGTCATCCACGTATAAAACGAGGAATAGGACAGTTCTTGCTACAAATCTACTATAGATGCATGGTTCATCTGGATTTTTGATAAAGCCAAATTCTTTGACCGTCTCATCAAAACAGATGTTCCAACTCCGCGATGCCTGCTTTAGTCCATAGATGGACTTGAGTAACTTGCACACTTTTCCGTTGCTCCCACTCTGAATGAAACCCTCTGGCTGGTCCATATAGACACACTCCTCTAAATTTCCATTTAGAAAAGCGGTCTTTACGTCCATCTGCCAAATCTCATAATCATGGAAGGCAGCAATGGCAAGAAGGATCCGAATGGATTTCAGCATAGCCACTGGAGAAAAGGTTTCGTCATAGTCCAAACCAGGTGTTTGACGAAAACCCTTCGCAACAAGTCTAGCTTTATAGGTCTCAACCTGTCCATCTACACCAATCTTCCTTTTGAAGATCCACTTGCATCCTACGGGTTTTACCCCATCTGGAGCAATGTCCAACGTCCATACTTTGTTGGTGTACATGGACTCCATTTCGGTCCGCATTGCATCCAGCCATTTTACCGAGTCAACGCTCTGAATGGCTTGTTGGAAGCTAGTAGGCTCATCACAATCAATGATGCAATCCTCTCTATCCCCGTCTATGAGAAAACCGTAGTATCTCTCGGGCGGATTAGACTGCCTACTACTCCTGCGGAGCGGCGTAGGAATGTCCTGATTTTTCGAACCCTCTTGTTCTACTATGCTTTCAGTAATAACTTGTGGTTCTGGAATTTCTTCCAGTTCTACTTCGTTCCCACTAATTTCCTTTTCCAAGAACTGGTGTTCTAGAAAGTGGGCATTACGAGAAACAAAGACTTTTTGTTCCTCTGCGTGGTAGAAAAGATACCCCCTGGTGTTCTTTGGGTATCCCACAAACTTGCACAGTGCTGAGCGTGCCTCGAGTTTGTCCGCAAGCTGCTTTTTGACAAAAGCTGGATATCCCCAGATCTTCAGATATTGAAGATAGGGTTTCTTCCCACTCATAACTCATATGGTGTGGTAGGCACAGTCTTAGTTAGAACTCGGTTCAAAAGGTATGCGGCTGATTCTAGCGCATATCCCCAGAATGATCGCGGTAACTCAGCGTTACTCATCATGGACCGTACCATATCCAATAAGGTTCGGTTCCGTCTCTCCGATACACCGTTATGTTGCGGAGTGTAGGGAGGAGTAAGCTGAGAGAGAATTCCATTCTCTTTTAGGTAATCCAGGAACTCTGCACTCAAGTATTCACCACATCGATCAGATCTTAGTGTCTTGATACTTTTTCCTGTTTGTTTTTCTACTTCATTCTTGTATTCCTGGAACTTTTCAAAGGCTTCAGATTTATGCTTCATTAAGAAGACATGTCCGAACCTTGAAAAGTCATCCGTAAAAGTAATGAAGTAAGAATAACTGCTTCGCGCATGTGTAGACATTGGACCGCACACGTCACTGTGTACGAGTCCCAAGAGCTCGCTCGCTCTTACTCCATGTCCAGTGAACGGAGTTTTTGTCATCTTTCCTTTGAGACAGGATTGACAAGTTGCATATGATTGATATTCGAACGGATCCAAATATCCTTCAGTATGTAACTTCGTCAATCTTCTCTCATTGATGTGACCCAGTCTACATTACCATAAGAAAGCCTGATTGATATCCGGAGACTTTCTTTTGTGTGTATTCTGGACATTGAAAATCTGTGGTTGGTTCAATACGTATATACCATTGCTTAATGTACCTGACCCAATCAGAACTTGATTAAGGTGAATGTTCACAACATTACTTACAAACGCAAATTCATAACCTTCTTTAGATATTAAAGATACATAAATGATATTACAAGTTGCATTGGGTACAAAAAAGCAATTACGTAAAACCAAAACATGTCCATCTGACATCCCCAGGTGATAGTCCCCCACGGCCTCAGCATCCATGCTAGCTCCGTTTGCAACTTTGAGGGTCATGTCACCTGCCTTCAAAAACCTACGCTTTCTCAACCCCTGCAAAGAATTACAGATATGAGACCCTGATCCGGTATCCAATACCCAGGAAGTACAGTTTATTGATAGATAGTTTTCAATAACATACACACCTGAAGCTGAAGCCGCAACTTACTTCAGATCCTGTGTTCTGGCCTTCCAAGCCCTGCAATCTTTCTTCCAGTGTCCACTCTTGTGACAGTAAAAGAATTCTTCCTTATCCACAAGCTTCCCGGCTACCTTTGTTGCTTTTGCCTTTCCCTTCGTATCCTTCTTACTAACACCGCCCCTTGGTTTGGCGGGGGTTTTCTTCTTCTTTCCCTTGGCTTTCGCCTTGGACCTAGAAGAGGAAGATCCTCCTACAAACAAAGTGGATTGTTGGGGTAAAAATTTACACCCCGTTGACCGAGTCAAAGTCAAGGTCAACCCCAAGCCAGGTGGGCCCAAGCCGAGGTCAAGCGGGCCCATGCCCAAGTCGAGCCCGCGGCCAGCCTCCCCATGCCAACAACAAAATCATGTAATAAATAATTTTTATGTAATTTTTTATACATGAATGTATGCAAAATGGGCATAAAGCCAAATTTTTGTAAGCCCATGGCTTATGTGCAAAAATGAAATGGCACATGAGCCATGGGATAGGCAAAATACCATTTTGTGAAGCCCAAGGGGCTATATGTAAATATGTAAGCCTATAAAAGGCAATATGATGATGAATAAAAAAAAATTTCATTCTCTCAAAAACCTAGGGTTTTTATTTCTTCCCCTTTTCTGAAGGACTCAAACCTTCTTCTTTCTTCTGAATTAATCAAGAGTTTTACTTTTCCTTTTCAAAAACAAAATAGTTTTTCACCATCAAACCCATAAAGGGGAACTTGGATCTGTCTTTAGATCCCAAAAAGGAGAGATTTTGAGATCTCACATCTCTTGATCTTCATGATCCAGCCAACAGAGGAGGAAGAAGAACCCCTTTCACTAAACCCAAAGAAAAACACACTCAGAAGTCCAACTCCTCTCTGATTTCTCTTCCGAGAAATATTTAAAGGCTAAAAGCCTCTTTTAATCGCGGGCGCTCAAGTGCAGAGCGCCCGCGTGCCGACACATGGCGCGCTTGCGCTCAAGCGCTCAGCACTCAAGCGCAGAGCGCCCGCGTGCCGACACGTGGCGCGCTTGCGCTCGAGCGCAAGCGCTCGAGCGCAAGTCGCCCCGGTGCTGACACGTGGCGAGCTTGCGTTCAAGCGCAAGCGCTCGAACGCAAGTCGCCCCGGTGCCGACATGTGGCGCGCTTGCGCTCAAGCGCAAACGCTCTAGCGCAAGTAGCCCCCGTGCCGACACGTGGCGCGCTTGCGCTCAAGCGCAAGCGCTCGAGCGCAAGTCGTCCCCGTGCCGACACGTGGCGCCCTTGCGCTCGAGCGCAGAGCGCCCATGTGCCGACACGTGGCACTCTAGCGCCTGAGCGCACAGCACCTAGGCGCACAGCGCCCAAGGTGCTTCCCCCACGCATCCTTTGGATGCCCTTTTCCCCCTCTTTTTTGTTATATATATATACATATATATATATATATATATGTATACATATGTGCATACACACATACTCCACGACACTGTCCCTGTTAGAAAAAAATTTCTAACGGGGCGCTGCCCCGCACCCCGCAAGGGGGCTGCTAGCCCCCTTGACCCCCAGCTCGCTATCCGGGTAGCGGGACCGCCGTAAAAACTCTGCCTGGCTCCCGATATATTTAAACCCCCTCCAAAACAGAACACACGTACACTGCACATTGAGTTCGCATGACCAGTTTAACCCGTTAATCGGAGGTTCCCTCGCCCCAAAGGCGATAGGTAATTAACGGCAGCTTAGTCCGCGGCTGCCAGAGATTCGGATCCCCTCAATCAATAAACCCCGGCCTACCCTAGGCAGGGGAAATCTGTAGTATACGCCTGACAAGCGCGCGTATTCCCATCTCAATGGGGTGACGAAAAACACCCTACAGATTCTGGCACGCCTGGTGGGACCAATCTCTCCTCCCATATTTTGGGTTAAGCATTCATGCGAACTCAATCAATATACGTATCTGTATTTATACTAAAATAATGGTCTTTCATGCAGGTTTTCAAGCAATCACCTCTCAACAATGTCTCCGAGGAAGATCTCCGCTCTCGGCAAGGCTTCCGTCTCCTACACGATGAGGATAGACTCTAGGACGGTCCTTCCGGCCAGTCTCGGGCAACAATGGGAGGAGCCGCTGCTACCATTTGGCTCTATTACGTTCATGCCAGTTGGCGCCATCTCAGCTCCTCAAGCCTCGGTGACAGACAAACCGGTCTCGAAAGGCAAGAGGCCAAATGTGGTGGTCTCGAAGGCGCCCCAACTCAAACGCAAATCGGTGTTTGAACAACTCTCCTTGGCCCCAGCTACGGGCAAGGCCATCGACACCAACAAAGCAATAAGGCGTATCGAGCAAGCTCCGGCGATGCCCCTGACAACTGCTCGATCGGGTGTCTTCTCTAAGCTCCCCGTCGACCGACTCACGGTGGCTTCCCAGGGAATGAATGCCCGCCAAGCCCGTAAAATTGAGAAGCTAAGACAGAAAAAGTTCAGATATAGAGCGAACAAAATGGCTAGGGCTCCTGCTAGGCTGAACCTCATGAGGTTCGAGGAACAGGGTTACCCCGCCAAAGATGAGGGGATGGCTGAATGTGTTATCCACACTGTCTACGTGGTGAGCACGCGCAGCAAGAGCAAGGACGGGGCCACCACATCTCAAATCCAATCTGGCTTGAATGTGGTTGCCACTTCCCAAGAACAGCCGCCTCTGCTGGATGATGAAAACCCTCTCGATGAGGATGATAGGCGGAAAGACCCTTCGGTCCATGGGGAGTCAGGCTCGGAAAGCGAAGATGAGCCAACTTTCCGTCCTAAGACCGCAGAGCAGCAACTCCTCCAAGAGCTCCAAAAGCAGCTCAGAAGCAAAGACAAGGAGATGGCCAAGCACTACTCAAAGATCGACGACTTGACGAATGTCGTGATGCAGCTCACGGCCCAACTTGCCCCTCAGTCGCCTAATCAGGCGCAAGGCTCTCATGAACCGGGGAACGATGTCCCGAAACAGCCGACGCCCGTTCCCTCAAATCCAAAAGTGGACGCACCGCATGAATATCTGTCGCATCCTATCTCGGGAAATGTCTTGGCTACCGATGACAGTAGCCTGCTAACTCAGGATCAAATCATGGATTCGGTTGCCAGCAAAGTCAAAACATTGGTGGCCGAAGCCGAAGCGCAACACAATATCAGCAGTAGTGGGAGACCATATCCTGCTCAGTATGATCTGGTAGAATTTCCTAGTTGCTATGTCATCCGCAAATTCGGAAGATTCGATGGGATAGGAAATGCGAATCAGCACATCGCCCACTTCAAAGCCTCATGCGGGAATACTGGGGGCAACGATGCGCTTCTCCTCCGCCAGTTCGTTAATAGCTTGACCGATGATGCTTTCGACTCGTACGCGAGCATACCGGATGGCTCCGTTACTACTTTCGTCCAAATGGAATCTTTGTTTCAACAAAGGTTCATGAGCGTCAGCGATAAGATCACCATTGCCGAGCTTGTAAGGACCAAGCCCAAGAACAACGAAAGCAGCACGGATTTTATAACCCGATGGCGCAATCTCTCCGTCAAATGTGAACCGCCGATAGAGCAGGACCAATCTGTCAGTCTCCTTTTCGGAAATCTCAACAACTGGATGGCCCCGTTTCTATGTACCGCTGGTCTCAAAACATTCCAAGAGCTGACCAGGAAAGTTCAGATGCTGGAGCGCTCAAAACAGGAGTCCTCCTCGGATTCCCAAAATAATAATAGGTCCTGGAGAAACCGAAAGGACGATAATCGCAAAGGCGGAAACTCCGATGATTCTGAATCTTTCAACACTTTGGCTAACCGAAATAAGCAAGGGATGAGCGGGCCTAGTGCCAACCAGCCTCGGAAGCCAATGTTCGGAGAGGGAGGAGAATCTCCACTGAAAGAGAAGCTGGATAAGGTCTATTCCTTCAGAAGGGACAAAATCCGTAAGATATTCAAAGACGCCCTGAAGAATGGTCTACAACTGCCAGAGTCAAAAAGACCGCAGGAAGCAAATAGGACCGACGACCCCAAATACTGCCCCTATCACAGAGTGATAGGTCATGCCATTGAGGACTGCTTCGTCTTCAAAGATTGGGTCGAAAAGCAATACAAGGCAGGAGAGATAGAACTGTCCAAAGGCGTGTTAACAAACAGTCAAGCTGCAACCGCCAATTTCATACAAACGGAGACCGAAGTTCTTCGCAAAACTGATTCTCTCAGACATCTGCCTTTCTCTGAAAACAGTCGACCACCACGTCATTAAACTGGGAACAGTCGACCTCTAAGTCGTTAAACTGGGAATGTAAATATATATATATATATATGTAAATAAAAAAATGTGTAAATAAAAGAAAAATAAAGAAAAGCCGAAATGATGGGGAAACTCGCAATAAAAATCAGCGAGTAAAATAAAGATGAAAATAAAGTCGAAATGATGGGGCAACCGCGAATAAATAGCCGAAATGATAGGGCCATCGCGATCTTCGCGATAAGAAAAGCTGAAATGATAGAGCAATCGCGGTAAAACAAAAAAAACAAAAAAACAAAAAACAAAACAAACAAAACAAAGGCGAATGATGAGTCGCTCCTGGTACCATATTCTAGTGCAGCGATGCAGACGCCAACAAAAATTAAAATTTTCAAAACTCTCCCAGCCCTACGGTTAGTCCCCAAATTGATTACCGTATACAATCCACGGGCTCAAATAACTCTCATCATACCCATGCCCCACCGTAATCACCAGTTACGCGGCTGGTCTCCGCCTTTGGAATTATGCTCCATTGAGAAGACCCACTCATGTGTCCTCATGATGCATGAGGAGAACAAACCTTCGTGGGATCCTTACGACTCACAAAGGAAAAACACACTTGGGGGTCCTCACGACTCCTAAGGAGAAAATGCACCTGCGAGATCCTTACGACTCGTAGGGAGAAATGCTTTTATGGGACCCTCACGGCCCATAAAATTGAAAAGCCTTAGGCGATAGGGACCTAAACCTATCTCCTAAGCCATCGCTCCCCAATCCCCAAGTGGTGAATGATGAGTCGCTCCTGGTACCATATTCTAGTGCAGCGATGCAGACGCCAACCAAATTCAAAATCCCATACCCCAATGGCGAATGATGAGTCGCTCCTGGTACCATATTCCAGTGAAGCGATGCAGACGCCAACCAAAACTCAAATCCCCAAGTGGCGAATGATGAGTCGCTCCTGGTACCATATTCCAGTGCAGTGATGCGGACGCCAAGAAAGTCCCGAATTTTTTATGGCCCTACGGTTTGGATCATACATCCTGCAAAACCGTATACAATCCACGGGCGTAAAACAATCCCAATCTCTCTAAAAAAATAATAAAAAAAAGAGGTATGTCCACAAGCAAAATAGGCACGGATGAAAACCTGAAAGGGCTCCGTGAGTTAAAACAGCAGGACTGCCGGCAAGTTTGTGAAAACCCGAAAGGGCGCAAACTCGTGAAAAAGAGATGAAATGCACTCGCAAAGTCCTCTCGACTTTGTGAGGAGAAAATTCCCGCGTGAGACCCTTATGACTCACAAAGGAGCAACACACTTGGGAATCCCCACGACTCCCAAGGAGAAAATACACTTACGGGATCCTTACGACCCGTAGGGAGAAAATGCTTTGTGAGACCCTTACGGCTCACAAAATTGAAAAGTCTTAGGTCATAGGGACCTAAAACCTGTCTCCTAAACCATCATTTCCTAATAAGCAAATGCAAATGATGATTCGCTACAGGTACCATATTCCAATGTAGCGATGCTGATGCCAAACAAAAAAAACCAATCCCCAAATCCTCTCATAACAAATGATGATTCGCTCCTGGTACCATATCCCAGTGTAGCGATGCTGATGTCAACCCAAAACAAATCAAACCAACAACCTCTGCGGCGGAATCATGCTTCGTCCCAGAATTTACCCCGTGTCGAAATCATGCTTCGCCTCGGGATAACGACCTCCTCGTCGGAATTATGCTTCGTCTCAGAATACACCCAGTGTCGAAATGATGCTTCGCCTCTGTGTACCTGCCTTCCCTGTCGAAATTATGCTTCGTCTCGGAACCAAGTCAACCAGCAAGCTCTGCATCGAAATTATGCTTCGTCTCAGAATGCACCTCGTGTCGAAATGATGCCTCGCCTCGGTGTACCTGCCTTCCTCAACGGAATCATGCTCCGCCTCGGAATCAAGTCAACCAGCATGCTCTGCGTCGGAATTATGCTTCGTCTCAGAATGCTCCCCCCCGTTCGGAACGATGCTCCGATATCGGGAATTATGCTCCGCGAATCGGAATGATGCTCCGATCTCTGGAATTATGCTCCGCCCTTCGGAACGATGCTCCGAACCCTGGAATTATGCTCCACTCTTCGGAACGATGCTCCGATATCTGGAATTATGCTCCGCGAATCGGAATGATGCTCCGATCTCTGGAATTATGCTCCGCCCTTCGGAACGATGCTCTGAACCCTGGAATTATGCTCCCCCCTTCGGAACGACGCTCCGAACCCTGGAATTATGCTCCCCCCCTTCGGAACGACGCTCCGAACCCTGGAATTATGCTCTCCCCTTCGGAACGATGCTCCGATATCTGGAATTATGCTCCGCGAATCGGAATGATGCTCCGATCTCTGGAATTATGCTCCGCCCTTCGGAATGATGCTCCGATCTCTGGAATTATGCTCCGCCCTTCGGAACGATGCTCCGAACCCTGGAATTATGTCCCCCGTTCGGAACGATGCTCTGATATCTGGAATTATGCTCCGCTCGTCGGAAAGATGCTCTGAACCCTGGAATTATGCTCCGATCATCGGAATGATGCTCCAATCCCTGGAATTATGCTCCGATCATCGGAATGATGCTCCGATCTCTGGAATTATGCTCCGCCCATCAGAACGATGCTCCGATCCTTGGAATCATGCTCCGCTCTTCGGAATGATGCTCCGAACCTTGGAATCATGCTCCGCTCATCGGAATGATGCTCCGCTCTTCGGAATGATGCTCCGAATCCTGGAATTATGCTCCGCTCATCGGAATGATGCTCCGATCCTTAGAATCATGCTCCGCTCATCGGAATGATGCTCCGAATCCTGGAATTATGCTCCGAATCCTGGAATTATGCTCCGCTCTTCGGAATGATGCTCCGATCCTTGGAATCATGCTACGCTCATCGGAATGATGCTCCTATCCCCGAGAATCATGCTCCCTGAGGGATACTCCGATCCTTGGAATCATGCTCCGCTCATCGGAATGATGCTCCGATCCCCGGGAATCATGCTCCCTGAGGGATACTCCGACCTTGGAATTATGCTCCGCAAATCAGAATGATGCTCCGATCCTCGGGAATCATGCTCCCTGGGATGATGCTTCGCCTCCGGAATGATGCTCCACCTCGAAGTTCAGCTTCAAGATCCATCAATTTCATGCACACAACTCAAATGTGCGGTGTGCATTTATTGATGGGGGGCACTTTGTTGGGGTAAAAATTTACACCCCGTTGACCGAGTCAAAGTCAAGGTCAACTCCAAGCCAGGTGGGCCCATGCCCAAGGTCAAGCGGGCCCATGCCCAAGTCGAGGCCGCGGCCAGCCTCCCCATGCCAACAACAAAATCATGTAATAAATAATTTTTATGTAATTTTTTATACATGAATGTATGCAAAATGGGCATAAAGCTAAATTTTTGTAAGCCCATGGCTTATGTGCAAAAATGAAATGGCACATGAGCCATGGGATAGGCAAAATGCCATTTTGTGAAGCCCAAGGGGCTATATGTAAATATGTAAGCCTATAAAAGGCAATATGATGATGAATAAAAAAAAATTTCATTCTCTCAAAAACCTAGGGTTTGTATTTCTTCCCCTTTTCTAAAGGTCTCAAATCTTCTTCTTTCTTCTGAATTAATCAAGAGTTTTACTCTTCCTTTTCAAAAACAAAATAGTTTTTCACCACCAAACCCACAAAGGGGAAGATCTGTCTTTAGATCCCAAAAAGGAGAGATTTTGAGATCTCACATCTTTTGATCTTCAAGATCCAGCCAACAGAGGAGGAAGAAGAACCCCATTCACTAAACCCAAAGAAAAACACACTCAGAAGTCCAACTCCTCTCTGATTTCTCTTCCGAGAAATTTTTAAAGGCTAAAAGCCTCTTTTTCTCGCCGGCGCTCAAGCGCAGAGCGCCCGCGTGCCGACACGTGGCATACTTGCGCTCAAGCGCTCAGCACTCAAGCGCAGAGCGCCCGCGTGCTGACACGTGGCGCGCTTGCGCTCCAGCGCTCAGCACTTGAGCGCAAAGCGCCCACGTGCCGACACATGGCGCGCTGACACTCATGCGCAAGCGCTCGACCGCAAGTCGCCTCGGTGCCGACACGTGTTGTGCTTGTGTTCAAGCGCAAGCGCTCGAGCGCAAGTCGCCCCGGTGCGGACACGTGGCGCGCTTGCGTTCAAGCGCAAGCGCTCGAGCGCAAGTAGCCCCCGTGCCGACACGTGGCACGCTTGCGCTCAAGCGCAAGTGCTCGAGCGCAAGTGCTCTAGCGCAAGTCGTCCCCGTGCCGACACGTGGCGCGCTTGCGCTCAAGCGCAAGTCGTCCCCGTGCCGACACGTGGCGCACTTGCGCTTGAGCGCACAGCGCCCATATGCCGACACGTGGCACTCTAGCGCCTGAGCGCACAGCACCTAGGCGCACAGCACCCAAGTGTAAGTGCACGGCGGCGCCCCGGCCGTCAATCCGACGCTGGAATGCGGAAGCGATGCTTTTCTTTAACTTTTCAAACCGGCACCACCGCGCACTACAAACCCGGATCATGCCATTATACTAGTCCTAGCTAACTAGAGAAGGGGTTAGTGAGATATACCGAGTGATCCTAGTCCTCCGGTCTTCTCGTCGTTGTCCCGATCTCCTACGGAATCTCCCGTCTTCGTCTCCTCGCCGGAAGGGCACCACATCGCCGGCTTCTTTTACGGGCTCCCACCTCTGGTCCGAGGCAACTCGGGCACGAAGCTGGCGAGTCGACGTGCCCAAGATTTGCTGTAGAATGTAGTGTAGAACTTGTGTCTCATTTTTGGGGTTGTGGAAGTTGCCCTTTGAGTGGAGAAATGAGATAAGCAAATGGAGATGGTGTTATGGGATTTTTGCAAAACCAAAAGAGAACAAAATCCCACACATGAAATTTGGACAGCCCCTTCATGGCTTGGCCGGCCATTCAAGGTGAGGAGAGGAGAGAGGGAGAATGAGAGAGAGAGGGTCTCATAAGAATAATCAAGAGAGAGAGATCAAAAATGTTATCATGAAAAGAATGATCACACACTCAAACCCACACTCAACCAACCATCATCATTACTCCAAAGTTAAGCAATGATCACCAACCAAAACCAATACTCCATCAACTAATCATCAACAACCATGATGAAAAGAAGAAGAAGTCAAATGGTGGAGGAATTATCATGATACAAAGATATGCAAAGACAACCCTCCAAAATACTTATTTGCACAAATGCAAATAAGCCCTCCTCCACCAATCTTCAGCCAATGAATGATACAAAGAAATATGGCCGAAACGGAAAGCAAACTGGCAACTCCAGAAAACTGGTCCCGTAATAAATTACAGGAAAACCCCGATACTGTGTATACACACCCGCATCTGTATTCCGACCGAATACAAATGCAATGAGACAAAATCTACACGGTACTATACTAGGATCCGGCTTAAACCAAAGCCCGCTAGTATTAACCGTCCGATCCTGATCCGTGCAATGCCGCAGGTATCTGATCGAAACCTGCCATATCTCCTTACGGCCTCTACAGCGTTTCGCCCGAAACTTGAGCAACTGGTCTGTGGGGGACTCTAAAGACTCGTCAATATTATGGCTGTGGAATTAACCACTAGCACGTCAGAGGTATTAGCCATACGTGACGGGCCACCAGCTATTGACCAAAAGGGACGTCTATGAGCGAACTCATCCTGACACCCTACTTAGCCTGTCAGTGACAATATCCGTAGAGTCCGGTCCGTTCGTCTATGAGCATCGCATGGCGGGCCTAGGGGGTTGGTAAAAGTCAGACCCCCAAAAGCGGTACAAGTCGTGTCAGAGATCAGCCCAGAACACCCTGAGATACTACTGGAATACCTACCAGTAAATCTCCTGCATTGGCCAAGGAATTTTCATGTACTGGCTCTCCTAGACACAGCGCGACCTCACCCCCAATACCGGGAGAGACGAACCCCTGAAGATCCGCTCACTGCCTCCATGTGGCTCGGGACTGTACCCAACTAAAACCTGTTTGCACGTCTCCTTTGAGCGTGGTAGGGTAGTAATAAAAGTATAGTGGGAACTCACACGAGACAAATGACGATCCCCAGGTCGATGAACTAACCTGTACACATGTCACCAGGGAACTGCTATCTGACGTCAGGTATAAGACCAACTAGCAGGTTCCCGGCGAGTCCTGTCCGGTGTACTCATAACCCAATGAGCACCTGTATACATCTTAGGTGAACCAACTGACACTAGGAGCTTGTGAGACCGGCCACCGCCCCTCGTCGGGGTCTCGACTGTATACACTAGTCTACTCTGGAGTATCGATGCCCTGTCTCGAAACTCCCACGACTAGGGACCTTTTAAGGATGTGCTTATAGACTACCAGCTCCCACGTATATGATCGCCCTCATATTGCTGGCAGTCAAGCAAGAATCCTAGAGGCTCTATCAACGTGCAATAGTGACCTGTAAGGTCACCTAAAGTAGTACACGATGATAAAGGTAAACCGGATAGCATACTATCATCTTGAGTAAGACTGTCCTACCGGGATAGGTCCTCCCTCAATCATTGCAATCACGTGCCTGTGATCCAATAATTGACTCTGAGGGCACTATCTCCAACAATCTCCCATTTGCACTCAAGGCTAATTATTGCGATGTCGCATACTCACAGCCCGTGTGATACCGAACACCCAACTCCTCTACTAGTCAGTCTCACAAAGCTCGTTTGCGAAACTATTGCGTTCGAGGAATAGCCTCAGTGAGTGGATCCGCTTTGATGTTTCTTTCAATGTCTCTCTATATCTCAAGTTCGCGGAGAATGCCATCTCCCGAAATGAGCAATACATGTCTTAGAATGTGTCTGGATGTCTAATGGGACCTAACTCATAAATGAACTTCAAATGCAAACTTCTTAGACTGTATTGTGAACTTAATCAGTATCCTGCGCCATGCCTCCCTCAGTATTGCCTTGGACCACTTGTCCAAAATACTACCCCTCGTCAGAAGGAAAACTATAACTCTGACAACCTCCCTGTCGTCCAGGTCACCTTGGAAGCCTGGAATGATAACTGTCTCCCGAATGAGGCTGTCATTATCATATCCCTAGAACATCCACTTATGTTCTAAAACTGCTTCCGACTGTTTCTCCAGGATTGGATCAATATCAACTTACTGCATCTCGTGCAAAGATAACATCTGGTGTGGTACTTGACATCTCATAATTGACTCAATTGCCTAAGCAAGTGATCTACCAATCATGTACATCCCTCTCCTCTTTAGTCTGTAAGACACCTTTAGAGAGGGTGACTCCATCACCTGCAGGTACACTACCGTACCAGGAGTCGTCCATTCTAAATACTCTTAGAATGCTGTCTAAGTACCCTTAATTGGGAAACCACCCAAATTTAGATCTAAAACCATATATTTAGTAACCAGTTTGTCTGATATAATGTCCAAATCCCATGTGGAGAAACCACTATGTGACAACCAAACTATAACCGATCGTAGTATAGGAATATCACTTCCTACTGTGTGTATGTCATCCAAATACCAGGACATCACACCCTACTACCTTCTTAACAGATCCATCCCCTATTCTGATGAAGTCAAACCTATGACTGTCATATCAGAAATAGATGATCTATCTCCGCTACATCTGCTTTAGTCTATAGCTAAACATAAGCCACTTGTCCACCATGCTTCCGCTGCTCCCACTGACCACGACAACCCTCTGGCAGAGTCATATACACGTACACTTCTAAAGCTTGATTAGAACGACGCTATACTCATCCTCCTGCCGGGTCTCACAGCCTAGAACAACAGTAATGGCAAGTCTGGGTAAACAAGAACTTCCCTGTCGCCGTCCTTGAGGCTACCGGAGCACCTCTCGGGTGCCTGAAGTTACCCACCTTATCTGCGGAGTGGCCAATGGAATGTCAAACCATATTGAATCTTTAGGTTCCTATCAAATCTTCAGTAATCGTTTGTGGTTCTGGAATCACTTCCAGTTCTACCATACTCCCACTACTGTTTTCTGAAAAAATCTATTTTTAATAAAACTGTGGCGAGTCCAGAACAATATCACTATTGATCTTCTAGATGGTAGAAAGTCAACCCTCATCATAGCCTGGGTCAACCCACAAACAGCCATTACAGAAACGTGCCTTGAGTTATCCAGAGTCTGGTTTTAAGCATAGGTCGGACAACTCCCCGTACCTTAACATCGTTAAGATATGAACTGTTCTATATCCAATATAGAACCAGAGACACTGATTTAATTGAACCAGATTCAAATCATGCAGCTGTCTCCAGTGCATGTCAACTAAATGGAAAGAGGCCGATCAGCGTTACTCAACTTAGGAGTGCTACCAATTATGAGTAACCTGAAAAGAGAAGCAAGTTCTCTTAATCATTACTATCAACTGAACACCATACACAAGTATCTACATCTTCGATCACTTTGAAGAATCCCGATACTTGCAATACCTGGTTCTCTACTTTATTCATATACCTATAACTTCTCAAAATTCCGACCCTGTATTTCTACGAAACACCTGTCTAAAAACTAGAGAAGTCATAAATAAACCGAATATAGTACGAGAACCAACCCCTCTGTCCTCATGGACACTGGACAACATACAATACTCTGTATAAGTCCCTTGAGTCTGATAACTCATTCACTGTGTGTCGTAGGTTGAAAACTGTACTTGTGGTCAAGAAGAATTACACCGCTGTTTAATGCTCCTTACCTAACCATCCACTGTTATAGGTAAATGTCATAGACATAATTTCAAAAAGGTATATCTCACTCTATGAAAATAGACGTACAGATATATCAATTTGAAATTGGTGCATAACAACGGATATTCATAACCAAATATTTGCCGTCCGGCAAACAACCCAGGTGACTTCCTCAAATATCACCGATTACAACGAATCCCGATATAATGAGGACGATCACTTAATTCCCAATAACTTACTCCCACTCATCATCTGTAAGACCATACAGATGTGAGAATCATACCTGGTAAATACATAACCTGGAGCAAGGATTAATTGGGAAATCAGTCTTCTTTTAACAGTACACAGTGAAACTGAAACAGTGAAATGTTTCGATGGGGTATTCTGGTATTCCTAGTAATGACTCTTCCATTATCCAGATTCACAACTGTAACCGTATATTTCTTTGCCACCTCTCTAAATCCCTTTATATGTCTTTAGTCATTACCTTCTGCACCCCCTATTAGGCCAAATGGTTTTCTTCCTTCCCTACCTTTCGGCACCAGCCTATGGTTTGGAAGAAGACTATCCAATAAGCATAATGGGTGTATTGTCCTAATCCTAGGAGCACTCGCGATGCAAGAGAAGGTGAAGATAAAAGACAACCGAATAAACCTTATTCCTATTTCTCCTGAACCAGAATCCATCCCCGAACTGGAATAAGTTCCTTTCGAGTTCGTATATAACCATACGATGGAGTATCCAATAAACTGTGAATCTTCGTAGTGATACGGAGTGTCCTGGAGAAATACAAAGGAGAAGTTGGAGTGGTAATGAAATACTTGGTTTGGTCGTGAATAGCAGTCGCAGTTTACTTTGCCCTCCTTCTAATCCCTTTCTATGTCTTTACTTAATACCTTTTGTACACCGTTTAGGCTAATTGGTTTTCTTCATTCCCTACCGGTTGGCACCTGCCTATGGTTTGAAAGAAGACTATCCAATTTGCGTAATAGGTGTACTATCTCCAATACCAAGGAGTACTCGCAATCTGAGAGAAGGTAAAAGGAAAAGACAACTGAATAATCCTATTCGTTTTCTCCAGAACTAGAAACCATCCTCGAATCTGGAACAAGTTCCTTCGAGTTCGTATATAACCATACGATGGTTTTGTCCAATGGAAGTGGATGTTTGTAGTAATACGGGGTGTTCTGGAGAAAAGGGTAAAAGTAGGAGTGGCAATGAGGTCTGCAACTCTGACAATCCAAAAGTCAATGTTAAAGAAGGTTCGGCTAATTTTGGTCTCTAAGTCATAGTCTATGGTCGGGTCATGGTCGCTGCCAAAGAGAGAGAGAAAAGAAACACTCAGCGTGTACTCTAACCTAGATCAGAATGGTTACCAATTTATCTAATCTGGAAACCTCCCACTGTAACCTCAAATTCTTCTCCAAACCCGAAAGAATAATTAGTCGGGATCACCCGAGGAGTAAACCAACTCATCAGTGGGAATCGGGATCCAACTATCATTGTATGATAATGTGACAGAATCCTCTCACATCATCACACTCCAGAAGGTATGCGCATATCTGGCAAGTTTCAGTTTCTTTAGAAACTCCCGATGTGGATTTTTGCCCCATGCTCTTATGACCTTGGCGTGAGGTCAAAATATCATAAATCACATGTCAAGTTCTACCCGTCATTGTCCAGATTAATTTGAACCCACCCGTACATACCCTTGACATAGGCCAAAATAGTAGTACGACTGTCCCAAACCAACGCATCTATCTATGCAACAGATAAATACCCGGCAGCTACCAGTCACTATGCCTTGGCGTGAGGTCAAAATACATAGCTTGAATACTACCGAATATTTAACTGAAATGACGGAGGGCTACGAATGGTTTCTGGCGAAAACCTTTAACGTAATGAACTTGATATCGTTGAAGGAACGGATAGCTTATAAAAATACAGTGACGAAAACCTTTGCTAAAGAGGTCACTCCCGGTGAAGGGATCTCGGCTCATTCCCCGTAGAATGAGGTGCAGGATATTCCAACTGAATACCACGATGCAAAGCAAAAGTAATCGGCTATAGTGAAGTTATTGCCCTGACGCAAACTTTTTGTCCAAGGGGTCACTCCCGGTGAAGGGATCTCGGCCCTTGCCTCGTCGACTGAGGAGCAGGATATTCCAACTGAATACCACGATGCAAAACAAAAGAGAACGTCCTTGCAATAACAGCTTTTTGAAAAGTGTTCCAACAACATCAGAATAGGTTTGTTTAACTTGCATTGATCCGAATCAATGCAGTCCCATCAATTGAACACACCACAAAGAACGAAAATAATGACGTACGTATATGCCATCCGCATTCGCCACTGGGTCCCGTCATTACCCATTAGGTTAGCTAATTAACGACAGAGCGGGGACTGGACTAGCGCGGATGCAAAACATATACAACATCTACTAGTATATATATATCAATATAAAATATTTCGCTCAAGGCGTGATAAAATGCAACATCACATAAATGTACAGCATCACAGAACAATACAGATATCTGGGATCCCCAGGTTTCACAGAGCCGCTACTGAAACCAGACGTTCCCCTGGTCGTGTGGATAGCCTGTGCAATGAAATCCTATACCCCTACGGGCGCGGCAAGTTACCCGCCAAAACCTGAAGCGAGGCAGCCCCCTTCAGCAACGTGAATGGACCACCCAACACTTCACGGAATCCGGTAACTTGGGCACCCCTCCTGGGTCAACCTGTACCCCCTACGAGTGCGGCGAATAGCCCGCCAATTCTAGCGTAGAGCCCCCTCCATCTCAATGCCATGAGATGCGGGCTTGTTGCGCTCTAGAACCCGGCTATCCGTGCACCCCACCTTGGGGTAATCCTAGTACAGAAAGTAAAATATACATACAATCGGTACATCGACCTCGACCAGGTCGTGCCCCAAAAGAATAATATACAGACAGGCAGTGGCGGCAGTCCACATGTCGGACGCTCGCCCCGCAATATCAAATGTACATAATACAACAAAAACTGTACCAACATTTCATCCAGGCTATCCCCCACGACTAATTCGCAACATCACAGCACAATCACAGAACATCAACGTGAATGTCACGTTCGCAAATCCGTCTAACCGGGCTATAGCTGTTAGACAGGATTTACCGATCAAGTGACATTCACGGTCGCAGATATAATGTAAATACTGTGAACTAATGTGTTTAAAATATTCGATCAACCAAATTTTACCAAGTGGGCCCCAAGCATTACTGTAGCACATAAAGAATTTCTGGGCCCAAAAAGAATGTTCCAAAACCCCTATTTTCAAGTCAGGAGGCCTCTGTAAAAAATTGGTGCATTGAACAGTGAAAGTCGTGGCGGAACCGCGGCCAAAGGATGGGTTTGGCCGCGGTTCCGTGGTGGGTTAGTGAGATCACGCGACCAAAATTTTACAGAAGGCTTATAATTCCCTGCACAGTATTCTGCAACACCCTGAAAAAAATTTCGAGACAAAAATTTCGACAGAGAACTGTTGTTTTGAAAAACACGGTTTTGGAACATTTGTTCGGTCGGAAGTGTAAACACGTTAGACCAAGCTAGACTAGGTTAATGGCGAGGCTCTGATACCACTGTAAGTGCACGGCGGCGTCCCGGCCGTCAATCCGACGCCGGAATGCGGAAGCGATGCTTTTCTTTAACTTTTCAAACCGGCACAACCGCGCACTACAAACCCAGATCGTGCCATTATACTAGTCCTAGCTAACTAGAGAAGGGGTTAGTGAGATATACCGAGTGATCCGAGTCCCTTGGTCTTCTCGTCGTTGTCCCGATCTCCCGCGGAATCTCCCGTCTTCGTCTCCTCACCGGAAGGGCACCACATCGCCGGCTTCTTTTACGGGCTCCCACCTCTGGTCCGAGGCAACTCGGGCACGAAGCTGGTGAGTCGACATGCCCAAGATTTGCTGTAGAATGTAGTGTAGAACTTGTGTCTCATTTTTGGGGTTGTGGAAGTTGCCCTTTGAGTGGAGAAATGAGATAAGAAAATGGAGATGGTGTTATGGGATTTTTGCAAAACCAAAAGAGAACAAAATCCCACACATGAAATTTGGACAGCCCCTTCATGGCTTGGCCGGCCATTCAAGGTGAGGAGAGGAGAGAGGGAGAATGAGAGAGAGAGTCTCATAAGAATAATCAAGAGAGAGAGATCAAAAATGTTATCATGAAAAGAATGATCACACACTCAAACCCACACTCAACCAACCATCATCATTACTCCAAAGTCAAGCAATGATCAACAACCAAAACCATTACTCCATCAACTAATCATCAACAACCATGATGAAAAGAAGAAGAAGTCAAATGGTGGAGGAATTATCATGATACAAAGATATGCAAAGAAAACCCTCCAAAATACTTATTTGCACAAATGCAAATAAGCCCTCCTCCACCAATCTTCAGCCAATGAAAGATACAAAGAAATATGGCCGAAACGGAAAGCAAACTAGCAACTCCAGAAAACTGGTCCCGTAATAAATTACAGGAAAATCCCAATACTGTGTATACACACTCGCATCTGTATTCCGACCGAATACAAATGCAATGAGACAAAATCTACACGGTACTACACTAGGATCCGGCTGAAACCAAAGCCAGCTAGTATTAACCGTCCGATCCTGATCCGTGCAATGCCGCACGTATCTGATCGAACCCTGCTATATCTCCATACGGCCTCTACAGCATTTCGCCCGAAACTTGAGCAACTGGTCTATGGGGGACTCTAAACACTCGTCAATACTATGGCTGTGGATTTAACCACTAGCACGTCAGAGGTATTAGCCATACGTGACGGTCCACCAGCTATTGACCAAAAGGGACGTCTATGAGCGAACTCATCCTGACACCCTACTGAGCCTGTCAGTGACAATATCCGTACAGTCCGGTCCGTTCGTCTATGAGCATCGCATGGCGGGCCTAGGGGGTTGGTAAAAGTCAGACCCCTAAAAGCGGTACAAGTCGTGTCAGAGATCAGCCCAGAACATCCTGAGATACTACTGGAATACCTACCAGTAAATCTCCTGCCTTGGCCAAGGACTTTTCATGTACTGGCTCCCCTAGACACAGCGCGACCTCACCCGCAATACCGGGATAGACGAACCCCTGAAGATCCGCTCACTGCCTCCTTGTGGCTCGGGACTGTACCCAACTAAAACCTATTTGTACGTCTCCTTTGAGCGTGGTAGGGTAGTAATAAAAGTACAGTGGGAACTCACACGAGACAAATGACGATCCCCAGGTCGATGAACTAACCTGTACACATGTCACCATGGTACTGCTATCTGACGTCAGGTATAAGACCAACTAGCAGGTTCCCGGCGAGTCCTGTCCGGTGTACTCATAACCCAATGAGCACCTGTATACATCTTAGGTGAACCAACTGACACCAGTGGCTTGTGAGACCAGTCACCGCCCCTCGTCGGGGTCTCGACTGTATACACTAGTCAACTCTGGAGTATCGATGCCCTGTCTCGAAACTCCCACGACTAGGGACCTTTTAAGGATGACCATATAGACTACCAGCTCCCACGTATATGATCGCCCTCATACTGCTGGCAGTCAAGCAAGAATCCTAGGGGCTCTATCAACGTGCAATAGTGACCTGTAAGGTCACCTAAAGCAGTACACAATGATAAAGGTAAACCAGATAGCATACTATCATCTTGAATAAGACTGTCCTACCGAGATAGGTCCTCCCTCAATCATTGCAATCACGTGCCTGTGATCCAATAATTGACTCTGAGGGCACTATCTCCAACACCAAGGTGCTGCCCCAACGCATCCTTTGGATGCCCTTTCCCCCCTCTTTTTTGTTATATATATATACATATATATATATCTATACATATGTGCATACACACATACTCCACGGCATAGCGGGACCCCCGTCAAAACTCTGCGTGGCTCCCGATATTGTTGGATGTATATGCCCTAGAGGCAAGTATTGTATATGTATACATATGGATACTAGGGAGATGTATGTACAGAACAATCTTGCTCAGTTTTATAGTATATTATTTGACTTGTCTTTGTCAGGATATGTGTATTGTTGATATATCTGGTTTGCACATATTGATAAAGACTCGATACGGTAGTATACTATTGTGGTTTGTCTTTATCTTAACATGGCATATGTCATACTCGTTTTTACATATTGCGGTTAAATGTTGATAAAGCCCCTAGGATCTTGCTTGACTACCTGTGTTGTGATGGCGATCATACTTGTGGGAGCAGGGTAGTCTATAAGCACATCCTTTAACGGTCCCTAGTCGCGTGAGTATCGAGACTGGGCATTGATACTCCAGAGTAGACTGGTGTATATGTTTCTACCCCGTCGGGGGATGGTTGGTCCCGCAGCCATTGGTCTGATGCACCTAAGATCGTATACAGGTGCTCACTGGGTGTGAGTACACTGGACGGACTCGCCGAGAACTTCCGTGTGGTACTATACCTATCGTCCGATGAAGTTCTCAGGTGACATGTGTACAGGTTAGTCTTTGGACCCGAGATCGGCATTTGTCTCGTGTGAGTTCCGACTGGGCTTTGATCACTATCCTACCACGGCTCTACTGAGTCGTGCAAACAGGTTTTGGTTGGGTTCAGTCCCGAGCCACATGGAGGCAGTGAGCGATTGTCGGGGATTCGTCTCTCCCGGTATAGGGAGTCGATATCGCACTGTGATTCGATTGGTCAGGACCATAAGACGTTGGCCAAGGCAGTTGGGATCTACTGATTGGCTGATCAGTATTTTCCCGGATTGGTCCTGAACCACATCTGCACGACTTATCAGGTTATTAGGGTCTGACGTTCACCATCCCCTAGACCCGATATGCGATACTCTTTGACGAAGAGACCGGACTGTATGGATATTGTCACGGATAGGCTCAGTAGGAGTTCGGACGAGCTTGCTCGTCGGCCTTCCTTTTCGACAGGTACCTGGGCAGCCGTTACGTACAACTAGTACCGCTGATGTGCTTGTGGTTAAACCCACTGCCAGAGTACTGTCGAGTCTTTAGAGTCCCACACAGAGGGTTTCCCTGATCCAGGAAAAACGATGTAGTTGCCGTATTGGATACGTGCAGGGTTCGATCGATTGATGTACTTGGTACTCGGTTTTTCGATCGGACAGTTTGTAATACTAGCCGACTCGGGTCTGAGCCGGATTATTAAGTCAGGTATTGATTTAATAATTTGCATATATGTATTTCGATATATATATTCTAATATTACGTTCTTCGTGTTATTCTATCTCTTTTGGGCGTTCGGATTTTTATCTGATTGCCGGTATATTTGTATAGTAGTTGGAAATCCGTATTTATTACAGTTTTCCTTCTAGAAGGTGGCCACCTCATTATGTATTTTCTATTTATTTGATAATTGGAAATGAGGTGTATAGTGAGAGGTGAGAGAGGAATGGGAGTAACCATGCTTCAATAGTGAACAAATGAATTTATAATTCATTTTGGGTTTACTATTGAAGTATGGTTGCTAATTGTTTAATGAAAGAATTGATATACAAAACCATTGTGTATATTTTTCTCTTTCATGGTTGATTCATTATTTTCCTTGAGTTCTCTTTTGCTCTCATCTCCTCTTTGCTCTCAAGTTTCCTCCACCTTCATCTTCTTCCTCTTCACTACTTTCTCATGTGTTGAGAATCAAGTGAAGAGGCAAGAAAGAGATAGCTATACACTAAGACACCCTCCACTACATCCTAGACTACTTGGTTTAGCAAACCAAGTTCTCTAGTTGCTCCTTTAGTTACATATTTAGGAGCTAGAGCCATGGATCATACTCCCCGGGTGGATCATCTACGACAAAAGGAGGCCGGAGAACAAGCTCGATCCCGGAGGACCGATGGAGCAAGGAAAGATGTTCAAGCATGTTCAAGGCGCTTGCTAGGAGCTAAGGATGAAGAAAGAAGACCGAAGGACTTGGTTCATTTGGTGAGGTTTCTATCATAGTAGATAGCTCCCTTAGTGTAGCTAGTGAGTTTTATGGAAAGATCCGGTTTTAGGGTTTAGTCTAGCGCCAAGTTTCATTCGTAAGAAAATTTTTGTTCCGCATTTGGCCACGTGAGATGGCCGGGGCGCTAGGGTAACCCTTCAAGGTATCAGAGCCATCTATAAAACCTACACTAGCTAGTTCAAACGTGTTTAGAATAACGATCGACCGAAAATTCCAAAAACCACGTTTCGAATTTTAGCAGTTTCTGTCGATTTTAAAAGTGCTGGAAAAATCAATTTTTTGCTCTCAGAAAATCATGCAGGCTTTACTGAGACCACTGAAGAAAATTTACCACATGATCCTTCTAAACAGCCGCGGATCCGCCGCTCAAACCCCCATTTGGCGGCGGATCCGCGGCCATTTATTGGGCCCACGTGATAAATTTTTTATGGGCCTCCCATTTTGAGAATTGTGGTTTCTGGAATAATTACATTTTGGGTCCATATTTGTTACAGTGTTGATTTAATACTTGGGGCCCACTTGGAAAATTTAGTCGATCGTGATTTTAAAATACGTATTTTTATTATCAGTACATTCACTTTTATCTGCGACCGGGAATGTCACTTGATCGGTAAAACTCGTCTGATTGCTATATGTTCTTTTAGACGGGTTTTGCGAACTTGACATTCGCGTTGATGTTGTGGGCTTGTGCTGTGATTGTGGTTGGATTGTCGTGGTGGATAGCATGTGGTGAAATGTTAGAAATACAGTTTACATTCATTTGTATATTTGTTATTGCGGGGCGAGCGTCCGACATGTGGACTGCCGTCTTTGCCGGGTTGTATATTATTTTGGGGCACGACCGGGATGAGGTCGATGTCACCGCTTGTATATATTATTTTCATTTTCTGTATTAGGATTACCCCGCGATGGGGTGCATGAATAACCGGGTTCTAGAAGGCAACAAGCTCGCATCTCAAGGCGCAGAGACGGAAAGGCGCTTCATTCTAGAACTAGCAGGCTATTCGCCGCACTCATAGGGGGTACAAGTTTTCATTGCACATGCTATCCACACGACCGGGAACATCGGGTTTTATTTGCGGCTCAAATGAAACCCGGGGCTCCAAGATTATCCATCATTCTGTAATGTTATCTGTGATGTTGTTTGTTTTCATGCCTGGGACGAATGTGATATATACTTATGTATATACTAGTAGATGTTGTATATGTTTTGCACCCACGCTAGTCCAGCCCCCGCTCTGTCGTTAGTTAAGTAACCTAACGGGTGATGACGGAGCTCCGTGGCGAATGCGGATGGCATATACGTACATTTTATTTTCGTTCTTTTCTGGTGTGATAGGTTACAAATTTGATGGGACCGCATTAATTTTAATTAATGCAAGATAAAAACCTAAAAAGATGTTGTTGGAACCAGATTTTAAAAACAGACATTACAGATGTTCTCTTTTGCTTTGCATAGTGGTATTCAGTTTGGAATATCCTACACCTCATTCGATGAGGCAAGGGCCGAGATCCCTTCACCGGGAGTGACCCCTTGAGTAAAAGTTTGCGTCAGGGTAATAACTTTAATATAGTCGACTATTTTTGCTTTGCATCATGGTATTCAGTTTGGAATATCCTGCACCTCATTCGACGAGGAAAGAGCCGAGATCCCTTCACAGGGAGTGACCTCTTTAGCAAAGGTTTTCGCCACTATATAAATTTACAAAACAACTCAGGTTCCTTCAACAATATCAAGTTCATTACGTTAATGGGTTTTTCGCCAAAAACCCAGTCGTAGCCCTCCGTCATTTCGGATAAAAACACATAGTATTCATGCGGTGTTTGTTGGCCAAAGTCAAGGCATCGTGTATGGTAGCTGTATGTTTATTATCCGTAGCATAGATAAAATGCATTGTTTTAGGACAGTCGTACCATCTTGTTGGCCAAAGTCAAGGGTGTGTGCGGGTGGGTCTAAATCAATCAGGACAATGACGGGTAGAACTTGACTTGCGCGTTATGATTTGTTGGCCAAAGTCAAGGTCATAAGCGCTTGGGGCAAAAACCACATCGGGAGTTTCAAACATAAAGGAAACTTGCAGATTTTAGCATACCTTCTGGAGTGTGGTGACTAGAGTGGATTCCATCTAGTGCATCACACAATGATAGTTGGGTCCCGATCCCACTGATGAGTAGGATTACTCTCGGGAGATTATCACACTCAACAATCAATGCTATAAACCAAGTAGGTGTCTAGAAAGGTGTTAGCGGGGCTACGCCTCATGGGAAAAGAGGTTCTTTAATTAAGGAACTTCGCGAAAGCGTTGGAAAACCTCCCTTGAAGTACCAACACCGGCCTGGCTGAAAGGTTAAGCAAGTATTGTGACATGCGATTAATCCTGACTAGTTCTTCTTTTAGGGTTTGAAGAAGAATTTGAGGAAACAGTGGGAGCTATCCTGGTTAGATAAATTAATAACCAATCTGATCTTGCAAGAGCGCACGCTGAGTGTTTTCCCTCTCTCTCTCCAGGTAGCAACCATTTCACGCCTTAATCAAGATAATAAAATGTATTGCTTGACCGATCTGAATTCTTATTCGGGTCTGGGGAACGTCGGTTCGTCTCTAACTCATGACAACTGTCATAAGTATGAGCAAGGGAAAGAGGAAAGTTTGAATTCCTTGATAAAACCATCGAAGAAGAAACATACTGTTGGATCTTCTTCAGGTGTTCTTGTAGTTGAGAACTGCTTTTCGGTCAGTCCTACCTCCTGGGTACTAGATACCGGATCAGGATCTCATATCTGTAATTTATTGCAGGGACTGAGAAAAAGTAGGATAGTTCGACCTGGTGATTTGTCCCTCAGAGTAGGGAACGGAGCACAAGTTAATGCTGCCGCCTCGGTGAATATCACCTAGTGTTGCCAAATGGTAATACTATGATTCTGAACAATTGCTACTATGTACCTTCCATGCTTTGCAACATAATATCAGTTTCTTTACTTGATAAATATGGATATAACTTTGTCCTTGATAGAAATATCATGAACATTTACCTTGATAAGGTACTGGTTGCAGAAAGTACACTGTGTAATGGTATCTATGTTCTAAATCAAAACACAGTTCTCAATGTACAAAACACACGCAAGAGGAAAAATTCGGATACGAACACATCCTTCTTGTGGCATTGTAGACTTGGTCATATCGGAGAGAAAAGACTAAGTAAGTTACATAAAGATGGATTCTTGAATACGTTCGAATTTTCATCTTATGAAACTTGTCAGTCTTGTCTCAAAGGAAAGATGACCAAATCTCCGTTCACCGGGCATGGAGAAAGAGCAGCAGAGCTTTTGGGACTCATACATAGTGATGTTTGTGGTCCAATGTCTACACCTGCAAGGGGTGGATTCTCGTACTTCATCACATTCACTGACGATCTCTCTAGGTTCGGATATGTGTATCTTATGAAACACAAATCTGAAGCTTTTGAGAAATTCAAAGAATTTAGAAACGAAGTAGAGAACCAGATTGGAAAAAGTATCAAGATCCTCCGATCTGATAGAGGGGGAGAGTACTTAAGTACGGAATTCAGGGATTTTCTAAAAGAGAATGGCATTCTCCCACAGCTTACCCCTTCGTATACACCACAGCACAATGGCGTGTCGGAGCGGAGGAACCGTACCCTATTGGATATGGTTCGCTCCATGATGAGTAATGCCGAGTTACCTCTTTCTTTCTGGGGGTTTGCTCTTGAGTCAGCAACATTCATATTGAATAGAGCGCCATCTAAATCAGTGCCTACCACTCCATATGAAGTATGGACTGGGAAGAGACCATGTCTTGATTATATTAAGATATGGGAGTGTCCTGCTTTTGTTAAAAAGAAGAATCCAGACAAACTCGAGGCAAGGTCTGTATTGTGCAAGTTTGTGGGATACCTTAAGCATTCCAAGGGATATCTGTTCTACCATACTGAGGAACAGAAGGTGTTAGTATCTCGCCACGCTACCTTTTAGAAAGGGAATTTCTTGCAAAAGAAATTAGTGGGAGTACGGTGGAACTAGAAGAAATTCAGGAACCACAAACTATAACAGAAGATTTGGAAGAACCCTTAGATTCAGTTATACCCGACGAACCTCAGCCACTCCGCAGATCTAGTAGGATTTCTCATCCACCCAAGAGATACTACGGTTTTCTCATAGATGGGGATCGAGAGGATTGCATCTTGGAAGAAGATGATCCTACTAGTTTCAGGCAGGCCATTTTCAGTAAGGACTCTGATAAGTGGCTAGATGCTATGCAATCTGAAATGGAGTCCATGTACACCAATAAAGTGTGGACCCTGGAAGTTGCTCCACCTGGGGTAAAACCCGTTGGATGCAAATGGATCTATAAGAAAAAACTTGGTGTAGATGGGCAGGTGGAAACCTATAAGGCTAGACTCGTTGCAAAAGGTTTTCGTCAAAGACAGGGAGTGGACTATGACGAAACTTTTTCTCCAGTGGCTATGCTCAAATCCATTAGGGTCCTGCTTGCCATTGCTGCCTTCCATGACTATGAGATATGGCAGATGGACGTAAAATCGGCTTTTCTAAACGGAAGTTTAGAAGAGCACGTTTACATGGATCAGCCAGAAGGTTTTGTAGACAGTGGGAGCAGCGGGAAGGTGTGCAAGCTGCTCAAATCCATTTATGGATTGAAGCAAGCATCGCGGAGCTGGAATATCTGTTTTGATGAGACAGTCAAAGATTTTGACTTCATCAAGAACGAAGATGAGCCATGTATTTATAAGAAGATTGTAGGACGAACTGTCGTGTTCCTAGTCTTGTACGTGGATCTTTTGATAGAAATGACATTCCTATGCTACAATCGGTCAAGCTATTCTTATCACAAAGGTTCTCTATGAAAGACCTAGGTGATGCCTCGTACATTCTGGGGATCAAGATCTACAGAGATAGATCCAAGAGATTACTGGGACTTTCACAGTCCAGCTACATAGAGACCGTACTGAAGAGATTTAGTATGGAAGATTCCAAGCGCGGTAACATACCCGCATTGCACGGAATCACCCTCTCCAAGGAGATGTCTTCCAAGACTGACGAGGAGAGGGTTCGAATGAACGCTATACCCTACGCTTCGGCGGTAGGATCTATAATGTATGCAATGCTATGTACAAGACCAGATGTAGCTTACGTGCTAAGCGTGGTGAGCCGGTATCAGTCAGACCCAGGTGAGGACCACTGGACAGCAGTAAAGAACATTCTTAAGTACCTGAGAAGGACTAAGGAGATGTTCCTGATTTACGGTAATGGAGACCTCAGGGTCGAGTCCTTTACCGACTCAAGCTTCCAGAGTGACAAGAATGACAACAAGTCTGTCTCGGGTTTTGTGTTTACCCTCAACGGAGGGGCGGTATGTTGGAAGAGTTCCAAACAGGATACCGTCGCAGACTCGACGATGGAGGCTGAATACATTGCTGCAAGCGATGCCACAAAAGAGGCGGTCTGGATAAAGAAGTTTATAGCTGAACTTCAGGTAGTTCCGTCCATTGTTGATCCAATACCAGTATATTGCGATAACAATGGGGCTATAGCTTTAGCAAAAGAACCACGGTCCCATCAGAAGTCCAGGCACATCTAAAGGCGGTATCACCTGATCAGGGAGATCGTAGATCGCCAGGAGATCGAGGTCCGGAGAGTGGATACGAAGGACAACACGGCGGATCCATTTACAAAGGCCCTCCCTCAAGCACAGTTCGAGCGACTTTTTGGGATGTTAGGTATGCGGTACGCCAGCAGCTGGCCTTAGAGCAGACGTTGGGTATTCGGTACGCCAATCACTGGCCTTTAGTGCAAGTGGGAGATTGTTGGATGTATATGCCCTAGAGGCCAGTATTGTATATGTATACATATGGATACTAGGGAGGTGTATGTACAGAACAATCTTTCTCAGTTTTATAGTATATTATTCGACTTGTCTTTGTCAGGATATGTGTATTGTTGATATATCTGGTTTGCACATATTGATAAACACTCGATACGGTAGTATACTATTATGGTTTTTCTTTATCTTAACATAGCATATGTCATACTCGTTATTACATATTGCGGTTACATGTTGATAAAGCCCCTAGGATCTTGCTTGACTACCTGCGTTGTGATGGCGATCATACTTATGGGAGCAGGGTAGTCTATAAGCACATCCTTTAATGGTCCCTAGTCGCGTGAATATCGAGACTGGGCATTGATACACCAGAGTAGACTGGTGTATATGTTTCTACCCCGTCGGGGGATGGTTGGTCCCGCAGCCATTGGTCTGATGCACCTAAGATCGTATACAGGTGCTCACTAGGTGTGAGTACACTGGACGGACTCGCCGAGAACTTCCGTGTGGTACTATACCTATCGTCAGATGGAAGTTCTCAGGTGACATGTGTACAGGTTAGTCTTTGGACCCGAGATCGGCATTTGTCTCGTGTGAGTTCCGACAGGGCTTTGATCACTACCCTACCACGGCTCTACTGAGTCGTGCAAACAGGTTTTGGTTGGGTTCAGTCCCGAGCCACATGGAGGCAGTGAGCGATTGTCGGGGATTCGTCTCTCCCGGTATAGGGAGTCGATATCGCACTGTGATTCGATTGGTCAGGACCATAAGAGCTTGGCCAAGGCAGTTGGGATCTACTGATTGGCTGATCAGTATTTTCCCGGATTGGTCCTGAACTGCATCGGCACGACTTATCAGGTTATTAGGGTCTGACGTTCACCATCCCCTAGACCCGGTATGCGATACTCTTTGACGAAGAGACTGGACTGTACGGATATTGTCACGGATAGGCTCAGTAGGAGTTCGGATGAGCTTGCTCGTCGGCCTTCCTTTTCGACAGGTACCTGGGCAGCCGTTACGTACAGCTAGTACCGCTGACGTGCTTGTGGTTAAACCCACTGCCAGAGTACTGTCGAGTCTTTAGAGTCCCACACAGAGGGTTTCCCTGATCCAGGCAAAACGATGTAGTAGCCGTATTGGATACGTGCAGGGTTCGATTCATTGATGTACTTGGTAATCGGTTTTTCGATCGGACAGTTTATAATACTAGCCGGCTCGGGTCTGAGCCGGATTATTAAGTCAGGTATTGATTTAATAATTTGCATATATGTATTTCGATATATATATTCTAGTATTACGTTCTTCGTGTTATTCTATCTCTTTTGGGCGTTCGGATTTTTATCTGATTGCCGGTATATTTGTACAGTAGTTGGAAATCCGTATTTCTTACAGTTTTCCTTCTAGAAGGTGGCCACCTCATTATGTATTTTCCATTTATTTGATAATTGGAAATGAGGTGTAAAGTGAGAGGTGAGGGAGAAATGGGAGTAACCATGCTTCAATAGTGAACAAATGAATTTATAATTCATTTTGGGTTTACTATTGAAGTATGGTTGCTAATTGTTTAATGAAAGAATTGATATACAAAACCATTGTGTATATTTTTCTCTTTCATGGTTGATTCATTATTTTCCTTGAGCTCTCTTTTGATCTCATCTCCTCTTTGCTCTCAAGTTTCCTCCACCTTCATCTTCTTCCTCTTCACTACTTTCTCATGTGTTGAGAATCAAGTGAAGAGGCAAGAAATAGATTGCTATACACTAAGACACCCTCCACTACATCCTAGACTACTTGGTTTAGCAAACCAAGTTCTCTAGTTGCTCCTTTAGTTACATATTTAGGAGCTAGAGCCATGGATCATACTCCCCGGGTGGATCATCTACGACAAAAGGAGGCCGGAGAACAAGCTCGATCCCGTAGGACCGATGGAGCAAGGAAAGAAGTTCAAGCATGTTCAAGGTGCTTGCTAGGAGCTAAGGATGAAGAAAGAAGACCGAAGGACTTGGTTTATTTGGTGAGGTTTCTATCATAGTAGATAGCTCCCTTAGTGTAGCTAGTGAGTTTTATGGAAAGATCCGGTTTTAGGGTTTAGTCTAGCGCCAAGTTTCATTCGTAAGAAAATTTTTGTTCCGCATTTGGCCACGTGAGATGACCGGGGCGCTAGGGTAACCCTTCAGATATATTTAAACCCCACCTCCAAAACAGAACACACGTACACTGTACATTGAGTTCGCATGACCAGTTTACCCCGTTAATCGGAGGTTCCCTCGCCCCAAAGGCGAGGGGTAATTAACGGCAGCTTAGTCCGCGGCTGCCGGAGATTCGGATCCCCACAATCAATAAACCCCGGCCTATCCTAGGCAGGGGGAATCTGTAGCATACGCCTGACAGCGCGCGCGTATTCCCATCTCAATGGGGTGACAAAAAACACCTTACATGGATGTTTCCCTACCTTTCTGTAGGGCACCCTCTGCACTCCTCAGCATGTTGAGGAGCTCTGAAAGTTCAACTTCCTTTTCTTGCAAGTTGAAATTCAGGATGAACTGGGTGTAAGTGGAAGGAAGGGACTGAAGAATCAAGTCTGTATAGAACTCATTCTCCAACGTGGTCCCAAGGTCCGCGAGCTCCTCTATGTAGCCAATCATCTTAAGCACGTGTTCCGCTACCAATGATCCGACGGCCAATCTTGCCGAAAGCAACTTCTTCGACACTTCCTATCTGGCGATACGAGATTGCTCTCCATACAGTTCTTTTGTATGGAGAAATATGGATTCGAGGTCCATATTCTCGTGCCTCCTCTGATGTTCGTTGTCCATAGAGGCAAGCACGAGGCAATTGGCCTTCGCGCAGTCGATTTCCCAGGTCTTACGGATTTCCCTATCCGCGACGCTGGTTTTTGGACCTGGGACATGGGAGATTTGGTGGTAAGAAGATACCCCAACTTGTCATAAGTGATTGCCATTTTGTCATTCCTTAACCAATCTTTGTAGTTTGGCCCTGTCAGTATGTTTTTATCTACTAGTAACTTAAGTCTGGTCATGTCGATTGGTCGCTGCAATTAGGAGAGAGAGAAGAAACACTTTAGCATGATGCTCTTGCAAGTTTAGAGTGGTTTTTAGTTTGTCTAAACAGGATGGCTCCCACTGTCTCTCGAATCCCTCCTCAAACCATAAAGGAAGAATTAGTCGGGATCAATCTCACCGTACAATACTTGCTTAACCGTTCAGCCAGGCCAGTGTTGGTAATTCGAGGGAGGTTTTCCAACACTTTCACGAAGTTCCTTAATTTAAGAACCTCTTTTTCCTGGGGGAGTAGCCCCGCTAACACCTTTCTAGACACCTACTAGGTTTATTGCATTGATCGTTAAGTGAGAAATTTCCCGAGGAGTAGCATATACTCACAGTAAGATCGGGATCCAAATATCATCGCGTGACAAAACTGAAGGAATCCTACCAGAATTATCACACTCCAAATGGTATGCAGCGCAAACAAGTTTCAGTACTTATGAAACTCCCGATGTGGATTTTTGCCCCATGCTCTTATAAACTTGGCGTGAGGTCAAAATGTCATAAGTCACATGTCAAGTTCTACCCATCATTATTCAGGTTAATTTGAACCCACCCGTACCTACCCTTGACGTAGGCCAAAATGGCAGTACGACCGTCTCAAATCAACGCAATCTATCTATGCAACAGATAAATATCCGGCAGCTACCAATCACTATGCCTTGGCATGAGGTCAAAATACATAGCTTGAATACTACCGAATATTTAACTGAAATGATGGAGGGCTACGAATGGTTTTGGCGAAACCGTGAATGTAGTGAACTTGATATAATCAATGGAACGAGATAGCTTTTAAAAGGAGTGGTTCAAGCTCCGCATTTAAAGGTTGGTTTTTGAAAAGAACCGAGTAGTTTTGAAAGTGTTCCAACGACTTTTACTTGGTTTATTTTCTTGCATTAATTCCAATGCGTCCCATCATTTAATCCTACCATTGCAGAAAACAACCAAAATATGACGTACGCTTATGCCATTCGCATTTGCCACGGGGCCCCGTCATCACCCGTTAGGTTACTTAACTAACGACAGAGCGGGGGCTGGGCTAACGCGGATGCAAAACATAACCAACGCCTAAATAGATATCGTATATATATAGCAATGATAGACATTACAGATCACAGATGAATACATTGGATATACTAGGAATCCGCAATCCGTTCGAGCCTGTAACGAAAAGCGGATTACACAGTCGCGATGAATAGCCACACCCTACCCTATACCCCTTTGGGTGCGGCAAATTACCCGCCAAGTACCCGAAGCGAAGCAACCTCCCTCAACTCGTGAGTAGGCCACTCGGCACTTCGAGATACCCGGTAGTTTGTGCACCCCACCTTGGGTCTATCCTAGGAGCAAAAACAGTAAAAAGAAATTATACAATGACGGCTACAACCCCGACCCGGTTGTGCGGCCATACAAATAATATTACATCAATTTACATATTACAAGAATTGAAAGATAAACAAAACTCTCATCTCACAATTCCCCGGCTATTCATCCGCGAAAATCCAACGAATTCATATACACAAACCATCAACATCACAGATCACAGATATGTATAACCCCCACTAATCGACGTATAGCGATTAGTAAACGTTAAATACATATATAACATTACAGATATAACCATTAGCCAAAGTCTACAGAAAATCGACCAAAAATACGGATTTGTAACCACCCTAAAAACCAACTTGTTCTCTGGAAATTCTGGGCAGAAACAAACCATACCAAAAATCACAAAATATCCCCATAAACAAACTGCAGGAGAAACGATCCACGGCCGAGTCAACTCGGCCGCGGATCCATGGCAGAAGCAAGCTTCTGCCGCGGAACCGCGGCGCGTTGGTCGGCTCGTGCGATCGTTTTTCTTGCCTATTTATAGAAAAGCCTGAGCCGATTTTTAAGACATAATTTTTTATTTTTAGAGCAGAAAAAAAATCGGCAGAAACTAGGGTTTTCCGGGGTGTTTTGCGGTTTTTTCGTTCGGTCGATATTCTAAATACTTTGCTAACTTGCTAGGGTGTGTTTAGTTAGGCTCTGATACCACTGTAAGTCCATGTTACCTCTCCCGGTTCTTTCGGGCTTGCGAAAATGGTGAAAAACAAATTTTAGGGTTTAGGTAACTTAGACTACAAAAACGGATCTTGGCTAAACTACACACTAGCAACCTAACTAGAGATTTATCTACTCGGTTAGGGGTTATACCTCACTTGAACTCCTTCTTCTTGGACTCTTTGTAGTGGTTGGATGGTGCTTTCCTTGTCGCCTACTCTTGTCAAAGATGGATCCACCTGAGGGTTTATTCCTTGAGCTCCTTTCTCGAACTTTGAGAGAACTATGGTCTTTGGCTTGCTAGACCTTCAACCTTAGAGTGAGTAGAGATTGTTTTAGGGTATTTTATCTCAAGGAGAGGTTTCTCAACTCATGAGAATGGATCTCCTTGAACTAGAGGAGTAGGAAGAAGAAGAGAGGAGAGAGAATGGTTATGATAGAATGAGGATGGTATTTTACAACCATAACAATATAAGTGAATTATCTAATAATAATATTAATCCAAAATGAAAAAGGTGATGGATGGTTTGATGAGACCATTATCATATCACATTAAATGTTTTTTGCAAAAATCAAAGAGCATCTTTGATGTGTAATGATGATGGTCAATGTTTCAACCATAGTCAACTAGTCAACCTTGGTCAAAGAGTCAACAAACCCAACCATGACACAATTTCATTTAATTAATATTATTAATAGATATATCAAAAATTCATTAGGGTTTAGAAAAAGACAACTGTCAACTGTGCATACACACCCGTTCTAAAACCCTAATGAAAATCCTCTTCCTAAGCCTCAAACAACTGTGCATACCCGCATTCGTGTTCTGAGGAACATGAATACAATGAGACAAAACTAATCCCAAAACATATACTAGGATCCGGCTCAAACCAGAGCCCGCTAGTAATGACTGTCCGGACACCAAACGTGCACAAGTGCGCGGATGTGAACGAACCCTGTCACAAAACAACGCGACCTCTACTCTGTTTTGCCCAAAGACGAATAGCCTTCTGTGTGGGACTCTAAAGACTCGACACTACGCTGGCAGTGGGTTTAATCACAGACCGCAAGCGGCACTAGCTGTGCGTAACGGCCCCCAGGTAGATGCCGATAAGAAGACGGACGAGGTGAAACCCATATGAACTCCTACTGAGTCTGTATGTGACAATCTCCGTACAGTCTGGTCTGTTCGTCTGATAACATCGCATGGCGGGCCTAGGGGGGCGGAAAACGTCAGTCCTCTAATAGCGGTACAAGTCGTGTCGGAGTGTAGCCCAGAACACCCTGAATGGAAACCTAGCAGTATATCCCGCTTGCCCTGGCCAGGGACTACTTGTGTAATGGCTCTCCTAGACACAGCGCGATGCCAACCCCCAATACCGGGAGAGACGAATCCTGTCTAACCGTCACTGCCTCCAAGTGCTTTAGGACTGCACCCAACTACTACCTGTTTGCACGACTCCTTTGAGCCGTGGTAGGGTAGTAATCAAAGTACAGTGGGAACACACTTGAGACGAAGTGACAGTGTCAAGTCAGCGGACTAAGCTGTACTCATGTCACCTGGGAACTGATAACTGACGATAGGTATAATACCAACCAACAGTTCCCGACGAGTCCTGTCCAGTGTACTCGTAACCCAACGAGCACCCGCATACTATCTCAAGTACGACGTACTGACGGCTGTGGGACAGGCCGTCTCCCATGCTGGGATGAGAAGCGCATACGCTAGTCTACTCCGGAGTATCGATGCCCTGTCTCGATAATCCCACGACCAGGGACGTGTAAATAAGGATGTCCTTGTAGATTACCCAGCCCCCACGAGTGTGACTGCCATCAAAACGCTGGTAATCAAGCAAACATCCAAAGGGCTCCACTAATGCGTATAGGTGATATAATAAAAGAAATACATATACACATTAAAGCAGAGACAAACCAAATAGCATACTACCATTTCGAGCAAGATTGTCTATACAACTGTGAATATCCCAAGCTTCCATCAAGCAATATACATACTAGTATGATACAGTAATGGCCTCTAGGGCATATACACTAACAGATCGTTCCTCGAGCTTGTCCGCATGCTGCTTTTTAACAAAAACCGGACATCCCCAAATCTTCAGATACTGAAGATAAGGTTTCTTCCCACTCCACATCTGATATGGGGTGGTAGGTACTGTTTTGGTAGGAACCCTGTTCAGAAGATATGCCGCTGATTCTAGCGTATATCCCCAGAATGATCGCGGTAACTCAGCGTTACTCATCATGGAACGAACCATATCCAATAGGGTTCGATTTCTCTTTTCCGATACACCGTTATGTTGTGGTGTGTATGGAGGAGTAAGCTGAGAGAGAATTCCATTCTCTTTTAAGTAACCCAGGAACTCGGCACTTAAGTATTCACCACCTCGATCAGATCTCAGTGTCTTTATACTCTTGCCTGTTTGTTTTTCCACTTCATTCTTGTATTCTTGGAATTTCTCAAAGGCCTCGGATTTATGGTTCATTAAGAAGACATATCCATACCTAGAGAAATCATCTGTAAAAGTAATGAAGTAGGAATAACCACCTCGTGCATGTGTAGACATTAGACCGCACACGTCACTGTGTACGAGTCCCAAGAGCTTGCTTGCTCTTACTCCGTGTCCAGTGAACGGAGTCTTTATCATCTTTCCTTTGAGACAAGATTCACAAGTAGCATAAGATTGATATTCGAACGGATTCAAATATCCTTCTCTATGTAACTTAGTCAACCTTCTCTTATTGATGTGACCTCGTCTACAATGCCATAAGAAAGCCTGATTTATCTCTGGAGACTTTCTTTTAAGAGTGTTCCGGACATTGAAAACCTGAGCTTGACTTAATACGTATATACCGTTATCTAATGTACCATACCCAATCAGAACTTGATTTAGGTGGATGTTAACTACATCGCTTACGAATGTAAAATCATATCCCTCTCTCGAAAGTGAGGACACTGATATGATATTACAAGTCATACTAGGTACATATAAACAGTTACGTAAAATCAATATATGCCCACTTGTTAAACCTAGGCGATATTCTCCCACGGATTCAGCGTTCACTGTCATTCCGTTTGCAACTTTGAGAGACCAATCACTTACTTTTATAACTCTACTGTTTCTCAAAACATGTAATGAATTACAGATATGAGATCCTGCTCCGGTATCTAGTACCCAGGAAGTAGAGTTAATTGACAAACAGTTCTCAATAACAAATACACTTGAGGCTGAAGCCACAACATGCTTCGTATCCTGGCTACTGGCTTCTAAAGCCCTGCAATCTTTCTGCCTATGCCCAATCCTATAACAATAGGAACTTCCCTCTTTTACTATATCCTGTCCCAAAACTTCCGCCCTTCCCTTTCCTTCTACTTCCTTGGTTTCCTTCAGGGTAGAAGGTAGAGACTGTAGAATCCAGTCAGTATTTGACCTGTTTCCCAACGTGGTTTCCAGGTCCTGGAGCTTATCAATATAGCTGGTCATTGTAAGGACGTTGTCCCCTACAGATGACCCGACGGCCAACCTCGCTTAAATTAATTCGGTCGAGGTCTCATATCTTGCGACATGTGATTGCTCTCCATATAAATCTTTATGGAGAAAGATAGAATCTGAGTCCATCTTCTCGTGCTGCTTCTGGTATACACCATAAACTGAAGCTAACACGAGGCATTTGGCTTTCGCTTTATCCTTTTCCCTTGTCTGGCGGATATCCATATCCGTGACGGTGGAAACTGGACCTGGGACGGCGGGATCTTGAGTAGTAATAAGGTGGTCCAGCTTGTCATAGGTAATGGACATCTGGACAGACCTTTGCCAGTCATATAAGTCAGATTCAGTCAATTTATTATCTAGATGTAACCTATGTGTGGTCACAAGGTCGCTGCAATTTAAGAGAGAGAGAGAAGAATTAGCATGATGCTCTTGTAAGTTTAGAGTGGTTTTTAATTTATCTAAACAGGATGGCTCCCACTGTTTCTCAAATCCCTCCTCAAACCATAAAAGAGGAATTAGCCAGGACTATTCTCACCGTACAATACTTGTTTAACAGTTCAGCCAGGTCAGTGTCGATACTTCGAGGGAGGTTTTCCAACGCTTTCGCGAAGTTCCTTAATTAAATAACCTCTTTTCTCTAGGGGCGTAGCCCCGCTGACACCTTTCTAGGCACCTACTTGGTTTATAGCATTGATCGTTAAGTGACGAATCTCCTGATAAGTAGCGTGTACTCACAGTAGGATCGGGATCCAAAATATCATCGTATAATAATGTTGAAGGAATCCTACCAACATTCATCAAACCCCAAAATGGTATGCATCTCTCTGCAAATTTCAGTTTCTTTAGAAATTCCCGATATAAATTTTCGTCCCATGCTCTTATGACCTTGGCGTTGGTCAAAATGTCATAAGTCACATGTCAAGTTCTACCCATCATTATCCTGGTTAATTTGAACCCATCTGTACATATCCCTGACGTTGGCCAAATGATAATACGACTGTATCAAACTAACACATCTATCTATGTAACAAATGAAATACCCTGCAACTACCAAACACTATGCCGTGGCGTTGGTCAAATGCATAGCATGAATACTACTGAATACCCAAATGAAATGATGGAGGGCTACGAATGGTTTTGGCAAATCCGTGAACGTAGTGAACTTGATATAATCGAAGGAACCTGATACTTTTTAAAAGGAGTGGTTAAAGCTCCGCAATTAAAAATTCTGATCATTTTTAAAATAATCGAGTGGTTTCTTTTAAATTTGTTCCAACGATTCAACTTTGGTTTATTTTCTTTGCATTATGATAATGCGTCCCATCATTTATCCTATCATTGCAGAAAACAACGAAAATACCACGTTCTCTTCTGCCATCCGCATTTGCCACGGGGTCCCGTCATCACCCGTTAGGTTACTTAACTAACGACAGAGTGGGGGCTGCGCTAGCGCGGATGTAAAACATAAGTGACGTCTAATAGCTATCATATATAGATATTGTATATTCGTCAGACGCAATAATAAGCATTCCAGATCACAGATGAACTTTATTGGATATACTAGCAATCCGCATTTGCTTTGAGCCTGCAATAAAAGACGGATTACACAGTTGTGATGAATAGCCATTACCCCACCCTAGACCCCTACGGGTACGGCAAACTACCCGTCAAGTACCCGAAGTGAAGCGGTCTCCCTCAACAAAGTGAGTAGGCCACTAAACACTTCAAAGTACCCGGTAGTTTGTGTACCCCGCCTTGGGTCTATCCTAGGAGCAAAAAAAGTAAAAAGAAATAATACAACGGTGGATACAACCGCACCCTGGATGTGCCCCGCAAAAGAATATTACATCATATTACATTTACATCGAATGAATGAATATTAAACCCATCTCAAACCCCGGCTAATCATCATAACATTCCAATCAAGTCCATATACACAAACAGTAAAACATTACAGAAATGTGCAACCCCCTGCCAACCGACATACTAGCAGTTAGGAGAGGTTTACGAACACATTAAACATTACATATAATAACCTGATTAGCAAATACCTTAGAACATCGATCGATTACCATATTCCGTGTTTACCCTAAAAGAAAACCAGCAAAGAAGCAACCTGGGTAGAAACAGAACATACAAGAAAACAGAAAACCACAAAATAGGAATTATTGAGCAAATCCGAGTCAACTCGGCGTTGACTCGGTGGCGGATCCGCGGCACAAGCACTCTATTGCCGCGGATCGGCGGCCGTTTTGCCGAGTTACTGTCTCGTATTTTCCCAGTATTCTTAAAATACCCTGCTGTGAATTTTAAGGTATGTCAAAAAAATTTTGTGGCATGTTTAAAATTAACAGAAACTGTTAAGGGGTTAGGGTTTTGTTTTCTTGTTTTCCGTCGATCGAACTTCTAATTAGTTGCTAACAAGCTAGTAATGGTTTAGTTGGCTCTGATACCACTGTAAGTCCATGTCACGCACCCCACGAACTTGCGGGGAGGCGGAATATATGAAAAATGATTATCAAAGCTTCGTAACACGGACTTGAGCACATGAATCGTATCTAAACCGTTACTAGTAAACTACGAGAGGTTTAACTACTCGGATTCAAAGTTATACCTCACGTTACTTGTCCTTCGGGTCTTCATCGCTGTCCTCCACTCCTCGTAGGCTCCTTGGAACATCGGCACCTCAACGGCCAGCTCGAATCAAAGACGATCCACCCAAGAGCTCTTTGTCCAAGCTTGATCTCTAACTTGAGATAACTAGATTGCTCAAATTGCTAATCTAAGCTATCTAAGGGATATAGAGTAAGGTTATGGATGTATTAGTCTATCAAATCCTTGATCTCATCATATGAGAGGGGAGGATTAGGGTTTCAAGAGAGGATGAGCTTGAGGAGAGAGAAGGTGAGCATAAGAAATTAGAAGAAAAACGAACTCACTAGAATATAACAACCATAACGATTAATCAAATAAATAATATAAATGATTAATCATCATGGTTGATGCATTCACCTTGTGTGATTCATCATATGACTCATTAACTCATTAATGAATCATTTAATGCAAAAGATGAATCACACAAATGAGTCATTAAGCAATTAATGCTCATGCCACCTTAACCCCTTAGTCACCACTCTTCTAGAAGCTTCCCGGAAAATTACGAGAACGCCCCTCCAATCCGTGAAAACACGGAAAAACTTTAGACTATATAAATCCAATAACCCGGTACTAGAATCTGGTTTAAACCAAAGCCGGCTAGTAAAAACTGTCTGAACGTCGTACGTGCGTTTAAACGCGTATGCGTCCGAACCCTTGTCGTAAAACCATACGACCTCTATATCGTTTCGCCTGGAGCAGGAAAACTCTCTGTGTGGGACTCTAAAGACTCGACACTACGCTGGCAGTGGGTTTAACCACAGACCGCAAGAGGCACTAACTATACGCAACGGTCCCCAGGTAGATGTCGATAAGAAAGCCGATGAGGAAACCCATCCGAACTCCTACTGAGCCTGATGTGACAATCTCCATACAGTCTGGTCTGTTCGTCTAAGACTATCGCATATCGAGCTTAGGGGGCGGCAAGCGTAAGTCCCCTAATAGCTGTATAAGTCATGTCGGAGCGTAGCCCATTACACCCTGAGAAAACTACTGGAACCTACCAGTAAATCTCGCTTGCCCTGGCCAGGGACTTTGCGTAATGGCTCTCTGACACAGCGCGATATCAACTCCCAATACCGGGAGAGATGAATCCTGTCTAACTGCCACTGCCTCCAAGTGCTCGGGACTGCACCCAACTGTTACCTGTTTGCACGACTCCTTTGAGCCGTGGTAGGGTAGCAATCTAAGAACAGTGGGACACACTCGAGGCGAAGTAGCAGTGTCAAGTCTGCGGACTATGCTGTACTCATGTCACCTGGGAACAGTTAACTGACGACGGGTATAATACCATCTAACAGTTCCCCTGCGAGTCCTGTCCGGTGTACCCGTAACCTGACGAGCACCTGTATACTATCTCCAGTACGACGTACTGATGTCTATGGGACAGACCATCTCCCTAACTGGGATGAGAAGCGTACACACTAGTCTACTCTGGAGTATCGATGCCCTGTCTCGATAATCCTACGACTAGGGACCTGTATAGGATGTTGCTTATAGACTACCTAGCCCCCACTAGTGTGACTGCCATCACAACGCTGGTAATCAAGCAAAGAACCTATGGGCTCTACTAATATGTATAAGTGATACGTTACAAGAAACATATGCACATATTAAAGTAGACACAAACCAAGTAGCATACTACCATGTTTAGCAAGATTGTATATACAACTGTGAATATCCCAAGCATCCATTAAGTAATATACATACAAGTATGATACAATAATGGCCCCTAGGGCATATACACTAACACTGAGATCGTCATTTGTCTCGTGTGAGTTCCCACTGTACTTTGATTACTACCCTACCACGCTCAAAGGAGACGTACGAACAGGTTTTAGTTGGGTACAGTCCCGAGCCACATGGAGGCAGTGAGCGGATCTGCACGGGTTCGTCTCTCCCGGTATTGGGGGTGAGGTCGCGCTGTGTCTAGGAGAGCCATTACACGAAGTCCTTGGCCAAGGCAGGATATTTACTGGTAGGTATTCCAGTAGTACCTCAGGGTGTTCTGGGCTACACTCCGACACGACTTGTACCGCTTTTGGGGGTCTGACTTTTACCAACCCCCTAGGCCCGCCATGCGATACTCATAGACGAACGGACCGGACTGTATGGATATTGTCACTGACAGGCTCAGTAGGGTGTCTGGATGAGTTCGCTCACAGACGTCCCTTTTAGTCAATACCTGGTAGCCCGTTACGTATTGCTAATACCTCTGACGTGCTAGTGGTTAAATCCACAACCAAGGTGTTGACGAGTCTTTAGAGTCCCCCACAGACGTTTTCTCAAGTTTCGGGCGAAACGCTGTAGAGGCCGTATGGAGATATGGCAGGGTTCGATCATATATATGCGGTATTGCATGGATCATGATCCGACGGATAATACTAGCAGGCTTTGGTTTAAGCCGGATCCTAGTATTGTACAGTGTTGATTTTGTCTCATTGCATTTGTATTCGGTCAGAATACAAATGCGGGTATGTATATACAGTCGCGGGGTTTTCCTGTAATTTATTATCAGTTTTCTGAAGTTGCTAGTTTGCATTCCGTTTCGGCCAGTTTTCCTTTGTTCTTTCACGGCCAGACTTTTATTTTTGACGGGGCTAATTTGCAATTGTACAAATTAGTATTGTGGAGGGGGGTTTCTTGTGAAAGGAGAGTATGATATGACTAGCATCATTTGATTCTTTTTGAATCAAATTTTTTTTAATTTATGGTGATGGATTTTGATAAGATTAGATTAGAAATGGTGTGACCTTTTTTTCTTCTCATGATCATACAAATTCCTTCTTGCATTATTTTCTTTTTCCCACCACCATTTTTGGAAGAGTGGGTCGGCCACTTCTAGTGAAGGAGAGGGTTCATTTTGGTGGAGGAAAAATACACATCATTGATCTCATTTTCTTGCCACCAAAATTCCATAGCACATTTCCTTAGTTGATTTATCCACCTCCACATCAATGGCAACTTCACAACCCCATTGAGACAATGGTTTCTACACTTCATCTACAGCATCCTTGGGCACGTCGACTCGCCAGCTTCGTGCCCGAGTTGCCTCGGTCCAGAGGTGGGAGCCCGTAAAAGAACCCGGCGATGTGGTTCCCGTTCCGACGAGGGGATGAAGACCGGAGATTCCACGAGGAGATCGGGAGTGGAGGCAAAGACCGAAGGACATGGATTGCTTGGTATAGCTCTCTTTCCCATTCTCTTGTTAGCCAGAGTTAGGTTAATAGCCCGATCCGGGATTTTTGTGCGCGGTGGTGCCGGTTTCTAGTTTTTAGAAAAGTTTCGTTTCCGCATTCCGGCGTCGGATTGACGGCCAGGGCGCCGCCGTGCACTTACACACTGTTGTGATACCAGTTGAAGTGTTGATTATTCTCTTTCTTGAGTAATTCCATTGTTGTAAGAACTTTTAACTTATCTGGTATGGTTAGTAACATATAATATTTGTGAAATATTATTTTTGTAAAATAATCAAAACTAAAGAGAATGAGACTCATAGGTCAACATCTGAGTCACTGGAATCAGTGTCATCTCAAATTGCTTGAAATAAACTCTTTTCTGATTACTTCTTTAACTTCCATTTATCTTTAGTTAACGTTGGGCACTCCGATTTGATATGGCCCTACTTATTATATTCAAAACAATGAAGAGTTCTATTAGTATTAAAAAATTTATTTGATTTATACGTACCTTTCTTTGAAGGGAATTTCCGTATTTTAGATACTTTCCGAAGTTTCTTGCAATGTTGGTCATTTCTTCATCATCATTTTTATCATCACCAAATATTTCCTTAGCCTTAGACTTGCTTGTTGATGATTTTAACGCGATGTTTTTCCTTTGAGTATCCTTTTCTTGATTTTGGTTTAGATCGCCTAATTGCATTTCATACGTCTTCAACTTGCCTATCAGAGAGTCGACTTGCAAAGTTGTCATGTCATATGCTTTCTTCATAGCAGTGATCTTTGGTTGCCAGATGATCGTAAGAGATCTCAACAACTTATAACACTTCTCTTTCTCATGGAATTTATTTCCTAGGTTGAAGAGTTATGTGATGACATTATTGAATCTAGAATACATGGAGTCGATGATCTCATCGTCTCTCATTTGGAACATCTCATACTCGCGCATAAGATGATTGATCTTACTATCTTTGAATTGACCGGTTCCTTCACGGGCAATCTTGAAAGTAGTCCAAATCTCATTGGTCGTTTGACACTTAGAGATTCTATTGAATTCTTATGAATTCAAAGAGCAATGAAGTTCTTTTATGTAAGTGCACGGCGGCGCCCCGGCCGTCAATCCGACGGCCAAACGCGGAAACGGTGGTAAACTTTAAATTTTGCGGACTTAGCAAACCGGCACCACCGCGCACTAAACCCCGGATCGTGCCATTAAACTAGTCTAAGCTAAGTAACAAGATAGGTTAGAGATGTACCGACTGATCCGAGTCCTCCGGTCTTCATCTCCACTCCGATCTCCTCGCGGGATCTCCGGTCGTCTCCTCCTCGTCGGAAAGGGCACCACGAAGCCGGGTACTATTACGGGCTCCCACCTCAATACCGAGGCAACTCGGGCGTGAAGCTGGCGAATCGACGCGTCCAAGATTTGCTGTAGGAATATAGTGTAGAATGTATGTCTCACTTTGGGGTTGGTTGCCATAGATGGAGGAATGGTGTATAGAAAATTGGTGCTTTCAATTTTCTAGCAATGGAATGAGATGAAGAATGATATACACAAAATGAATCACTCTCTTTTTTCTTCCTCTCAAAGATGAAGCTCTCATTTTCTTTTCTTTTCTTCTTCTCTCTTTCTTTTTTTTTCAACCATGATAATAATCTCTCTTTCTTTAGAAATGGTGGAGGATAGATTATGAAGCATGAAGGGAGGTGAGTGTAGTAAAAGGAGGAGGGTGACCACATCCAAACATAATTATCACAAAACTCAAATCAAACCTCACATCATTTCTAATCTCATCAAATCATGAAAAGCAAAGATGCTTATCATATCACACCTTATGCAAATAAGTCCCCCACAAATTGTTATTTGCAAAACTGCAAATAACCCCCTCCATCGGAAAAGTCCGGCCGGGAAAGAACAAAGAAAAACCGGCCGGAATGGAATGCAAACTGGCAACTCCAGAAAACTGGTCCCGTAATAAATTACAGGAAAACCCCTATATTGTGCATACACACCCGCATCTGTATTCCGTCCGGATACAAATGCAAAGAGACAAAATCTACACTGTACTATACTAGGATCCGGCTTAAACCAAAGCCGGCTAGTAAAAATCCGTCCGATCCTGATTCGTACAATACCGCACGTATATGATCGAACCTTGCCATATAACCATACGGCCACTAGTACAAAACCGTCCGATCCTGATCCGTGCAATACCGCACGTATCTGATCGGACCCTGCCATATTTCCATACGGCCTCTACAGCGTTTCGCCCGAAAGCTTGAGTAACTGTAAGTGTGGTGGACTCTAAAGACTCGTCAATACTATGGCTGTGGATTTAACCACTAGCACGTCAGAGGTATAAGCCAATACGTGACGGGCCACCAGCTATTGACCAAAAGGAACGTCGATGAGGAAGCTCACCCCGACACCCAACTGAGCCTGTCAGTGACAATATCCGTACAGTCCGGTCCGTTCGTCTATGAGCATCGCATGGCGGGCCTAGGGGGTTGGTAAAAGTCAGACCCCCAAAAGCGGTACAAGTCGTGTCGGAGTGTAGCCCAGAACACCCTGAGATACTACTGGAATACCTACCAGTAAATCTCCTGCCTTGGCCAAGGTCTTTGTGTAATGGCTCTCCTTGACACAGCGCGACCTCACCCCCAATACCGGGAGAGACGAACCCCTGAAGATCCGCTCACTGCCTCCATGTGGCTCGGGACTGTACCCAACTAAAACCTGTTTGCACGACTCCTTTGAGCCATGGTAGGGTAGTAATCAAAGTACAGTGGGAACTCACATGAGACAAATGACGATCCCCAGGTCGATGAACTAACCTGTACACATGTCACCAGGGAACTGCTATCTGACGTCAGGTATAAGACCAACTAGCATGTTCCAGGCGAGTCCTGTCCGGTGTACTCATAACCCAATGAGCACCTGTATACATCTTAGGTGATCCAACTGACACCAGTGGCTTGTGAGACCGGCCACCGCCCCTCGTCGGGGTCTCGACTGTATATACTAGTCTACTCTGGAGTATCGATGCCCTGTCTCGAAACTCCTACGACTAGGGACCTTTTAAGGATGTGCTTATAGACTACCAGCTCCCACGTATATGATCGCCCTCATACTGCCGGTAGTCAAGCAAGAATCCTAGGGGCTCTATCAACGTGCAATAGCGACATGTCAGGTCACCTAAAGCAGTACACGATGATAAAGGTAAACCAGATAGCATACTATCATCTTGAGTAAGACTGTCCTACCGGGATAGGTCCTCCCTCAATCATTGCAATCACGTGCCTGTGATCCAATAATTGACTCTGAGGGCACTATCTCCAACAATCTTCCACTTGCACTCAAGGCTAATTATTGCGATGTCGCATACTCACAGCCCGTGTGATACCGAACACCCAACTCCTCTACTTATCAGTCTCACAAAACTCGTTTGTGAAACTATTGCGTTCGAGGAATAGCCTCAGTGAGTGGAACCGCCTGTGGTGTTTCTTTCTATGTCTTTCTATATCTCAAGTTCACGGAGAAAGCCATCTCCCGAAATGTGCAATACCTGTCTTAGAGTGTCTGGATGTCTGATGGGACCTAGCTCATAAATGAACTCCAAATCCAAACTTCTTAGACTGTATCGTCAACTGAACTTAATCAGTATCCTGCGCCTTGCCACCCTCAGTATTGCCTTGGATCACCTGTCAAAAATACCGCCCCTCGTCAGAAGGAAAAATATAACTCTGACGACCTCCTTGTCGTCCATGTCACCTTGGAAGCCTGGAATGATAACCGTCTCCCGAAGGAGAATGCTGCTATCATATCCCTAGAACATCTACTTATGTTCTAAAACTGCTTCCGACTGTTTCTCCAGGACTGGATCAATATCAACTTATTGCATCTAGTGCAAGAACAACACCTGGTGTGGTACTTGACATCTCATGATTGACTCAATTGGCTGAGCAAGTGATCTGCCAATCATGCACATCCCTCTCCCTTTTAGTCTGTAAGACACCTTTAGAGAGGGTGACTCCATCTTCTGCAGGTACACTACCGTGCATGGAGTCGTCCATTCTAAATACCCTTAGAATGCTGTCCAAGTACCCAGATTAGGAAACCACCCAAATCTAGATCTAAAACCATAGATCTAGTAACCAGTATGTCTGATATAATGTCAAAGTCCCATGTGGAGAAGCTACTGTGTGACGAACAAAGTATAACCGATTGTAGTATAGGAGTTTCTTTTCCTATTCTGTGTGTGTCATCCAAATACCATGACATCACACCCTACTACCTTCTCAACAGATCCATCCCCTATTCTGATGAAGTCAAACCCATGACTGTCATGTCAGAAATAGATGATCTATCTCCGCTACATCTGCTTTAGTCTATAAACAGACATAAGCTCCCTGTCCACCAATGCTTCCGCTGCTCCCACTGACTACGACAACCCTCTGGCAGAGTCATATAGACGTACACTTCTAAAACTAGTTTAGAACGACGCTATACTCATCCTCCTGCCGGGTCTCGCAACCTGGAACAACAGCAATGGCAATTGTGGGTAAACCAGAACTTCCCTGTCACCGTCCTTGAGGCTACCGGAGTACCTCTCGGGTGCCTGAAGTTACCCACCTTATCTGCGGAGTGGCAAATGGAATGTCAAATCAGATTGAATCTTTAGGTTCCTTATCAAATCTTCAGTAATCGTTTGCGGTTCTGGAATCACTTCCAGTTCTACCATACTCCCACTACTGTTTTCTGAAAAAAAATCCATTTCTTTTAAAATTGTGGTGAGTGAAGAACAATATCACTATTGATCTTCCAGATGGTAGAAAATCAACCCTCGTCATAGCCTGGGTCAACCCACAAACAGCCATTACAGAAACGTGCCTTGAGTTATCCAGAGTCTGGTTTTAATCATAAGCCAGACAACTCCCCGTACCTTAACAACGTTAAGATATGAACTGTTCTATATCCAATATAGAACCAGAGGCACTGATTTAATTGAACCAGATTCAAATCATGCAACTGTCTCCAGTGCATGTCAACTAAATGGAGAAAGGCCGATCAGCGTTACTCAACTTAGGAATGCTTCCAATTATGAGTAACCCGAAAGAGAAACAAGTCCTCTTAATCATTACTATCAACTGGATACCATGCAAAAGTATCTACATCTTCGATCTCTTTGAAGAATCCCGATACTTGCTACACCTGGTTCTCTACTCTATTCAAATACCTACAACTTCTTAAAATTCGGAACCTGTGTTTCAACGAAACACCTGTCTAAAAACTAGAGAAGTCATAAGTAAACCGAATATAGTATGAGGACCAACCCCTCTGTCCTGATGGACCCTGGACAACATACAATACTCTGTATAAGTCCCTTGAGTCTGATAACTCATTCACTGTGTGTCGTAGGTTGAAAACTGTACTTATGGTCAAGAAGAATTACACCGCTGTTTAATGCTCCTTACCTAACCATCCACTGATATAGGTAAATGTCACAGACATAATTTCAAAAAGGTATATCTCACTCTATGAAAATAGACGTACAGATATATCGATTTGAAATTGGTGCATAACAGCGGATATTCAAAACCAAATATTTGCCGACCGGCAAACAGCCCAGGTGATTTCCTCAAATATCACTGATTCCAACGAATCCCGATATAATGAGGACGATCATCCAATTCCCAATAACTTACTCCCACTCATCATCTGTAAAACCATACAGATGTGAGAATCAAACCTGGTAAATACATACCCTGGAGTAAGTATCTAATCGGGAAATCAGTTTTCTTTTAACATTACACAGTGAGACTGAAACATTGAAATGTTTCGATGGGGTATCCCGGTATTCCTAGTAATGCCTCTTCCAGATTCACGACTGTAACCGTATGGTTCTTTGCCACCTCTCCAAATCCCTTCATATGTCTTTAGTCTTTACCTTCTGTACACCCCTTTAGGCCAAATGGTTTTCTTCCTTCCCTACCGTTCGGCACCAGCCTATGGTTTGGAAGAAGACTATCCAAAAAGCATAAAGGGTGTACTGTCCTAATCCTAGGAGCACTCGCATCGTGAGAGAAGGTGAAGATAAAAGACACCTGAATGTACTTTATTCCTATTTCTCCTGAACCAGGATCCATCCCCGAACTGGAACGAGTTCCTTTCGAGTTCGTATATAACCATACGATGGATTATCCAATAAAATGGGATCTTCGTAATGATACGGAGTGTCCTAGAGAAATACAAAGGTGATTTAGGATTGGCGAAGGAATACATGGTTTGGTCGTGAATATCTGTTGCAATTTACTTTGCCCTCTTACTAATCCCTTGCTTTGTCTTAACTTAATACCTTCTGTACACCGTTTAGGCTAATTGGCTTTCTTCCTTCCCTACCGGTCGGCACCAGCCTATGGTTTGGAAGAAGACTATCCAATTTGCGTAATAGGTGTACTACTCCTAAACCAAGGAGTACTCGCAAACTGAGAGAGGGTGAAAAGAAAAGACAACTGAATAGTCCTATCCGTTTTCTCCAGAACCGGAAACCATCCTCGAATAAATCCCTTCGAGTTCGTATCTAACCATACGATGGTTTTGTCCAATGGAAGTGGACGTTCGTAGTAAAACGGGGTGTCCTGGAGAAAAGGGTAAAAGCAGGAGTGGCAATGAGGTTTGCAACTCTGACAATCCAAAAGCCAGTGTTAAAGAAGGTTCGGTCAACTTGGTCACTCAGTCATAGTCTAGGGTCGGGTCAATGGTCACTGCCAAAGAGAGAGAGAGAGAGGAAACACTCAGCGTGCACTCTAACCTAGATCAGAATGGTTACCAATTTATCTAATCTGGAAACCTCCCATTGTACCTCAAATTCTCCTCCAAACCTGAAAGAAGAATTAGTCGGGGTCACCCGAGGAGTAAACCAACTCATTAGTGGGAATCGGGATCCAACTCTCATCGCATGATAACGTGACGGAATCCGCTCACGGTATCACACTCCAGAAGGTATGCGCATATCTGGCAAGTTTCAGTACTTTTGAAACTCCCGATGTGATTTCTGCCCCATGCTCTTATGACCTTGACGAAGGTCAACAAATCATAAGTCACATATCAAGTTCTACCCGTCATTGTCCAGGTTAATTTGAACCCACCCGTACAAGCCCTTGACGAAGGTCAACAAGGCTATACGACTGTCCCAAACCAACGCATCTATCTATGCTGCAGAAAGGCAACAAGCAGCTACCATACACTATGCCTTGACAAAGGCCAACAAACATAGCATGAATACTACGTGCTACCCGTCTGAAACGACGGAGGGCTACGAATGGTTTCTGGCGAAAACCTTTAACGCAAAGAACTTGATATCGTTGAAGGAACGGATAGCTTTTAAAAATATAGTGACGACGACCGTTGCAAAAGAGGTCACTCCCGGTAAAGGGATCTCGGCTCTTTCGCTGTAGAATGGGGTGCAGGATATTCCAACTGAATACCACGGTGCAAAGCAAAAGTAATCGGCTATAGTGAAGTTAATGCCCTGACGCAAACTTCTGTCCAAGGGGTGATCTCGGCCCTTGCCTCGTCGACTGAGGAGCAGGATATTCCAAATGAATACCACGATGCAAAACAAAAGAGAACGTCCTTGCAATAACAGCTTTTAGAAAAGTGTTCCAACAACATCAGATTAGGTTTGTTTTAAACTTGCATTGATCCGAATCAATGCAGTCCCATCAATTGATCACACCACAAAGAACGAAAATATACTGATGTACGTATATGCCATCCGCATTCGCCACTGGGTCCGGTCATTACCCGTTAGGTTAGCTTACTAACGACAGAGCGGGGACTGGACTAGCGCGGATGAAAAACATATACAACATCTATTAATATTTATACCAATATATTATATTTCGCTCAAGGCGTGAAAAGAAATGCAACATCACAGAAATGTACAGCATCACAGAACAATACAGATATCTGGGATCCCCGGGTTTCACAGAGCCACTACTGAAACCCGACGTTCCCCTGGTCGTGTGGATAGCCTGTGCAATGAAATCCTAGACCCCTACGGGCGCGGCAAGTTACCCGCCAAAACCTGAAGCGAGGCAGCCCCCTTCAGCTCCGTGAATGGACCACCCAGCACTCCACGAAATCCGGCAACTTGGGCACCCCTCCTGGGTCGACCTGTACCCCCTACGAGTGCGGCGAATAGCCCGCCAATCCCAGAGTGAAGCCCCCTCCGTCTCAATGCCATGAGATGCGGGCTTGTTGCCCTCCAGAACCCGGCTACCCGTACACCCCTCCGCGGGGTAATCCTAGTACAGAAAGTAAAATATACATACACCGGGTACATCGACCGCAACCAGGTCGTGCCCCAAAAGAATAATACAATCAGGCAGTGACGGCAGTCCACATGTCGGACGCTCGCCCCGCAATATCAAATGTACATAATACACCAACACTGTACTAGCATTGCATCCAGGCTATCCCCACGACCGATCCGCAACATCACAGCATAAACATAGAACATCAACGTGAAAGTCACGTTCGCAAATCCGTCTAACCGGGCTATAGCAGTTAGACTGGATTTACCGATCAAGTGACATTCACGGTCGCAGATATAATGTAAATACTGTGAAAAATGTGTTTAAAATTTTCCGATTGACCAAAAATTAACAAGTGGGCCCCCAAGCAATACTGTAGCACTCACAGAAATAATTGGCCCAATTTTAATATTCCAAAACACCCAAAATAAGACCAGAAGCCCACTGGAAAACTTCGAAGCAGTGAGCCCACCAACCTGCGGCGGAAGCGCGGCACCAAGGTGGTTTCTGCCGCCCTTCCGCGCTCTGGTTGAGGGGTCACTGTCTCGAATTTTCTCAGAGTTCTTAGAACTCCCTGCACATCAATCTGAGACCACCTGAAAAATTTTTAGACACCAAAAAAACTTAACAGAAAACTGATGTGAACTCAAATTGGGTTTTCGGAATTTTGGTCGATCGGTGAAAACACATCAAACGAAGCTAGACGAAATTAATGGCGAGGCTCTGATACCACTGTAAGTGCACGGCGGCGCCCCGGCCGTCAATCCGACGGCCAAACGCGGAAACGGTGGTAAACTTTAAATTTTGCGGACTTAGCAAACCGGCACCACCGCGCACTAAACCCCGGATCGTGCCATTAAACTAGTCTAAGCTAAGTAACAAGATAGGTTAGAGATGTACCGACTGATCCGAGTCCTCCGGTCTTCATCTCCACTCCGATCTCCTCGCGGGATCTCCGGTCGTCTCCTCCTCGTCGGAAAGGGCACCACGAAGCCGGGTACTTTTACGGGCTCCCACCTCAATACCGAGGCAACTCGGGCGCGAAGCTGGCGAATCGACGCGTCCAAGATTTGCTGTAGGAATATAGTGTAGAATGTATGTCTCACTTTGGGGTTGATTGCCATAGATGGAGGAATGGTGTATAGAAAATTGGTGCTTTCAATTTTCTAGCAATGGAATGAGATGAAGAATGATATACACAAAATGAATCACTCTCTTTTTTCTTCCTCTCAAAGATGAAGCTCTCATTTTCTTTTCTTTTCTTCATCTCTCTTTCTTTTTTTTTTCAACCATGATAATAATCTCTCTTTCTTTAGAAATGGTGGAGGATAGATTATGAGGCATGAAGGGAGGTGAGTGTAGTAAAAGGAGGAGGGTGACCACATCCAAACATAATTATCACAAAACTCAAATCAAACCTCACATTATTTCTAATCCCATCAAATCATGAAAAGCAAAGATGCTTATCATATCACACCTTATGCAAATAAGTCCCCCACAAATTGTTATTTGCAAAACTGCAAATAACCCCCTCCATCGGAAAAGTCCGGCCGGGAAAGAACAAATAAAAACCGGCCGGAACGGAATGCAAACTGGCAACTCCAGAAAACTGGTCCCGTAATAAATTACAGGAAAACCCCTATATTGTGCATACACACCCGCATCTGTATTCCGTCCGGATACAAATGCAAAGAGACAAAATCTACACTGTACTATACTAGGATCCGGCTTAAACCAAAGCCGGCTAGTAAAAATCCGTCCGATCCTGATTCGTGCAATACCGCACGTATATGATCGAACCTTGCCATATAACCATACGGCCACTAGTACAAAACCGTCCGATCCTGATCCGTGCAATACCGCACGTATCTGATCGGACCCTGCCATATCTCCATACGGCCCCTACAGCGTTTCGCCCGAAAGCTTGAGTAACTGTAAGTGTGGTGGTCTCTAAAGACTCGTCAATACTATGGCTGTGGATTTAACCACTAGCACGTCAGAGGTATAAGCCAATACGTGACGGGCCACCAGCTATTGACCAAAAGGGACGTCGATGAGGAAGCTCACCCCGACACCCAACTGAGCCTGTCAGTGACAATATCCGTACAGTCCGGTCCGTTCGTCTATGAGCATCGCATGGCGGGCCTAGGGGCTTGGTAAAAGTCAGACCCCCAAAAGCGGTACAAGTCGTGTCGGAGTGTAGCCCAGAACACCCTGAGATACTACTGGAATACCTACCAGTAAATCTCCTGCCTTGGCCAAGGTCTTTGTGTAATGGCTCTCCTTGACACAGCGCGACCTCACCCCCAATACCGGGAGAGACGAACCCCTGAAGATCCGCTCACTGCCTCCATGTGGCTCGGGACTGTACCCAACTAAAACCTGTTTGCACGACTCCTTTGAGCCGTGGCAGGGTAGTAATCAAAGTACAGTGGGAACTCACACGAGACAAATGACGATCCCCAGGTCGATGAACTAACCTGTACACATGTCACTAGGGAACTGCTATCTGACGTCAGGTATAAGACCAACGAGCATGTTCCCGGCGAGTCCTATCCGGTGTACTCATAACCCAATGAGCACCTGTATACATCTTAGGTGATCCAACTGACACCAGTGGCTTGTGAGACCGGCCACCGCCCCTCGTCGGGGTCTCGACTGTATACACTAGTCTACTCTGGAGTATCGATGCCCTGTCTCGAAACTCCTACGACTAGGGACCTTTTAAGGATGTGCTTATAGACTACCAGCTCCCACGTATATGATCGCCCTCATACTGCCGGTAGTCAAGCAAGAATCCTAGGGGCTCTATCAACGTGCAATAGCGACATGTCAGGTCACCTAAAGCAGTACACGATGATAAAGGTAAACCAGATAGCATACTATCAACTTGAGTAAGACTGTCCTACCGGGATAGGTCCTCCCTCAATCATTGCAATCACGTGCCTGTGATCCAATAATTGACTCTGAGGGCACTATCTCCAACATTTTATTGCTTTGACATTTAATGTCATTAATCTCGTGTCGACCTCTGATAATGGATTTGAGGTAGGAATGAAAAAAGGATGAGTGATGATGTCTAAGATTTCTAGATTTATACATTGAAGGAAAACTTTTATCTTAGTTTTCCAGAATTTATAGTTGGTACCATTGAACAGTAGAGGACGATTAGTAGATCGTCCTTTGATGTGGTTTGCCATACGATCAGATACTTAAGAGGTTAATCTTAGAAAACAGAGTAACTTACGTTCTGATACCAATTGAAAACAACCTTAAAGGGGGGTGAATAAGACTTTATTGAAAACTCAATACGTTTGTGCTAATTTAAGAAATTTTACAGCAGAATGTAAATCAGATTCTAACGGTAATAAAAATTTTACAACACAGATGGCACAGAAAGTAAATGATACAGAGAATTTGTTCACTAAGGTTCACCAGCTCTGTGGCTGATTCCTGCTTAAGACTCCTGCTCAAGAATCCACTATCTCGGTGATTCCTTGCGGGTGGTGAAATGTCACGACCGGGAATTGGCACGTGACTAGCATGAGAATCACGTGAAGTCTATAGGACCCTACGTAATTCAAGTAAGCCGAAAGCCCAAAAATCTAAACCTTTTTCAGAAAATAATGGAGGTGCAGTTTTGAAATATCGGCATAATGAATTCAATCATTCTTTTAAAAGTATAGGTAATATCATGTGAAAATGCAATGATTGTATACTATCTTTGAAAAAAAATTCGTCATTGAAATTTGGGCTGCATCTCCCTTGTAAATGTTGATCCAAAATCATATACAAGCAATAATATAGGCATCCCCAAGCGGGAGCTTGCTCTTCGCCAATTAGCGGAATCATAACCACGCATAAAGCATATATATACGACGCACCATGGCGAAAATCAATCACAGAAAGAGAATAAGTAAAACCAAGACATCATCCAGCTCAAATAAAAGACAATACACCCATCTCGCTCTAAGTCTTAAGAATATACAAGTATTGTGCCTATATCTACCACATATACATAGTCTGGTTGATGGAGCTTTTAACTAGATACAACTAAATAAATATGTATAAGGGTGGTCACGATCTAAATGTGTACCCCATCTACCAATGCAAAACACCCTGAAGCAAACTGTGTGCCAACAAGCCGCTACTGATCCGAGCGGTTAATCCTGCAAGAAAACTATGGCACAACGGTGGTGATTTGCCAACTCGTGAGTAGAAAATATCAGCAGATAGAAATCGAATGAATAACGATCCCTAGGTCATAATGTAACATAAAGGTAAAACTATGGTATCCAGGGTGATCGTGTATACATATTTGTACAATAATGATATCGTGCCAGTATCAGTATATGTATCAAGTCATCTAAGTCATATGCACGTATGCATGTGTATCATCCAAGATGTATCCATCAATGACACATCAAATAAGCATAAAACCGGAGTTTTCAACATCGACACTCCTAAATATCATAAAAACCCGTGTCCAGCATCGATACGTAAATCCTCATATCTCGGATGCCGTCTCATCGGATCTGCCCCTATCCATCTGATCTCACGACTCCGGTCGGTAGTGCTCCCCTGCCGAGCTCAATGCCTTTCTATACAATCTTCTTGCCCCGGGATACCGCACGGGTCCACCATGTACCCGCAGACGGTGCCTCCTCACTCCTCGAATCAGGTAACACATAGCTCAAAACTAAGAAAACTCATGGTGAACGCCACAAATCACATCACGAGAAACTACATTTTTAAAACAATCATAAGACTTTTAAAATATATCATCGGTTCTCAAATCCAGAGATCTCCTGAAACAGCATCTCATATGCATGTAACCATAACGGTACAGTAAATGCAATGCACAGAACAATACTGTAAAGTATTACGAGTGTTTTCATGTAAGCATGTCGTGTAATAATTACTGAACAGTGATTGTACTTTTACAGTTTAAGAGCAATACGGCAATGTAACAGTTCTACTGTGTAAGTGACATGGCAATTACCGATGATGAGTGTGTGAGCTGGCAAATCTGTGTATGTGTAACATGCGCATCATTGGTAATGGTGCATGTGTTCTAGCAGACGAAGCCATATAACGATAAGTGTCAGGAACGTAGTACGTATGTCACGAGAAAATAATACAGCATAAAAATGAATGGTATAAAGTACCTAGCTACACCTGGATTATTCAAATGTAAACCATTATCCACCATTGTGTTTAGAAACAAATGATTCTCCGAATCAATACAATCCAAAAGTCGGCGATCCAGCCTCATAGTATCTGATGTGGTATAATCATCGTACATAATACTCGAGTCAAGTGTGCAGATCAATCATCCGGTATATCATATCGCGTACGGTAATCCATCGTACGGTGTCATTAAATCAGATTAAGGATCTATCGTCCTATACATAATATCGCGTACGGTGTAACTCATCGTACGTATCGTAAATCAAGGGTACGGATCTATGGTCGCGTACATTCTATTATCTCTTATTCTCATTTTTATGTATAAATCAATCTCATATCGTATCTTGGCATGTGTATATGTGTATATATATATCGCCTCACATCCTCATATCAACATATCAACTCATGTCATCTTGTTTCATCATATCCTCTTTTCATCATATCATCTCGTACTTATCATTATAGTTATCTGTATGTACATAAGCTTAGGTTTCCCTAAATATATTCTATATATCGGTTCTCCCATTACTATAGTTTCGGGGGTGCTATACGCCATCCACCCGACTTTCCCCGTAGATATAGATCTACTCACCTGCTATCCATGCTCTAGCCGAAGTCGATGAACTTCTTGTTCTCCTTCATCGTCTCGGAAGTCCACACAAGGGTACTTACACATCAACATACATCGTAACGAGATCAAAACCAAAGCCGAAAACCGATACCGCATGCGAAGTGCTTATAGGTTAGAACCTATAGCCCACGCATGCAAGAACAACCAAATAATCCACAACGTTGACATACAAACGTCTAACGACCGTGTCAAAACTCAATTACCTAAAACCAAGTTTTCTAAAGTTGGAAACTCAAAATCAGCAACATGGAAAAACACTCCCAGATTCTACCCTAGGTGAAATTAGGAGATTTTGCATATAGGGTAAGCCTAAATATTAGGTAACAGAGCCATGGAACAAACACCAAAACATGACACCAAGACCAGGCCGCAAATTGTGACCTGGGGGATAAATCTGCGACCAAGTTGGGAAGATGGGGGCTCGGGTCTCTGGGGTAAATTCTTAATAGCCTGCACACCTCTCTGTATTGGCAACTTATTTTTCAGAGCTCTCGATTCATAGAAGATTCTATTTAATCATCAGAATACGTTAAAAACCGATGTCGGGAAAAATCTAAGTTCGTGTTTTAAGGTTTCCAGTCTCAAATTTGTCCAGAATTCATCACTAAGGGTTTGAGGTCACTAACTAAACCTCAATTGCATCTCTACAACTCAAATTCTCCACTAAAAATCATCCTAGAAATTTCCAAGTTCACCAATCTAGCTTAATCGAACTCTAAATACAAGTAGGAGGTTAAGAAACTTGATAGATTGAAGGAAAGTGAAGACTTTACCTCTTGGAACAACTGAAAAAATTCCAAGATGGTTCAAGGTGCTCAAAATCCAAACTTGAACCCACCATGGGGTGTAGGATGAGGTTGTGTACATTTTTTGTGAAGGTGGGTTGAGGTTTGAGATGGTTTGGGTGGTGTTTGTGGGGGTGGAAGTAAAGAATAAAGAAGATGATGGATGAGGTGAAGAAAATGGATGAGGGGTGAGGAATGAAGGGTGCCATGGTTGTCAGAGCCTTTCCCCCCTCTCTCTTGTCGATGCTCTCTTGTCCCTTCCATGTCTCCTCTTTTTCTTTTCTTTACTTTTCCCTTTTTCTTTTAAAAACCAAATGACAACAACAATTGTAAATGAAACCAACATGTGAAAAAATACAACATGTCATGGTGCAATAGCCATGGTTAATACAAAAGTGGATTTGGCTTGATACATGATTAGTAGTGCACTAATCAAGTTTAACATAAACTTGCATATAAATAATTGCATAACTATTTATAAAATGTCCAAATCGAATAAATGCCTTTATAATTAATAACTCATTTTAATATCCAAATATTTTCCAAAATATTGGTATATAATTATACCATTCTACGGAAACCCAAATTCATCCTCGTATAGTTTTTGTGAAATTTATTATTTTATTATTTAAATTCAAAAAAAATATTTTATATTTCTGAAATGTTACATGAAACCCAGATCTTTTACCAGACTCAGATCTTAGAATTTTTACACTTGCAGGAGGTGAACACCTAAAATTTTTCACTAAGGCCAAAGTCGTCAAAACCTTTTATGCTTACAGGCGGTGAATCACCTAGACTTTTTCACCAAGGCTCAAGTCTCAACCTTTTAAAAAACAAGATAGATTTTAACAAATCTTTACGAAAACAAACTTTACAGCCCTATTGATCTCATAAGATAAATCAAGTTTAAAATCAATGAAATATTGGATTGTGTTTTGGAGATGATAAAATGTTTAATAACGATTCAAAGAAAGTTTCCTAAAAAGATAATGAAATACTTAGATTAAAAGGAACTTCTTTGAAAACTAGAAATCTTCCTTTACTATTGATTGGAAAATTCTAAGGCACCAAAAGATCTCTTCTCTTAATAGTGTACTAAAATTTTAAGAACGGAGAGCAAAAGAGTTTTCACACGAAGAGTTAAAGAACGGCGAAAATGTGTAAAGAGTGTATCGTTAAAAAAAGGATAAGTGTTGAAAACTCAAGATATAGGGTCCTATATATAGAATATGAATGTGGGAAGTTAGAATAACTGTTCCTACACTTTTGGGCCGTTGGAGGTAGTTAATAGCCATTGGGATTTGAAATTCATATCAAATAGATTCAAAAATAGAAAGGGGCTCATAACTGCCATAGATGTCCCTAGGGACGTCTATAATCTGATATTTTAGATATAGGTCTAAAGAGATGAAGTTGTTTTGAATCGAATCGATATTTTAGATACCTCTTTAAGTAAAGAGTTATCTAGTATTGAAAATTATGATCAGAAAGAGATTCAAACCATTGAGATCGACTCTAGATTCAAAGAAAATTAAATGTCTTCAATTTGTCCGTTGTTTGACTTCTTCAATAATTTCCTTTGAACTGTTCTTTGATTTTAGAGTCTCTTGATATTACTGTTGAGATGCCAGTTGCTTTGTCGATTGTTCTCTTGCTTGAATAATTCCTTTTCTTTAGCACTTTAACTGATCTGGCATGTTAAGTAACATTTTATATCTTTAAAGTATGGTTTTGTAAAATAATCAAAACTAAAGAGAATGTGACTCATAGGTCAACGGGAACCTCTTGGGGCCGAAGAATTTTCTGTTGAGATGGTGAAGAAGACCCATGTGCTTTGCCATTAACCTGAAAAATACAGCTCCAATGCATAAGAGAAAACTTAATCAAACAAAATAGGCAAAGAAGTACCATAAGTACCTCATCATTTGAGGCTTGGGTAGAAGAGAAAGATAAAACCACAAACTTTTTTCTTTGGTTATATAGAGCAGAACATAGGTTTACCCTAGGGTTATGTTCAACCGCGGAAAGGCTCGGTTGTTGCTCAATAGAAGGGACCTGATGAGGAGCATCTTCGACAGCAGGCGAAGAATCTCCCTCATTAGTTGTGGGTTTCCGAGCGCGCCTGACACCTTTTCTCTTAGCGACTGCTTTCATTTTCTTCTTAAGCCCCTCTCGAGAAGAGCTGGGGGAATGCGTCACTTTGCATTTGATACTTTTATGGGTGGGGACATCCACCGCTTCATCATCTGGTTCGGCCTCTAATGCCGAGCGATCTGCAGATGCCTCTCAAGCAACGTGTAGGGACAAAAGCCTTAGAACTGTGGGACCGCTTGATGCAGAAGAAGAAGTTATTTGCACTGCGTCGTCGAATTCATCATGAGTGATAAGCTCATGAGGAGGTTGATGATTGATAATATATTCATACAAGCATGGAAAATAACAAACGCAGAAACTGTCCCACTAACCAACAAAGGACTATGGACATACTACAAGAGTCTCTCTAGTCGGGTAATAGTAAGGGAGGAAGGCAATAGAACGAAGTACTTGCTATGAAAAAACAATAACTGCTCGGGCAAGATCAACGTCTAAAGGTGATCGGTCTACCTTACTGAAGTTCAGAGAGAAGATTGAAGGGAAAGGCGCTCACTGGATTAGACTAAATTGCTGAGCAGCTATTTGAGGATGATAGGCCTCAGCAAAGGGTTTCTTGTTGTCAGTGATGCTTGTGAGGAGATCCCGAGCAACCAGCATGCTCTTATACCCATTGTTAGGGTCAAAAATTATACCTTATTGACCAAAGTCAAAAAATCAAAGTCAAATCACGAACAAGTGGGCCCAAGTCCAAACGAAAGTCAAGTGGGCTGAAGCCCGGCACATGCCAAGTCTAAGACCAAGCATGGGGTCGGCCCCATGTAAAGAGAAGAAAAGAAATAAAATTGTAATGAATAAGTTTATTATGTAATTTTTAGGAATAAATGTAAGAAAAGTGGGCAAAAGGCCAATTTTGTATATCTCGAGAGCTAAAGTGCAAAAGATATGCACCTGTGTAAATGAATGGGTAAAAATCCAAAATTGTGAACCCCAAGGGCTAAGATGAAAAATATAAGGGGTATTTAAACCCCACCCAAAGAATAAATATTAACAACTTTCATTCTCTTATGTCTTTCTACGGTTTTGAGCCTCCAACTCTTTTGAGATGATTTTCTCCCTCATCATCTTCCTCCTCTTCGTCTTTATTTTTTTGGCTTACCCTTCAAGAAAAGAGAGAAAATGAACCTTTTTTTTAAACTTTACAAACCCATAACATCAAAACCCAAGATCTAAAAAGAGGAGACTCTTTTTCTCAAACACAAGGAAGAAGAAAGATGGATCGACCTCCATTTGGTGAAAGCCAATAACTTTCATCATAGGTTGATCCCTTAAAGCACATAGGATAGTCATGGATGAAGGAACGCGGTGAAACCCATTGGTTTCATCCTCAAAACTCGTAAAATCGACGATTTTGGGGCAAAAGCTTAAAACTTTTGCCTTGCAAAGCCTCCTTGCCGCCAAATCCCTCATGGGATCCATGAGGAACATGGACATGAATCATATTCCTCCTCCAAACCTTGAACATGATATCCACCCATGTTTAAATTCAGAACCACCACTAGTAAAATAAGGGGTTGCCCCTACGGATAACAACATCCGTAGGGGCAGTTAAAGTTTGGCCCTACGGATTAATCCGTAGGGCAAAGTGGTTGCCCCTACGGTCGTTCAATATTTATTTAAAATATATTAAATTTTAAAGTGTTTTTTGCCCCTACGGTGGCGCAAACCAAGCACCTACGGGTATATCCGTAGGGGCATATAAATAGGGATTTAAGAGATCGATCCCTACGCCGATTATTTCTTATTCTCTTTCTTTCGCGCGAAACCAAATTCCCAAATCGAGATCGTCGTCGCCGCCGCGCTGCAGTGATCTCGTCGTCGCCGAATCCAAGCCGAATCGTCGTCGCCACGCCTGCAGTGATCTCGTGGTCGCCACCGTGCTCCGTTCTCGTTGTCGCCACCGCCCTCGTCGTCGCCGATTACCTCTCCGTCGTCGCCAACAGGTAATTAGTTAAACATTATTATAATGATGTTAGGGTAGCGATCGATGAGGGTTAGGATTAGGTATCGGTTGTGGTTAGGGTTAGGATTAGGGTTAGGGTATGGGTTCGATCGGCGGTTGGGGTTCGACTGGTGTTGGGGTTAGGGTTAGGGTTAGGGTTAGGGTTCGGTTGGGGTTTGGTGTTGGGGTTAGGGTTCGGCTGGGGCTGGGTTGGGGTTAGGGTTAGGCCGGGTTAGGGTTTGGTGTTGGGTTGGGGTTCGGCTGGGGCTGGGTTGGGGTTAGGGTTAGGCCGGGTTAGGGTTTGGTGTTGGGTTGGGGTTCGGCTGGGGCTGGGATGGGGTTAGGGTTAGGGGTGATATTGGAATCGAGAATATGGAATTTGAACACCCAAACTAGAATGAACAAATGTAACAAATCTCCTCAATTTTGTGATCTTTGCAATACCTAGCTATAGTTTGATCCTCATGACTGCATATAACTGAAAAGGTTTGTGGTTTTGCAGGATGCTTCTATTATCAAGAATTTACATTGTGTAATTATCCTCATATATGATTTACAACTCTGTATGTGTCTGTGTGCATGTGCATGCGTGTGTGTGGAGGGGTTATTTGCCAGTGCATTTCAACTTGGCTCCTAGGCTTATGCCGTACCTCGGGAATGGGACGCAATTCCCTATTGCAAAACTCTTTTTATCTCCCCCCTCATCAAGATGCTTTCCTGAGCTATGAGAGTATTTGGGGGACTGTACCTTTCTTTGCACTAGCTTAAACTGCATTATCCTTTCCTCTTTGTTGACTGGTTTGCTGGGGGTTCATCCCTTTTGTCCATAGTTTCCTTCATCAGGATGTGGGTAGGCTGGATAAAGGTTCACTGTTAGTGATAAAATTTTGACAAAATTTCTAGCGATCCTTAATTTTTCTGTATGTAGTTTGATGTCGTTCCCAATAGACGGCTCTATTTTGACTACAAAATTTTTAATCCGTAGGGGCAGATTTAACTTGGCCCTACGGATTAATCCGTAGGGCTAAAGGGTTACCCCTACGGGCACAGACGTTTAAGAATTAAAATATTAATTCTTAATTTAGTGTTTGCCTTAGGGTTAGGGTTGGGGTTCGGCTGCTGCTGGGGTGGGGCTGGGGTTAGGGTTTGCCTTAGGGTTGGTGTTGGGGTTTAGCTGGCCACGCTGGGGTTAGGGTTGGGCTGGGGCTGGGGGCTGGGGCTGGGCCACGCGGGGTTTTGGGATCTTTGTAATTTGCTTGCTCTGTTTGGGGTTTCAGTTGATCCTCATTAAAAAATTGGTGATTGATCTCTTCAATCATATTATTATCTGTATTTAAAATTTTTGTGAAGCCTTCAGAGTTTGGGAAAATCTAGAATTACCGTTGAAATTCTGGCAACATTCAAAAACTGTGTATATGATGTGTGTGTGTGTATGCATGTATATACATTTGAAATTTATCTTTCTTCTATGATATAAAACGGTTAAACCGAAGAAAATTACTGGGGGAATTTTTCCTAAAATGTCTTGAGAGGGGGTTCAAGTGATGGGATAATTTCATTTGGTAATCTTTTACTTATTTTACATCTCTTATTTTTTCATGCAAAAATCTGAATAGGTTTCTTGCAATTTTGCCTATCGATCAATTATTATATTTATTTCTATTTTTTGTGGATGATTTGGCTTCAATTGAATGGAGGCGATGATGGCTTGCCCTCAAGCTTCCACTTTTATGAGCTTTATAGTTATGAGATTGGCGAGGCAAGCTGGTTTGTAGCCATCTTATTTCTTTTCCTAAATTCAAATCCAAATATAAACTGTCTGATTGAGAGAGAGAGAGTATGGGAGATTATGTATTATTCAATGTGTTTAGAAGCTGGCATGTTCTGAGCGTCATCTCTGCATGAAAGCTATGGTTTTGCAAAGGGTTTGCCCTAACTATTTTCTGTGGGGAAGCTGAAGGCCTGAAGCTTCATCAAACTCAGGATTGGATTCTGGTCGGGTATTGTAAATTCTTGTGAAAGTTCCGTTCAAGATTTGTTCAGAGCTTGCATAACATCCTTTTCATCTTTATGAGATCTTTATGCAGTCATTTTTTTGGGTTTATATATTTCTCGAGCCCGTTTGACTTTGGACTTAGGATAACCCCAAATCTCTTTCTTATTTTGATTCCTAAGCTGGCATATCTGAGGCTCGTATTCCAGTATCGTTGCTGGAAAAGCTAGGGTTGCGAACATTTTTTCAACGATAATTTCTGTATGACAGCTTAAGCACACATAAAACTTAAACAATCTTGAAGCACTGCAGTTTTTCACTAAACTTCCTAAAAGTTTTTATATTGCTGCAAGCTTCCCAATATATGATACTCGATGATAATATGAAACCTTCATATTCCCATCGATACTCATATATGAAACTAAAAGCGCCACTTTGTCCCTACGGTGCCCGACATTTTAATTTAAAAATATTATATCTTAATTTGTTGTTTGGCCCTACGGGCACCTAAATGGGAATTTAATTAAAAAAGGCACAGAAATGCCCTACGCCTCGATATCTTTCCCTCTCATTCCCAAAATTTTCTCTCGTTCCCGCGTCTCCAATTTTCTCTTCGTCGCCACCGCGCGCCCTCCGTTCTCAGCCCGCCACCGCCCTCGTTCTTCCTCGTCGAGTTCCTCATCGCCGATATTTGTGCCTACATTGATCCCTCAAGCAACGAATCAAATGATGTGGATCACAAACTAATTAAATAAATTTTGAATACCAATCTGGACTGGGGTTTGAATACCAATCCTAGTTTGCTATATTTTTTATATATAGTAGATGGTGATACTTCTTTAAGTAAAAACAACCCTACACTTAAGCGAAATCATAAATCGAAACACACATATATAGAATACAACTCATACATGGGTATCCTCAAATCTAACTTTCATTGAATTTGCACGCGCACTTAAAATAACAACCTTTATACTAAAAAAATTATGTATGTCATTACTTAGTAGTTTATGGTTTTAAGACGCAAAAGTCATTTGAGAAATACTTTTTCTACCCACTATTAATCCATATTCTCAATATAGTCATTGAATTTGCACGCGCACATAATAAGAAGGAGAAGAGAATAATGTGGCAGAAGAAGAAGGAGAAGACAGTAATGTGGCAGAAGAAGAAAAAAATGACATTCCTCGTTCTCTGTTTCAGCATCAATCTTCTGATATGAACTAATGATGGCTTTCACATAGGCTTTTCCCATTAGAGACTTCTTAGTGTCCAATGGAAAGCATACATCAGATTTGTGCAGGTCGGGTTCTTCTATGACTTTCAAGAGTCTCAACTGATTCTGTTAATTACACTCTAGTTGGGTGGTACTTTTACCACTTCTCACTGCAGGTGCGCTCTCTAATATCCATTTTGAATGTAATATTATCGATATTCAAAATGGATATTAGAGAGCGCACCTGCAGTGAGAAGTGGTAAAAGTATCACCCAACTAGGGTGTAATTTACAGAATCAGTTGAGACTCTTAAAAGTCTTAGAAGAACCCGACCTGCACAAATCTGATGTATGCTTTCCATTGGACACTAAGAAGTCTCTAAAGGGAAAAGCCTATGTGAAAGCCATCATTAGTTCATATCAGAAGATTGATGCTGAAACAGAGAACGAGGAATGTCATTTTTTTCTTCTTCCGCCACATTACTGTCTTCTCCTTCTGCCACATTACTGTCTTCTCCTTCTTATTATGTTCGCGTGCAAATTCAATGACTATATTGAGAATATGGATTAATAGTGGGTAGGAAAAGTATTTCTCAAATGGTTTTTGTGTCTTAAAACCATAAACTACTAAGTAATGACATACATAATTTTTTTAGTATAAAGGTTGTTATTTTAAGTTTTCCCTTATAGAGATATGATCTAACTGCATCTATCAACTATAAGTGTACAGAAAATTATGATAAGAAATCATAAGAAAGGGTCGTAGCCATGCAAAACCTTGAATCTACATACCAAATCATGCAAAAGCATGCACTTATTGTCATCTTGCCTTGGAATATAAAATATCTTGGAAGACTATAAGCGAGCATTTAAATCTTGTTAGCTTTTGACTTCAACATATATTTTTCTCAAGTACCATGAAATATACTTGCTCCGTATAAACCGTTTTCAAGAAGATGGATTAATAATGACAAATTATCCATTGTGACTCACTAGCTTAGAATTTTCTCTTCTATTGACCATCTTTCTAATCAGCTTGGTAAATTTATTCGGAACCGGCTGCGAATCATTAAAAGACATGCATAAGAAAAAAAACTAAAATACAGATATATAGCATACCGATACATCGAAACTTCATAGTTGCGATGGCAATCCAGAGATATTTATTTCTACACACGTGGTGCGCGTGCGAATGCGTCAGGCATCATGGACAAATATTTCAGAACATGAAAAGTATTATTCGTATAAAGTAATTAAAATTTTTAAACACCTTGGCTAGATATTTTCTTAGTTGATGCAATCATATCATGATGACTAAATTTAAGCTATTATACATATGCTTATGTATTTTTCTAATCTAATATATCACACACACAGAGAGAGAGAGAGGGGGAGAATACCAGGTAGATAGAGAAATCAGTTAGCAGGATCCTGAAGAAATGGAGTCCATAGCATTGCTCATCATCATCATCCGTGATCCCTTTGAAAAAATATTATCAAAGGGATCATGGATGATGATGATGAGCAATGCTATGGACTCCATTTCTTCAGGATCCTGCTACCTGATTTTTTTACCTACCAGGTGTTCTCTCTCTCTCTTTCTGTGTGTGTGTGTGATATTTTAGGTTAGAAAAATACATATGCATATATATAATAGCTTAAATTTAGTCCTCATGATATGATTGCATCACCTAAGAAAATATCTCTACCCAAGCTGTTTAAAAGTTTTAATTACTTTATACGAATAATACTTTCCATGTTTTGAAATATTTGTCCATGATGCCTGACGCATTCGCACGCGCACCACGTGTGTTGAAATAAATATCTCTGGATTGCCATCGCAACTATGAAGTTTCGATGTATCGGTATGCTATATATCTGTATTTTAGCTTTCGTTCTTATGCTACTCTTTTAATGATTCACAGCCGGTTCCGAATAAATTTACCAAGCAGATTAGAAAGATGGTCAATAGAAGAGAAAATGCTAACCTAGTGAGCCACAATGGATAATTTGTCATTATTAATCCATCTTCCTGAAAACGGTTTATACGGAGCAAGTATATTTCATGGTACTTGAGAAAAATATATGTTGAAGTCAAAAGCTAACAAGATTTAAATGCTCGCTTATAGTCTTCCAAGATATTTTATATTCCAAGGCAAGGTGACAATAAGTGCATGCTTTTGCATGATTTGGTATGTAGATTCAAGGTTATGCATGGCTACGACCCTTTCTTATGATTTCTTATCATAATTTTCTGCACACTTATAGTTGATAGATGCAGTTAGATCATATCTCTATAAGGGAAAACTTAAAATAACAACCTTTATACTAAAAAAATTATGTATGCCATTACTTAGTAGTTTATGGTTTTAGGACGCAAAAGACATTTGAGAAATACTTTTCCTACCCACTATTAATCCATATTCTCAATATAGTCATTGAATTTGCACGCGCACATAATAAGAAGGAGAAGACAGTAATGTGGCAGAAGGAGAAGACAGTAATGTGGCGGAAGAAGAAAAAAATGACATTCCTCGTTCTCTGTTTCAGCATCAATCCTCTGATATGAACTAATGATGGCTTTCACATAGGCTTTTCCCTTTAGAGACTTCTTAGTGTCCAATGGAAAGCATACATCAGATTTGTGCAGGTCGGGTTCTTCTATGACTTTTAAGAGTCTCAACTGATTCTGTAAATTACACCCTAGTTGGGTGATACTTTTACCACTTCTCACTGCAGGTGCGCTCTCTAATAGCCATTTTGAATTTAATATTATAGATATCCATGCCTGTTTATGTCAAAATTACTTATATTGTCAATGTTTGATTGTCTAGTTGTTGGTGATGCGTCCATATCAGGGACAGAGGCCACTCCCGTTCCTCCAGGTATGTTTATATATTATATAGGGCATGTATATTGATTTAGAATGCTATATCATAAATATACACACATTTCTTTTGCTCTTAGTCGTCCAACTCATTATCAAGGGCTGCTTGATGAGATTAGATTTGCGCCTGATGATCTACAAGAGCTTGTTCACTCCCTGTCATATGTGTAAGCAGCGCTATATGCGAGTTTACCTTGTTAGTATGTATGTACTGAAATTAATTAATATTATTCAAATTTTGATACATGCAGATACCAGAGGAGCACATCTTCTATCTCTGTAGGTAAGGCTTTGAATTTGTTGATTTTGGTGTTTCTTGTCAATTTTATAGACCAATATGTGCTAAATATAATGTTCTGACAGTTGCTAGGGGGAAGGCAACATTCGAGGCTGCTGATGCCAGTCCTGGACGCCGCACACGGACGGCACCACGGAGGTTGGGAGAGAGGCCGAGGACTAGGCTCTAGCAGGGCCCATATGAGGTTGGACTCCACCCCGGTGGTTACTTCCTCCGTCTCCAGTGAGCGACGTATCCATCATGAACTGGATAGCTTGAGGGCCAGCGTTCAGGAGTTGAAGGTGATGCTGGTATGTATACTACTTTATAGTAAAATATCATTTCATATTATATACATATCAACATATCCATAATTAGTACGTAGCTTGAGCTTATTTGGTTTTAGACTTAATTAATCATACATACATATGTAATTGAAATAAACAACGCTTTTCCAAACTAGATATCCAAACAGGGTTTCGAAATAACTTAATAATGATACGAATTCGAATAATAAACAGTTCTTACACGCTTCTTACACACGTTATATCCAGACGCGACAGGGTAGATCGGCCGAGCCTCCACACGCAACTCCTTCGGCTGCGGCTCCGCAAGCCACTACATCGGCTGCGGTTCCGCAGACAGCTCATGTAGCTCCACCGCCCACTCAGACTCCCGCAGCCGCGGCTCCGCAAGCGACTACCTCGACGGCGGCTGCGCAGACCACATGCCGCTCAGACTCCTGCTCGCGACAAATTGCATAGTTTATTGACCGAGGAGCAGGCGCGCGTTATTCTATCGTTATTCAGAGGTGGAGCTGGACCGAGCTAGGGTAGATTTTTGGTTCTTTTTTTTTGAAACATGTATTTATTTATATCATACACATTGTACTACATTTTGAAACGATATTGATATTGGTTTGTATTTATATCATATTCAGTTTTTGTGTTTCTTTTGTATATTATATATATGCGTGAGATGTGATTATGAATACTGCAATATATGATTTGATTGATGTATATATTATTGTGCACAGGGCGGGAAAAATCAAACAGCCCATTTTTAAAAAAAAATTCAGATAATATGTACATACGGATTAATCCGTAGGCAAACATGTTACCCCTACGGATATCGCCGTAGGGGCAAAATATCAGCAGTAACTGACATTTCCCCCAGATCTCAGTACCAGGGGGTTGGGAAAGCCCCTACGGATATATCCGTAGGGGCCACTGACTATCCCCTACGGCGTTATCCGTAGGGGCTAAATATCAGGAATCCTGAAGTTATGCCCCTACGGAAAGGTACCTACGCATATATCCGTAGGGGGTAGTACATGCCCCGACGGGTATATCCGTAGGGCAAAGTAATTTATTAAAATAAACCGTAAATAATATAAAATCTTATACCCTACGGCTTAAGCCGTAGGGGCAACATGACCTACACAGATATCCGTAGGGGCAAGAATTTGCCCGTAGGGGCAAGTTCAGGGCCTCAACTTGCACCTGCGGCCTTTGCACCTACAGGGTATTTTTTCGCCCTACGTATATATCCGTAGGGGCAGTGGGTTGCCCCTACGGATAAATCCGTAGGGGCAACCCCTATTTGTAGTAGTGCACCTAAAAGGGGAGTTATCCACTTCGGAATCCCACAAAAGGGATCCCTTCGGGACCCCTCCCAGGGTCCTTGCTTTTGAAACCCCCCAGGGAGGTTCCCTCTTCGGAATCCCCCAGAAGGGATTCCCTTCGGGACCTCTCCCAGGGTCCCTGCCTTCGGAATCCCCCAAAAGGAAAGGTTCCCACTTCCATTGGTACCCCCTAAAAGGGCCCGCTTTCAGTACCCCTCTAAGGTCCTCGCTGTAGGACCCCCTAAAGGGGTCCCCGCTGCCTCGGGAGGCCACCAGAAACTCTCTCTGTCTCTTTTCTCCTTTTTGGGACTCTCCCGACACACTCAAATCACCCCCGTTCAAAAAAAAATTCTTTCGGGGCGCTGCCCTGAGCCACGCAAATGGGCTGCTAGTCCCCTTGAGTCCCATCCCGCTGATTGGATACAGGACCCCCATGTGATGGCTCCTGATATGTTCAAAGAGGCCAAAACTTGTTTTCAAACACAAACACATACATTTTCACATTGAGTCCACATGATCCACACAACCCGTTAATCGGAGGTTCTCTCACCATAAAGCGAAGGGTAATTAACATCAACTTTGTCCGCGGTGGCTGGAGACTAGAATCTCCATAATCAATAAACCCCTAACTATCCTAGGTAGGGAAAATCTATAAACGCCTGAATAACCAGCGCATCCATCTCAACATGGTGACAAAAAACACTCTACGTCCATGCTTGTCTAGAGACATCATATATTCACCAACAACTGAAGTGAAGTGAGTTGAGTCAACTGACGACACAGTGTAGACAAAATGAAAGTAATTCTTGAAAGGAAGCTCCACGGCGGACGAAAGATGATGAGCGCAAGGGTAGCTAAGTTGTGGAGATGGTAGGATCACAAAGAGTGGGAAAGTACAAATATAACCATAGCTAGGCCATCTATATAATACCCGATTGAGGAGTAGGCTAAAGGTGACTACCGAATGACCATTTATCGAGGCCTTGATAAAGATTGGCCAGAAGGACCAGGACAAGCAGGGATTTGTGATCGTCGGCTAAGACGACGGCCAGAGGAAGGAGAGTAGGTATCGATTTCTTATCCGGAACAATACAAACATACTTACTGAGCCAATAAAGAAGAAGGTGATGTGCTCATCCCTACAGACCTATTCTCCTTGCTCCCTATAATCTCTCATGAGAGAAGAGAAGGACCATTTAGACATTTTATCGGTCTTAGCACCGGTGCGGTTAAAATAATAACTCGAAGAGCGAAGGTCAACACGACCATGAAACCGCACCCTAAACATCAGATATAGATCCAATAAAGCCGGAGTAGCCAGGAAAAAACATAAGTGAAAAGAATTCGAGCAAAGGGACTAAAATAGCACTGCGGACGAGAGAAGTTCAAGATTGCAAGGAAGGCCATCGAGAGAAAGAGCGATGAAGTTATTAATCCCTAATGCCTCCCAATGATTGTGATACTTACCTTTGACCTGATCATACCAGGAATTCCACTCAGGGTTACTTTTCTTTGGCCAAAATTCGGAAAGCTTTCTCAAGCCATCTCCTCGAGCGGTGAGAGGAGGTGAGTTGGTGTGGAAGGCTCGTCTATGAAGGCCGGTTCGGCCGAGAATCGGGGAAAGAAGTTGTTCCAGTGCTTGACTTGGCTTCGATCAATCGTAATGGGACCTAGGTCAATGACACCACCTTCATCTCCTTCAAGTTGACATAGCTGGCATTGGGACCATAGTTGGTTGGGAAAGACTGAGGTTGCGAAGAGCCATGGATTGAGGGTTTTCTTTTACAGAAAATTTTAAGACAAAATTGAGAAGAAAGAAGAAGAAGGGGAAATCTAACCCTATCCTAGCATTTATATACGCCAACCCTCACTAACTGATGGGAGCCATCTAATGTTCAAAAAGGCGTTGATGAACGACATATGGCCCACTTCCCCCGCTAATTTCTAGAATTCGAAATGATGGAACAACATGACATCATGTGCATCAGGCCATCAAGAAAAGCACAAAAGCATTAATAACAGGTCACTCAAAAGTCACACATCACATGTCTCATGACAAAAGAGAAGCATAAGGGCTTGGCCAAGTAACACGTGAGAGGGCAATTGTTTGCATATGTAATCAAATACCCTGAACCAAAAGCCTATAGAAAGATAGGTTGGCACAGCAAGCATTGGTCATGTATAAGCTTCAATGGAGTGGGTCGGATAGAGAGCTCAAATTTTTCCCATTAGGTCAGAACTAGAGCCCCAAGTAAGGTAGAGTTTATAAAAGGTCGCTCAAGAGCAATGAAGGACGACCTGAACAGTCAATCTCACAGAAACCTTAGCCTAAAATTAGCCCTAGCTTCTAGCATAAAACAAGTTCTTCTCCTGCTGCTATGGCCATAGAATTAGCTGATAGCTGATCCTCGATCGCCGCCGCCATTGAGATTCTGTTCGGGATCGAGAAATCCATCCCTCCTCGACAGATAATGCCCCTTTCGTCCCTGATAAACCATCAGCAACACTAGATGAGATGATCTTCGGTTCCAGCGCTGACGTACGACCAAGTCATGGTCGATTATGTATGTGTAGATTTGACCGAAGGATCCTGTGAGGAAGATCGGAACAGATCAATCATCAAGGGCGATCTAGATGCCCAGCCCTATGCCCTTGAGTCGATGGAGCTGGCCCGGATCTCATCTGGGATCTGGTAATCGGCATGCGCTCGGCCTCTCAGAGCATCCATGACCGACCCAGGGTTATAGTTCCTGAGATCGGACAAGTGATCAGAGGTCCAGTCTTGCATTCAAACTAGTTGATGTTAAGCCGAGCGTGCTCCGAAGGCCGAGCTGTTAGCTGTGGCTTTTGCTTTTTTCTGTAAGTCAGATGTCCGGTCCTGGATGGACATGCGGACTACAATTGATACCTCAGTTGGCTACTAAAAACAGTCCATGAGAAGTTAAAAGAAAACATGTGACATGATAGCAATGGAGATTTTATATAAAGGTCGAACACCCCCAAAATAATAAGGTAGAAACATATTCGACGGATATCTTTTCTGTAATGTCTCACACCTTCTATTGAGGAGTTGACTATTTATAATAGCCAGCTCTTACCGGGCTGATGAATATGATGGTTGTCTGTAATAGGAAGTTGAATCATTGTGATGTTTAATGGATCGTGCCTTTATAAGCCGATGTTTCGATATATATATATATATATATATATATATATATATATATATATATATATATAACGGTGTTACTGAAATGAAGCAGGCCAAACAATTAGGTCGAAGCCCATTCTATTTTTGTGAATGTGAATAATTTACCAAACTTGCACATTACCGGGTTAAAACCCATTTTCCCATCATTTAAGGAACCCTGTTCGCCCCTTCCTATAAAAATGAGATCAATCATTTAGGAAGACAAAGTTGCAAAGTCTGGTCTTTTCGGTTTAATGCAAGCCCTTCAGAATACCGATAAAATAACGCAACACATCCATTATTCATTTTCAAAAGTCCTATTATTATGAGATCTAAGAACAATGGAAAATTAATTTATGGGCTATTTATTTTTTAATAATTTGATTTTTAGATTATTTTAATTCATTTGGCTAAAAAGTTATTTCTTAAGAATTTTTCATAACTAAAAATAATCAATTAATTTTTTCTCTTATTTTTATTTTAATTTTTGAAAAATGCCAAATGATTGAGTTTTTTTGCAAAACTTTATCCTTGTGTAACACCCTAGTACGTTTATACAATATAACTTAGTATTTTAAGACTTGTTTTATAATTATTTTATTTTATCTTTGGGTTGCAAATGATTCGAATAGTAGTAGTCGTTATCCGACCCACCCGCATGTTCAGAACCCAATATGGTGGAAATTTGTACCTAAGATTTACCAGTAAAGTGTATCTATGTGAATCTAGTATAATACTTACATTATATATTTAGATCTTTATATATATTTATATATCACAAGTTATGAATAAAATAATATTTTTATACCTGACATTGTGTCACGACCTGAAAACTATGGAACGTGACTAGCACTTAAATTACGAAACGTCTCGAGGCGTACGTAATCTAAGTAAGCCAAAACCCAGAAATCAAAACCAAAAGAGCAGTAGAGTGAAGGAAAAACCAAGATTTATTGAAAGCGATTTAAATCAAATACGTCACGTCAAGCTTTTTAAAAGCAACATCATTTTTCGAAAATTTCGGCAGAGTCTCCTTTGCAAATACTGGCCCCAAATAGGTACAAAAAAGCAATATATGTATAACATGAAATAAGGCATCCCCAAGCGGGAGCTAGCTCTTCGCCCAAGGCGAACTCAAAATCATACGCAATATAAATATCATCACTGTGCAAAATAAGCATAAAAGGAACAAGCAATAAAGCATCATGTCGGCTCAAGTGAGCTCGACCCAGAGATACAACATATAAATACATGAATCTTACTGTCTCGTCTCTAAGTCATTAATACAATAATACATGTGGTAGATACGGTAGATGGACTACACTAGACACAATAATGATACAAAGTGGCAACAAAATAACCCCGCAACCCACCTACAAACAATGCTGTGAGTCCAAGAAAAAGGATGCAAAAAAGGAGGTGCGCTCGTCGCTACAGTGCTGACGGGTCAGACCTGCAAAACACTGTGGCGCAACGGGGGTGAGTTGCCAACTCCTGAGTAATAAGTAACATCTAATAAGGCTATCGTAAGCATGTACATAATGATGTCACAACCTACAAATACTAATATGATGTGATGTAATAATATGTACGCAATATGAATGCAATAACAATACGAGATTTGAATAAAATTAACATGGGAAATCTGTATTCTTATCTTATTAAACTTCTGTAATTTAGCTGTAGTTTTATCAATGAAATTAATATAAATCTGTGTCAAGCATCGACACTAAATATGAATATCTCAATATCCAGGGCTCCAGCAATCCGGACTGGCCCAAATCCTCATAACTCAAGACTACGTCGGTATCCTCAGAATATCCGCCGCGTCACAAATAACCGGTCGGTAGTGCTCCCCTGCCGGGCTCAACGCCATCATCTGCGACCATCTTGCCCCGGGGTACCGCACCGGGTCCACCATGCACCCACAAACGGTTCCTCCACCTCCTCGAATCGGGTGTATGATACTTCTCAGGCACCGAGAAATCTCATGGTGGACGATAGATGCATCATAACATGAGAAGACCGCAACTTACATTTTTAAAATGGTAATACGTTTTCAAATCCTTGCGGTTTCTCCAAATCCATAAATCTCATAAATATGGAAATCCTCGATAAAATCATAATGCATGAATATCTATGATATTAACAGTATGCAATGCGATGCAGAAACTAGAAAGCTATGCATGAACAATGATGCAATAAAATATGTGCATGTGACTAGCAATCCTACATATCCATATTGATGAATTAAATATATCAATTGCAGGTTTATTAATCAATAATTAGCGCAAGTGATAAGATGAAACAAGTTATAAAGTGTTCGTGGCATAGCAATTACCAAGGCGTGTGTGTCCCCATGAATAGTGCTCGTGCAGTATAAACCAATGGTAATAGTGCGAGTGTCCTATGAGGTACAAGCATAGTATATAGACATATGAAAAATGATGCAATGCAACCGGATGATTAATTAGGGACTACATATATAATTATAAGTACTAAACAAAATTCTAACTATCGGGCGTCTAGCGCCATCCAAACGATTCCCCTGTAGATGTGTACATCTACTCACCGGAACGCCTCCGCTAGTCTGGTCCAATCACCGCCTTTCCTTTCCGCACCGCGTCCGATATCTCCTCAACTGATCCTAGAATTACACAAAGCAACACACATAAGGCTAGTATCCTTCAAAAACATGATATCAAGACCATACGAGAAACTAGCGTCGCTAGTTAACGCGTGTGCACTAGAAACACCAAAACGTGTATGCTAATGTCTGAAAGCACCCTGACATGCAGCGATACACAGCAAACACCAGACCCAAACTCAGAACGTACCTATCGCGCAAGTCTAAAAGTATTAAAAACAAGGTAATTGATCCCAGATTTTGATTCAAGTGGAAACATGAAAAGTTGCATGTACCAAAGACCTACAAAACATAGCAGACACCTACAAAAGAACCCCCGACACCTAGCTCCTCTCTCTGGCCATAATTTGCGGCCAGAACCCTTTTATTTTCGGCCAAGAAGGGGAATGGTGATCTCGTGCTTCGTGTGTGTGGTCCTAGCCCAGTAACTAAGCTCCAGTATTTGCAACTTTTTCCTGAAGATCCGGTTTAAAAGCAGATCACAAAACTTGCACAATTCATAACTAAAACGCTAATTAATACTAATTTAATACAATACGGTGTTTTAGTGTAAACTGGTGCAAAGACTTGGATTAAACGACACTAACAACAGTTAATTAAGCTAATCTGGCCATAAAAACCCAAACTTAACCTAATCTCCACTTAACCCACATAATTAGCACAAAAACCCATATAAACACTAATTTAAGCTAAATAAACTACAAATTTAGCAAAGTGGTAATTAGGGTGAGCTTTATACCTCAAGTTGGTCCTAGGAGGGTTCAAACTTGCTGACCTTACCTCAAGAACCAACAAGGAAGTGTTTTGGGGTGATTAGAAAGAGGTTTTGTGAAGAAAGATGGATTTTTGATGGAGATTGAGCTTGAGTGAATGAAGAAGAAGAATAAGAAGAAGAAGAAAGGGGAGGGGCTACTGGAGCTGGGGCTGCTGCTGCTGCAATGAGAGAGAGAGAGAGAGAGAGTCCCAAAAGTCAAGCCTCCATGCTTATTTAATACCCCCATGCTTCCTTTTTCTTTTCTTTTTATTATTTTCTTATATGTTTTGGGTTTTTTTTGAAAAAGGAAAAAGAGAACCATAAGAATAAAATGAATGGCATGCTCCAATATTAACCTAGGGAAAATATAAGGTTGTGCATGCTAACTAGAATTTTGCTTAGAAAATATAAGTTAAGAAAATTAGATAATTAAGTGAACAATAAATTAAATGATATTTAATAAAACACAATTATATATATAAATATATATATATATATATATCACAATTAAAAATAGATTTATTCCAGTCTATGCGGAAATAGCTATTAACGATGTTTTATGAAAAACACGCATTATCGCTAATTAACACGAAAATAACCTAAACGAATTTTCAAGGCGTTACAACCTTCCCGTCTTAAAGAAATTTGGTCCTTGAATTTAAAACTCTAGCTACACGTACCTTCGAAGAGATAGGGATATTTCTTCCACATCTCGTCCTCGGTCTCCCAGGTGACCTTTTTGCTGCTCGGGCCACGCCAAAGGACCTTTATGGACGGTATAACCCTTGATCTCAATTTCTTCACTTGCCGATCCAGGATGACCACCGGTTGCTCTGCTGTAACATCTTCAAAAATATAAAATATTAATTTTGGGAATTTTTATAATTTAATATTATTTTATTGATTATTTTAATATTAAATGCAAATAAATAGGAAAAATGTTAGAAAAATTATGAAAAAATTATGGAAAATTCTAAAATAGGGTAAATTAGTGAATTTTGCCATTTTTAAGTTTTTGTGATTAGTTTGACACTAATTTAGTGCAAATCGCGATTAAAATCGCTAATCGGGTTTTTCGGCAATTTTGTGCAAAACTTGCACATATCACATTTTCTACACTTGTGTATTTTCTTGCCATGAATTTCTTTTGGGTTTACTATTCTCATGAGAAGGTTTGGATTAAGGATTAAAAGAAAAAGAAAAGAAAAGAGAACGGAATTTTATATTAAGTATGGGTGAGAGAGAAAGAGGGGTTGCTTTGACTTGGCTTCAACCACCATTCCTTCACCACTTCCCTCTCCATTCCTTGTGCTGCTGCTGCTGCTACTACTGTCCATTTTCCCCTTTCACAAAACCCTCTCACTTCATCTCAAAATCTATCTCAAAACCTCACATCCCTTTCACGAAAAAGATGCACAAGCTCGAGATCTACGCAATGGACCGAGAAAGCGTGGATTTTGGCCACTAGGGGCAACTCAAGAATTTTCTTGAGTTGCTAATGAAGGTAATTTCTGAACCATTTGCTTAATTATAGCCTTTCCTATAACCCCATGTCATGATTTTATCGATATTGTGTGATATTATGGATTTGAGAGAAACCTAGTTAGGGTTTGAGTGAATTGGTGTTGCATTATGAAATTGAGCTCAGTTAAGATTATACCAACACCCTAGTGTTTGAATTGAGACCCTAACCTGATGCTAGAACCAGAATACGGATTTTAGAAACCGATATCGGGGAAATTGTGTAATCTGTGAAGGTTAATTGGAATCTGCTATCACCCGAGATGCCCTAAAATAAAATTGAGTGGAAAGTGACATGTGCAGGCACCCAGGAAGCCAACCCCAAAACCCTAGCTCCCCATTCCACTTTCCTGCCGCCAAAACCTGCATTCTGGCCGCAAATTGCGGCCAGACCAGGGAGGAGTTGCCTCGTTTTGCGTGCCTGGCCCCATTTCCTCAATTCTTGGCCCTGGGTACTTCTAGTTTTGACAGATTCTATCTAGGGTGAAATCTGGGACATATATCCTATGTTGTCGTTTTGGATTCGTGTTTCCGTATTCCGTATTTTTGGATTGGAAATGGTGGAATGTGTTTTGCCTCGACTATTGTCGTTTATACGACGATATAGAGGATTATGGATGGTTTTGAAGGCGTGCCATAGGTTCTCACCTATAGGCCCCTTATCGTATCGTTTTGGATTTCATGCGCCGTTTTAGTTTGGATTTGGTTTTAATGCGCATATACGATAATTGATGTGTAGGTACCCATGAAGACTTCGGGACGACAAGCAAATACGTGGTGACGTCCGCATTTGGTGATGCAAGGTGAGTAGATTATATCTACGGGGGAAAGTCGGGTGGATGGCGTATAGCACCCCCGCAGTCCGTAGATAGCTTATTATATGGTATTGTGATATTAGGTGTATGTTGGATATGTAGGGTTAGAAGTGACTAGTGTAGTTCATAGTCACGAACCCTAGGATAGAATTACCCTATACATATACCCTTGCTTTTCACATGTACTTACACTGTGATTGATGATATGTGACGACTTTGGAGATGAGTCGATATTGTGGGCTTGGTGCCCTGGGATCGGTGATTTGATACGATTCATATGTGGGGTATGACTTGTGATTCTTGCGGGCTTGGGATGTGTGTTTACCCCCGCATGCATACTTTACTGATGTTACCGTTTGTACTAGACATAGAGTAGTACTCCAGACTATATGATCTGATGATGGTGATATTTGTTTTGTGTTGAGACAGTGAGATGTTGACCCCTACCCAGCTTTTGGGAATGCCGTACGATGATTTACCGTACGAGCTGATATTGATGATAGATCCGCACTCATAGCTAGAGGATATCTTACGATATGACATTGAGGCGGGATCACCGACTATATATCTTCATATATACTTAGACTCAGTTTTAGGTGGTTTCCACACCTACCCCTCCTGATTGACAGGATACTTAGATGTAGTTGCATAGTAGATACTTCACTGTGCTGTTGAGTACTAGATTTCCGCATATTCATACTATTCGCATTGCTGGCATATGTTCATTACCATGTTATTATCATGCTGTTAGGACACCAGCACCATTATCGATGATGCGTATGTTTCACGTACACTATTTGTCGTCTCACATACTTCATCATCGATAATTGCCATGTCACTACACAGTAGTACAATTACATTCGTGATATGATGCTTCCTTTGATATATGCGCATTCCTATTCCATGTTGCATGATTTCCGATATGATTACTCTCTTTACATGTCGCATATATCATGGATTGATTGCATAGTACATCGCATTGGATTTACTGCTGGATGTTGGGTTTTCATGTGATTTCTGGTTTTGAGGACCGTGGGGTTATTTAAGAAAAGAGGCACTTTATGAAAACCCGGTACCTCGTGATATGATATTTCGGTGCGTCCACCACGCGTTTTCTCGGTGCTGAGACGTGTGCTTGAAACCCGATTCGAGGAGGTGATGTACCGTTTGCGGGTTCGTGGTGGGCCCGGTATGGTTCCCCTCGGCGAGATGATCGATGGGTTATGCCGATTGAGCCTGGAGGCGGGCGAGTACCTACCGGTGATTTTACCTGAGCTCGGCGGATATCCGGGGGATACCGCCGGGAGCCGAGAGATGGGCATACTGCCGGGGCCGACGGGCCGATATCCGCAGACGGAGCCCAGAGATGGACATGGGTTGACTCATACTGCCGGGGCCGAGGGCCGATATCCGCAGACGGAGCCCCATACGGATGAGGATTTACGTGTCGGTGTTTGGCACGGGTTTCATGATGAGTTTTCCATGATTTTTGTTATATCCTCACATTGCATACATGATGCTTACTGTCAGTGGGTGACAGGTGGACGGGTTCCACATATATACAGACTTGGTTCATATACAGACTGGATTTACACTTATCTTACACCAATGTTAGTGGTATGGGACGCTAATATATGTGTACTGATATTATTGATATTTCTTCATTGATACTTCATGCAGACATACCTTACACTGATGACATGTTGTTACCTGAGTACCTAGCACTATATACATGATTAGATGTTACCTTGCCACCTTATTACACTCAGATGTACTCTTGTGGATATTTTACTGATCGTTGACTTAGGATTATGTCTTGCATTCGATTTATCCTTGTAGATGTTTCTATTCACGAGTTGGCAACTCACCCCCGTTGTGCCACAGTTCTTGCAGGTTATGCCGTACAGGTTCTATTGCGGCATTTCTGGCACATTTCCTTCTTGCGGGTGATTTGCTTTGGTAAGTGGATTCCTTCGTATCAGGAGTCACCTTTGTATTTAATTTATTCATTGTATCTAGAAATTGTCCATCAACCAAAACTTGTATATTCTTTCAGACCTAGATATCAGTGTTGTATATTTCGACCTTAGAGTCGCGCTTTGTAGTATTGCGGTTTCTTGTTGCTTTTGAGCTTTCTTTGGATTTGATCCTCGCCACTTGGCGTTGTATATTATTATATCATTGCTTGGTTGTGACCGTCGATTGACGAAGAGCTAGCTCCCGCTTGGGGATGCCTTTATCATGTTATATCTTGTTATTATCGTCTTACCCCATTCGGGGCCAGTTTTACAAAGGAAACTCTGCCGAAATTTCTAGAAAAGACTGTACCGTTTTTAAAATGCACATTCGGCTTAGTTATTTAAAAACCTTGATTTCAAACCTGTATTTCTTCACTTCTTTAAACCAGTTTTCTTTATTTATTCTTCAAAATGGTTTTAGATTTCTGGGCTTTTGGCTTACTTGGATCAGATGGAGTCCTATAGGCTTCATATGGTTCAAGTGCCAGTCACGTGCTCTTTCGGGTCGTGACAAAGTTGGTATCAGAGCGCTAGGTTGACCTTGGTTCGAGTTTAAGTTTGACTATGTGGAGCCTAGGGAGTTGTTTATATACGGAACTTAGGCTTGACCTTACGGAACTTAGACTTGGTCGAGGGGTGTAAACCCGAACTTTCGTCGTTTTAGGATGACCTTGGTTAATGGATTAGGTGACTAAAGTAGAGTGACGTACCGTTGGTATGTTCCGCGGCATACTTACGACACACCACTCCGCTTAAGGAACCTTAGGATGTACATGCAGTTGAGATTAGTGATTCTCTTCATATCCTGGATTATTCGTCCATTTGAGATCCCCGATTCTATTAGTTTCATGATCATACCTTCATTGATATTGTTCCTTCCTATGATCATGTATCCACTTTGGATCTGTTGTTTCCCTTCTTGCCATTGATGTGCTCTCTTTGATACTCGATTGAGATTCCTGTCACCGTGTTTGAGCGCAGTTTGGGCTGCTGCTAGGGTTACGGCCGGTGTGAGCTCGTTTGGTACGAGGGCCGACCGTTGTGTTTTCTGGTGACATGGGAACGTCTCGAGTTGGTGTTGGTGATTGCGACCTCTGGTAGAGGCGAGTGCTTGGTCTTGCACCGGATGATCGGGCCATTGTTTGAGCTGCCAGTCGAGAGAGGACTGTTGATGTACAGCACACCTCAGAGATTGTGATGTCGCCTGTCGTGTAGACAGATGGACCAGCTGTTGCTGAGATTGACAGGATGTCGCTTCCGAAGCTTACGAGCTGAGATTGCCGGAGCTTTCAGGCAGATATGCGACAGATGATAGCTAGTCTACCCGATTTGAGAGACGAAGGTGATTCGTCCGATTTTGCGCCAGAGCGGGCCCAGTTGAGTTGAAGATTTCCAGTGTGGAGAGTCTTACTCAGACCTAGAGCAGGCCGATTCAGAGATGACCGCTTATGTATTGCCTTTCCTGGAGGATTGAGGCATTGTTCGACGTACAGGTGTATGAGCCAGTTGTTGCTGCAAATGATGAAATATCGCCCAGATGATTGGAGCTACTGCAGCATGAGCATGTACTTAGAGAGATGATAGCGAGTCGCTAGTCACCGAGGATGAATGACTAGGACGTGTGGTGAGTTCGCTTACCCCGATGCGTGGATATCAGATTGATTGTTTCCAGATAGAGACGACTTCACGCAGGTTCGTTGAGAGTCGATTGAGACGATCGAATGTCAGGAGCCTATTTTCCAAGTTTAAAGTATACGGAAAGACATGCAGGTGATACTATGGACCCTCTAGAAGAATGAAACCCTAACTCGACTTAATGACCGTGTGACAGCCTTTGAACCTTAGGGTTTACGGCGGTTCCGCGGCGCCATTAGTGAGGCTTGGGTTTGCCCTTCTACGGCTGGACCACCGACGCTGTGGCATGTACTCGATACTATTAAACTGTACCCGAGATGTGAGCTCTTGGGGGATTATGAGGTTCTGACGAGTCGATCGGATGGTTCGACATCTTTCGGATATCGTGATGGGATACTGCTTGGGAGACTCCAGATACGAGCGTAGCCGTCGGAGCGCAGTTCATGCAGCCATGATGAGACGAGTCCGAATCAGTCGACATTTGAGCAGAGTGAAGTAAAGAGTTCGTACGAGATTTCGACGAGATGACGTCCCACTCCGCTGACATTAGAGATGTGATATACACCCCGAGGCGTGGTATATGGATATAACTTCCAGAAAGAAGCGCGACAAGTATGCGGCCGTTCCGGAAAAAGCTTCAGCTTCAGCATTGGATGATGACTTCCGGGCAATTCGGCAGGATTGAGATTTGAGAAAGGAATCTCGGCAGGACCTTTCTGGAGTACGATACGAGAAGACTTAGACCCAGAGTGGTCATTTTGTGCACACCCAGCAGGGCAGAGTTCAGCATTGTCGACGAGGTAGTTGACCAAGTTCGGATAGAGGAACTTAACCAGATGCGTTGGGAATTGATCAAGGATGGACGAGTGATGAGTATTCCTCCGATGGTTGAGACGTGTTCCCGAGGACCAGTTCGGCCTGACATCTGCTACAGAATGATGAAGCTACAGAATACGCGATTTTGAGTCCGTGTGAGAGACTTCAGATTAACCGTGGCCGAGGACAGTGCGGTGCATAGTAGCTTGGCATGACGTCATAGTGGACAACGATGGAGACAGTTGGAACAAGAGGTTCGTGTGAGACACTGACGAGCTGTCATTGCTTCCCGTCGAGACTAGAGACCTGATTTGCTTACAGAGACGTTGGGATGTGACCAGTTTCTGAGAAATATTGTTCTGAGGACACGGGTGTCTTTTGAGCGAGAAGAGGTTGTGCAGGAGAGCCAGCCTCTGCGCAGATCGGTATAGGCATGATTGGAAGAGACCTTGAGCAGGATTCCTTCCAGGACGTTGCTACAATGATGTTTGCACCCAGGATCAGATGTGTGACGTGCATTCAGAGAGCCAGAGGCCGACGTCAGTGATATGCTGCCTTACGAGTGGTCGTGAGGTTTGACAGAGAGGTGACCAGAGAAGTGCCAGAACGGAATTGTCCCCGTTAGCACATCTGACAGGGCCGATGAGCCGATTGACCGCGTGATAGGTGATCCGCAGGGAAGATAAGAATCCAGAGTCAGAGGACGCCAGACCGTGAGCAAGAGACAGGTAGATATCCTGCGCTGCTAGCAGTGGATTGCACCGACTCCTTCTCGACCTTGAAGGAGGAACTACCGAAGACGGTATCTATGATTTTTGATTTTGTGATTCGATTATCACGTATCCGTCCTTTTGGATTTCGGTATTTTGGGCGTTTTGTTCGCATGATTTAGTTTTGATGACTGAGTTTCATGATATTGGTTTCATGCACCCACTAGATATTTATATATTTTGCGCAGAGTTATTACATTTGAGGTGTTGATTGAGATTTCTGCCTACAGTATTCAGTGATTTGATTTATGCTTCCAGCATGGTTTTCATGCATTTTGGTGTTATGATTTGATTTGTGCACGCTGATGCACACGGTTATGGGATTTTTCTTTGCGGTACACTTGATTTTGATTTGAGCCGCATTATGTCGTTGATTTTGACCCTGATATGGATGGTTGACTTTTGCACTCCGTGCTTTTGATGTGACTTACGCATGTTCGGCGTTTGCTGTTGGATTTCGTGATTCCGTTCATGTTGAGTGCGCAGGGTTTAGATTTTCATTCGTGCACGATGGATGCACAGATTTAGATTTTCGCGCGTGTTGGGCGCATTTTTTTTTTTAGATACGATTTTGGTGCGCACCCGATCCACTAAATCGAGATTTCTTCGTGCATGTTAGATGCACCGGACCTTGGCTGTCAGGCACATACGTTGCCTATGACAGAGGTTTCGTGCACACCCGTTGCACCTAGATGTTGTTTTGTGCACCTGTTTAGCACATATTGGATTTTTGATTTCCCTGCGCACCAGACGCACAGGATTGTGTTATGTACATTTTTGAGATTTATTCCCTTTGGAGCAGTACCTTTTATGATGTTGGGTTTTTGCTTTCATGCTGAGCAGGACTAGTCAGTAGACGATACCTGGATATACTTTTGCATGTTTTTACATCGACTCCGATGATTGCGGGATGCTTGACGGGGTTTTGTTTTTGAGTTATCTGCTCAGTACCCTTGCGCATGCATTGCGCTGTGACGTTCTTTGTGTTGATGATTTCGGAGCCCCGACGAGTTTGGTTTATTACTGAGATTGTTTTAGTAGTGGGGGTTTAAATTTAAATTCGGGGACCGAATTTCTTTAAGGGGGGTAGATTGTAACATCTTCAAAAATATAAAATATTAATTTTGGGAATTTTTATAATTTAATATTATTTTATTGATTATTTTAATATTAAATACAAATAAATAGGAAAAATGTTAGAAAAATTATGAAAAAATTATGGAAAATTCTAAAATAGGGTAAATTAGTGAATTTTTCCATTTTTAAGTTTTTGTGATTAGTTTGACACTAATTTAGTGCTAATCGCGATTAAAATCGCTAATCGGGTTTTTCGGCAATTTTGTGCAAAACTTGCACATATCACATTTTCTACACTTGTGTATTTTCTTGCCATGGATTTCTTTTGGGTTTTCTATTCTCATGAGAAGGTTTGGATTAAGGATTAAAAGAAAAAGAAAAGAAAAGAGAATGGAATTTTATATTAGGTATGGGTGAGAGAGAGAGAGGGGTTGCTTTGACTTGGCTTCAACCACCATTCCTTCACCACTTCCCTCTCCATTCCTTGTGCAGCTGCTGCTGCTACTACTGCCCATTTTCCCCTTTCACAAAACCCTCTCACTTCATCTCAAAATCTATCTCAAAACCTCACATCCCTTTCACGAAAAAGATGCACAAGCTCGAGATCTACGCAATGGACCGAGAAAGCGTGGATTTTGGCCACTAGGGGCAACTCAAGAATTTTCTTGAGTTGCTAATGAAGGTAATTTCTGAACCATTTGCTTAATTATAGCCTTTCCTATAACCCCATGTCAAGATTTTATCGATATTGTGTGATATTATGGATTTGAGAGAAACCTAGTTAGGGTTTGAGTGAATTGGTGTTGCATTATGAAATTGAGCTCAGTTAAGATTATACCAACACCCTAGTGTTTGAATTGAGACCCTAACCTGATGCTAGAACCAGAATACGGATTTTAGAAACCGATATCGGGGAAATTGTGTAATCTGTGAAGGTTAATTGGAATCTGCTATCACCCGAGATGCCCTAAAATAAAATTGAGTGGAAAGTGACATGTGCAGGCACCCAGGAAGCCAACCCCAAAACCCTAGCTCCCCATTCAACTTTCCGGCCGCCAAAACCTGCATTCTGGCCGCAAATTGCGGCCAGACCAGGGAGGAGTTGCCTCGTTTTGCGTGCCTGGCCCTATTTCCTCAATTCTTGGCCCTAGGTACTTCTAGTTTTGACAGATTCTATCTAGGGTGAAATCTGGGACATATATCCTATGTTGTCGTTTTGGATTCGTGTTTCCGTATTCCGTATTTTTGTATTGGATATGGTGGAATGTGTTTTGCCTCGACTATTGTCGTTTATACGACGATATAGAGGATTATGGATGGTTTTGAAGGCGTGCCATAGGTTCTCACCTATAGGCCCCTTATCGTATCGTTTTGGATTTCATGCGCCGTTTTAGTTTGGATTTGGTTTTAATGCGCATATACGATATTTGATGTGTAGGTACCCATGAAGACTTCGGGACGACCAGCAAATACGTGGTGACGTCTGCATTTGGTGATGCAAGGTGAGTAGATTATATCTACGGGGGAAAGTCGGGTGGATGGCGTATAGCACCCCCGCAGTCCGTAGATAGCTTATTATATGGTATTGTGATATTAGGTGTATGTTGGATATGTAGGGTTAGAAGTGACTAGTGTAGTTCATAGTCGCCAACCCTAGGATAGAATTACCCTATACATATACCCTTGCTTTTCACATGTACTTACACTGTGATTGATGATATGTGACGACTTTGGAGATGAGTCGATATTGTGGGCTTGGTGCCCTGGGATCGGTGATTTGATACGATTCATATGTGGGGTATGACTTGTGATGCTTGCGGGCTTGGGATGTGTGTTTACCCCCGCATGCATACTTTACCGATGTTACCGTTTGTACTAGACATAGAGTAGTACTCCAGACTATATGATCTGATGATGGTGATATTTGTTATGTGATGAGACAGTGAGATGTTGACCCCTACCCAGCTTTTGGGAATGCCGTACGATGATTTACCGTACGAGCTGATATTGATGATAGATCCGCACTCATAGCTAGAGGATATCTTACGATATGACATTGAGGCGGGATCACCGACTATATATCTACATATATACTGAGACTCAGTTTTAGGTGGTTTCCACACCTACCCCTCCTGATTGACAGGATACTTAGATGTAGTTGCATAGTAGATACTTCACTGTGCTGTTGAGTACTAGATTTCCGCATATTCATACTATTCGCATTGCTGGCATATGTTCATTACCATGTTATTATCATGCTGTTAGGACACCAGCACCATTATCGATGATGCGTATGTTTCACGTACACTATTTGCCGGCTCACACACTTCATCATCGATAATTGCCATGTCACTACACAGTAGTACTATTACATTCGTGATATGATGCTTCCTTTGACATATGCGCATTCCTATTCCATGTTGCATGATTTCCGATATGATTACTCTCTTTACATGTCGCATATATCATGGATTGATTGCATAGTACATCGCATTGGATTTACTGCTGGATGTTGGGTTTTCATGTGATTTCTGGTTTTGAGGACCGTGGGGTTATTTAAGAAAAGAAGCACTTTATGAAAACCCGGTACCTCGTGATATGATATTTCGGTGCGTCCACCACGCGTTTTCTCGGTGCTGAGACGTGTGCTTGAAACCCGATTCGAGGAGGTGATGTACCGTTTGCGGGTTCGTGGTGGGCCCGGTATGGTTCCCCTCGGCGAGATGATCGATGGGTTATGCCGATTGAGCCTGGAGGTGGGCGAGTACCTACCGGTGATTTTACCTGAGCTCGGCGGATATCCGGGGGATACCGCCTGGAGCCGAGAGATGGGCATACTGCCGGGGCCGACGGGCCGATATCCGCAGACGGAGCCCAGAGATGGACATGGGTTGACTCATACTGCCGGGGCCGAGGGCCGATATCCGCAGACGGAGCCCCATACGGATGAGGATTTACGTGTCGGTGTTTGGCACGGGTTTCATGATGAGTTTTCCATGATTTTGGTTATATCCTCACATTGCATACATGATGCTTACTGTCAGTGGGTGACAGGTGGACGGGTTCCACATATATACAGACTGGATTTACACTTATCTTACACCAATGTTAGTGGTATGGGACGCTAATATATGTGTATTGATATTATTGATATTTCTTCATTGATACTTCATGCAGACATACCTTACACTGATGACATGTTGTTACCTGAGTACCTAGCACTATATACATGATTAGATGTTACCTTGCCACCTTATTACACTCAGATGTACTCTTGTGGATATTTTACTGATCGTTGACTTAGGATTATGTCTTGCATTCGATTTATCCTTGTAGATGTTTCTATTCACGAGTTGGCAACTCACCCCCGTTGTGCCACAGTTCTTACAGGTTATGCCGTACAGGTTCTATTGCGGCATTTCTGGCACATTTCCTTCTTGCGGGTGATTTGCTTTGGTAGGTGGATTCCTTCGTATCAGGAGTCACCTTTGTATTTAATTTATTCATTGTATCTAGAAATTGTCCATCAACCAAAACTTGTATATTCTTTCAGACCTAGATATCAGTGTTGTATATTTCGACCTTAGAGTCGCGCTTTGTAGTATTGCGGTTTCTTGTTGCCTTTGAGCTTTCTTTGGATTTGATCCTCGCCACTTGGCATTGTATATTATTATATCATTGCTTGGTTGTGACCGTCGATTGACGAAGAGCTAGCTCCCGCTTGGGGATGCCTTTATCATGTTATATCTTGTTATTATCGTTTTACCCCATTCGGGGCCAGTTTTACAAAGGAAACTCTGCCGAAATTTCTAGAAAAGACTGTACCGTTTTTAAAATGCACATTCGGCTTAGTTATTTAAAAACCTTGATTTCAAACCTGTATTTCTTCACTTCTTTAAACCAGTTTTCTTTCTTTATTCTTCAAAATGGTTTTAGATTTCTGGGCTTTTGGCTTACTTGGATCAGATGGAGTCCTATAGGCTTCATATGGTTCAAGTGCCAGTCACGTGCTCTTTCGGGTCGTGACATCTGCAAAGGAAGGGTCACGCTCCAGCTGGACCGTTGGGTGCTGAATCGTATGAGAAGGGTCGTGAAGGTACTTGCGGAGTATCAAAACATGGAATACGGAGTGAACGTCTGGGAAACTGGGCGGAAGAGCCAACCGATACGCAACTGCACCAACACGCTCGAGGATCTCGATGGGGCCCACAAATCTGGGACTAAGTTTCCCTTTTCTCCCAAATCTCATCACGCCTTTCATTGGGAAGACCCTCAAGAAAACAAGATCGCCTACAACAAACTCAAGTCTGCGCCAACGTCGGTCCGCATAAGAACTCTGCCTGCCCTGGGCTGCTCTCATCCTATTACGAATCAACTGGATCTTTGCGGTCGTCTCCTCAACGATCTGCGACCCTAAAATACTGCTCTCGCTGAGCTCTATCCAACATACGGGAAATCGACATCTCGTCCCATAAATGGTCTCCTGGAAGCTGTTGTTGTAGGAGAACTCTATTAAGGGCAAATGATGATCCCTGCTGCCACCAAAATCTAATATGCACGCTCGGAGCATATCCTCAAGAGTCTGAATAGTCCGCTTTGACTGGCCGTCGGTCTACGGATGAAATGCTGTGCTGAAACACAATCGGGTGCCCAAAGACTCCTGAAGCCTCTGCCATAGTAGGCTGGTGAACTGGGTGCCTCGGTCGTACACAATACAAGCTGGGACGCCATGTAGTCGTACAATCTCATCGATGTAAATCTGGGCATACTGAGCAAATCCAAAAGTGGTCTTCACTGGCAAAAAGTGAGCCGCTTTCGTCAATCGATCCTCGATCACCTAAATGGAGTCATACCCTCGACTGGTCCTGGCTAGACCCACAATGAAGTCCATAGAAATCTGCTCCCATTTCCTCTCCGGAATGGGCAAAGGCTGCAACTCTCCTACTGGCCTCTGTTGCTCGGCCTTGACTTGCTGACAACTCAAGCATCTCGATATGAAGTCGGCGACGTCTCTCTTCATCCCTTCCCACCAGTAAACGCCTCTCAAATCGTGATACATCTTGGTGGAACCCGTATGAACACTGTATACCGATCGATGTGCTTCCTCAAGAATCTCACGCCTCAGTCCCTTAGAAGATGGTACGCACAGTCTAGTCCCAAATCGTAGTATCCCCTGATCGTCGATCACGAACACGGAATCTCTGTCCTGGCTAACCTTCGCCATGATCTCCGAACAACGGTCATCATTGTACTGTGCCTCATGGATACGGTCAAGAAACTGTTGGCGTGCACGAATATGCACAAGCTGTCCCCCGGTCGGAGTAAACTCGAACTGCACTCGGTTGTCGCATAGAATCTGCCAATCTGTCGACGACTGCCTATGAACTGCGCTCAAACAAGCTAAACTACCTCCGTGCCTCCGACTCAAAGCATCAGCTACTACGTTCGCCTTTCCCGGATGATAAAGGATCTCGCAATCGTAGTCCTTCACTAGCTCCATCGAATGGCGCTGTCTCAGATTCAGGTCTCGCTGCTGAAATATATACTTCAAGCTCTTTTGGTCCGTGAATATCTGGCACGACTCGCCATATAGGTAATGTCTCCAGATCTTGAGTGCGAAAACCACCACCGCCATCTATAAATCGTGAGTAGGATAGTTCTGCTCGTGTTTCTTCAGCTGCCGAGAAGCATAAGTGACGACCCTGTCGTGCTGCATCAACACACAACCTAGCCCTACTCGAGAAGCATCACAATAAACCACAAATCCACCCGATCCCGAAGGCAAAGATAATACTGGCGCCGTAATCAAACGACTCTGCAATTGCTGGAAGCTATGCTCGCATGCCTCGGTCCAAACAAAAAGAACTCCCTTCCGGGACAACCCGGTCAACGGTGCAGCGATGCGGAAGAAGTCCTGAAAAAAACGTCGATAGTAGCCGGCCAGGCCTAGAAAGCTGCGGATCTCTGTAACTGATGCCGGTCTGGGCCAATGCTGAACGGCCTCGATCTTCTTCGGGTCCACACGCATACCATCTCTCATAACCATGTGACCCAAGAAATCAACGACGTCAAGCCAGAATTCGCACTTGGAGAATTTCGTGAACAACTGGTGCTCTCTCAAGGTCTGCAATGCGATCCGCAAGTGCTGCTCGTACTCCTCTCGGCTCCGGGAATACACTAAGATGCCGTCAATGAATACGATGATGAAATGGTCAAGATACGGCCTGAAGATGCGGTTCATCAAGTCCATAAACGCTGCTGGGGCGTTGGTGAGTCCGAACGACATCACCAAAAACTCGTAGTGTCCGTAACGCGTGTGAAAAGCCATCCTCGGAATATCATCCTGTCGTACCCGCAACTGATGGTAGCCTGATCGCAAGTCAATCTTTGAGAAGTGCCCCGCACCCTGGAGCTGGTCGAACAAATCATCGATACGCGGTAAGGGATATCTGTTCCGCACTGTCACCCGGTTCAGCTGACGGTAATCAATGCACAAACGCAAACTGTCGTCCTTCTTTTTGACAAACAGAAAAGGAGCACCCCAAGGAGATACACCCGGTCGAATAAGCCCTTTATCTAAAAAATCTTGCAACTGACCCTTTAGTTCTGTAAGCTCCGCCGAGGCCATCCGATAAGACGGTATGGAAATAAGCCCCATGCCGGGAATCAAGTCAATGCAAAACACAATATCGCGCTCAGGCGGTAGCCCAGGCAGTGTAAGTCTACGGTAGCGCCCCGGCCGTCTTTCAGACGCCAAATGCGGAACAAAAACTTTTATAACTGGCGCTATCGCATACTATAACCCGGATCTGCCATTAACGCTAAACTAACAAACTGTAATGAGGGTAGAAAGGTTATACCGAACGATTTGAGTTCTTCGTTCTTTAACCATCATCCCACGCTCCAGTTGCTGTTGCTCCGATCTCGTCGATCTCCGATCTGCTCGTCCAAGTGGCACCACGTTATCGGATCTTTAAACGGGCTCCCGCCTCTGATCCGAGGCAACTCGGTCATCAAGTTTGCTAAAGGAGATGACCAATATTGATGTAGAGAAGGAGTAGAACATTTTGTCTCACTTCGTCCAAAGCCATGGACGAACGGTTAATGAAGTTACCATTTGAATCGGGAGATGGAATAAAAGGATCTATGAAATTTCCATACACAAATCTATCATAATCTTTTCAACCAAGTGAGTGAGTGAGGAGGAGGGGAGGGGCCGGCCATAATATAGGAGGAGGGAGGTGAGGGTAGGAGCAAGTGGTGACCATTAGAAAAGCTTCTCACAAAAATATCAAGAAGAAATATCTTAGCAAGAACAAAACACATTAATGGAAAATGGTGACTCACAAATACACCTCATCAACCATTAATGCAAAACCAATGAGTCACTAATCCTAGTCATCATCCAAGAAGCTACCTTTCATGACTCATCCTCAAGAAAAGTTAAATCCGTATTAAACCGAATGTTTAAATATGGCCGATAGAAAACTGGAAACTGGCAACTTCCAAAATTGATCCCGAAACGAATTTCAGGATAACCCCGCAACTGTATAAATATTCCCGCATTTGTATTACGACCGAATACAAATGCAACTGATACAAAGATAGTATATCTACAAAATATAATACATGGATCCGGCTTAAACCAAAGCCCACCAGTATTATCTGCCCGAAATATGACACGTGCGTAAACGCACGTGCATTTTCCGAACCCTGCCATAAAACCATACGGCCTCTACAACATTTCGCCCGAACTTCGGAAAATATCTGTGGGGGACTCTAACGACTCGCCAGTACCTTGGCAGTGGGTTTAACCACAAGCCGTCAGCGGCACTAGCTGTGCGTAACGGCTGCCCATGTACTGACCTCAAAGGAGGCCGATGAGCGAACTCATCCTGAAACCCTACTGAGCCTAACAGTGATATTGTAAATACAGTCCAGTCCGTTCGTCTATGAGTATCGCATATCCGGCATAGGGGGATAGTAACGTCAGACCCCCAATAGCGGTATAAGTCGTGTCGGAGACAAGCCCTGAACACCCTGAGAAACTACCGGAGTACCTACCAGTACTTCTCACCTGCCTTGGCCAAGGACTTGGTGTAATGGCTTTCCTAGACACAGCGCGATCTCCACCCCCAATACCGGGAGAGACGAATCCCCTGCCGATCCGCTCACGTGCCTCCATGTGGCTCGGGACTGTACCCAAAAACTACCTGTTTGCACGACTCCTTTGAGCCATGGTAGGGTAGAAATAAAAGCACAGTGGGAACTCACACGAGACAAATGACGACCTCAGGTCGATGAACTAACCTGTACACATGTCACCTGGAAACTGCTATCTGACGCTAGGTATAATACCAACTAGCAGGTTCCCGACGAGTCCTGTCCGGTGTACTCATAACCCAATGAGCACCTGTATACATCTTAGGTGATCCAACTGACACCAGTGGCTTGTGAGACCGGCCACCGCCCCTCGTCGGGGTCTCGACTGTATACACTAGTCTACTCCGGAGTATCGATGCCCTGTCTCGAAACTCCCACGACTAGGGACCATAATTAAGGATATGCTTATAGACCACCCAACTCTCACGTATATGATCGCCATCATACTGTTGGTAGTCAAGCAAGATCCTAAGGGCTCTATCAACGTGTAACAGTGATCAGTCACCTGAACCTGTATATAACTGATAAAGGAAAACCAGATAGCATATTATCATCTCGAGTAAGACTGTACTACCGGTATAGGTCCTCCTCAATCATTGCAATCACGTACCTGCGATCCAATAATTGACTTTGAGGGCACTATATCCAACAATCTCCCACTTGCACTTAAGGCTAATTATTATGATGTCGCATACTCACAGCCTGTGTGATACCGAACACCCAATTCCTATACTAATCAGTTTCACAAAGCCTGTTCGTAAAACTATTGTGTTCGAGAAATAGCCTTAGTGAGTGGATCCGCCCTGATGTTTCTTTCTATGTCTCTCTTAATCTCAAGTTCGCGGAGAAAGCCATCTCCCGAATTGAGTAATACCTGTCTTAGAATATGTCTGGATATCTGATGGGACCTAGTTCAAAAATGAACTCCAAATCCAAACTTCTTAGACTGTATCGATAACTGAACCTAATTAGTATCCAGCACCATGCCTCCCACAGTATCCTCTTGTACCTCCTGTCCATAATACTGCCCCCTTCGTCAGAGGGAAAACTATAACTCTGACAATCACTCTGTCATCCATGTCACCTTTGAAGCCTGGAATGATAACCGTCTCCCGAAGAAGGCTGCCGTTATCAAATCCGTAGAACATGCACTTATGTTCTAAAACTGCTTCCTTATGTTTCTCCAGGATTGGATTAAAACAAACTTATTGCATCTAGTGCAAAAACAACATCTGGTGTTGTACTTGACATCTCACGATTGATTCAATTGCCTAAGCAAGTGATCTGCCAATCATGCGCATCCCTCTCCCATTTAGTCTGTAAGACACCTTTAGAGAGGGTGACTCCATCACCTGCAGGTACACCACCATGCCAGGAGTCATCTTATTCTAAAAACTATCAGAATACTGTCAAAGTTCCCACATTGGGAAATCACCCAAATCTAGATCTAAAACCATAGATCTAGTAAACAGAATGTCAGATATTATATCCATATCCTTTGTGGAGAAGCAACTGTGTGACGACCAAAGTACAACCGATCGTAGTATAGGAATTTTACTTCCAACTCTGTGTATGTCATCCAAATACCAGGACATCACACCCTACTACCTTCTTAACAGATCCATCTCCTATTCTGATGAAGTCAAAGCCATGACTGTCACATCAAAATTAGATGATCTATCTCCGCTATAACTGCTCAAGTCTATAAATAGACAAAAGCTTCTTGCCCACTATGCTTCCGCTGCTCCCACTGACCACAACAACCCTCTGGCAGAATAATATACACGTGCGCTTCTAAAGCTAGTTTAGAACGACGCTATACTTATCCTCCTGCTGGGTCTCATAGCTTGGAACAACAGTAGTGTCAAGTCTGGGTAGATAAGAACCTCCCTGTCATCGTCCTTGAGGCTACCGGAGTACCTCTCGGGTGTCTGAGGTTACCCACCATATCTGCGGAGTGGCTATTGGAATGTTAAACATGATTGAATCTTTAGGTCCTATTAAATTTTCCGTAATCGTTTGCGGTTCTGGAATCACTTCCAGTTCTACCATACTCCCACTACTGTTTTTTGAAAAAATCCATTTTACTAAAACTATGGCGAGTCAAGAACAATATCACTATTGATATTCCAGATGGTAGAAAGTCAACTCTCGATATAGCCTGGGCCAACCCATAAACTGCCATTACAGAAACGTGCCATGAGTTATCCATAGTGTGGTTTTAAGCATAAGCCGGACAACTCCTCGTACCTTAACATCGTTAAGATATGAACCATTCTATATCCAATATAGAAACTTTGGCACTTATTTAATTGGAACCAGATTCTAATCATGCAGCTGTCTCCAGTGCATATCAACTTAACGGAGAGAGGCTAATCAGCATTACTCAACTTAGGAATCCATCCATTTATGAGTAATCTGAAAGAGAAATAAGTTTCTCAAAACCATTACTATCAACGGAATACCAATCACAAGAATCTACATCTTCGATCTCTTTGAAGAATCCTGATAATTGCGATACCTGGTTCTCTACTATATTCCTATTCCCACAACTTCTCAAAACTTAGACCTTGTATTTCTACGAAACACTTGTCTAAAAACTAGAGAAGTCACAAGTAAATAGAACATAGTATGAGGACCTACCCCTTTGTCCTGATGGATACTGGACAACATACAATACTCTGTATCGGTCAGCTGAGTTGAATAACTCAAAAACCTGTGCATCGTAAGTTGAAAACTGTACCCAGGCGATTTCCTCAAATATCACCAATTACAACGAATTCCGATATAATGAGGATGATCACCTAATTCCCAATAACTTACTCCCACTCATCATCTGTAAAACCATATAGATATGAGAATGAAACCTGGTAAATACATACCCTGGAGTAAGTATTTAATCGGGAAATCAGTTTTCCTTTAACAATGCACTGAAACATGAAAATGTTTCGTAGGGGTATCCTGGTATTCCTAGTAATGCCTATTCCATAAACCAATTCATGACTATAACCGTATATTTCTTTGCCATCTCTCCAAATCCCTTTATTTTGTCTTTAGTCATTACCTTCTGTACAACATCGTTAGGCTAAATGGTTTTCTTTCTTCCCTACCGTTCGGCACCAGCCTATGGTTTGGAAGAAGACTATCCAGTAAGCATAATAGGTGTACTCTCCTAAACCAAGGAGTACTCGCAACTTGAGAGAAGGTGATGATAAAAGACAACTAAAAAATACTTTATTCTATTTAAAAGTGAAATAGGAGTGGCGATGAAGTACGTGGTTTGATCGTGAATGATAGCAGTCGCAACTTACTTTGCCCTCTTTCTAATCTCTTTATTTTGTCTTTATATATTACCTGCTGCACACCCTACTTAGGCTAATTGGTTTACTTCATTCCCTACCTTTCGGCACCTGCCTATGATTTGGAAGAAGACTATTTAATAAGCATAATAGGTGTACTCTCCTAAACCAAAGGAGCCCTCGCAACCTGAGAGAAGGTGATAATAAAAGACAACTGAATAAACCAATTCTATTTCTCCTGAACCTGGATCCATCCTCGAAGAAGTCCCTTCGAGTTCGTATATAACCATACGATGGATCTATCCAATAGAAGTGGATGTCCGTAGTAATACGGGGTGTTCTGAGAAATGCAAAGGGTAAAAGAAGGAGTGGCAATGACTTATGCAACTTAGACAATCCAAAAGCCAGTATTTTAAGAAGGTTCGGTCAACTTGGTCACTGAGTCATAGTCTAGGGTCGGTCAAAGGTCGCTGCCAAAGAGAGAGAGAAAAGAAACACTCTGCGTGCACTCTAACCTAGATCAGAATGGTTATCACTTTATCTAATCAGGAAACCTCCCACTGTACTGTCAAATTCTCCTCCAAACCTGAAAGAAGAATCAATCGGGATCACCCGAAGAGTAAACCAACTCATCAGTGGGAATCGGGATCTAACTCTCATCGCATGATAACGTGATGGAATCCACTACACTCCAGAAGGTATGCACATACTTGGCAAGTTTCAGTTTCTTTAGAAACTCTCGATATGATTTTTGCCCCATGCTCTTATGACCCTGACATTGGCCAATCGCCATAAGTCACATGCCAAGTTCTACCTATCATTATCTTGTCAATTTGAACCCATCCGCACATGCCCCTGACGTTGGCCAAATGGCAGAACGACTGTCCCAAACCAACTCATCTATCTATGCAACAAATGAATACCCAGCAGCTACCAACACTATGCTTTGACTTTGGCCAAAATGCATAGCTTGAATACTACTGAATACTCAAAAGAAATGACGGAGGGCTACGGCTGGTTTTTGGCGAAAAACCTTTAACGTAATGAACTTGATATCGCTGAAGGTACCTGATATCTTTTTTTTTTATAAAAATATAGTCGCGAAAACCTTTTCTAAAGAGGTCACTCCCGGTGAAGGGATCTCGGCTCTTTCCTCGTGGAATGAGGTGCAGGATATTCCAACTGAATACCGTGATGCAAAGCAACTTGTAATCGACTATAGTGAAGTTATTACCCTGACGCAAACTTCTGCCCAAGGGGTCATTCCCGGTGAAGGGATATCGGCCCTTGCCTCGTCGAATGAGGTGCAGGATATTCCAACTGAATACCACTGTGCAAAACAAAAGAAAACGTCTTTGTAATAATACTTTTTAAAACTGTTCCAACAACATCCAAACAGGTTTGTTTTCCTTTGCATTGATCAAAATCAACGCAGTCCCATCAATTAATCACACCAGAAAAGAGCGAAAATAAAATGTACGTATATGCCATCCGCATTCGTCACTAGGTCCCGTCATCACCCGTTAGGTTACTTAACTAACGACAGAGCGGGGACTGGACTAGCGCGGGTGTAAAACATATACAACATCTACTAGTATATATACCAATATACAATAATCGCTCCAGGCGTGATAATATGCAACATTACAGAAAAGTAATAAGCATCACAGAACAATACAGATAATCTGGGATCCCCGGGTTTCACAGAGCCGCTGCTGAAACCCGACGTTCCCCTGGTTGTGTGGATAGCCTGTGCAATGAAACCTAGACCCCTACGGGTGCGGCAAGTTACCCGCCAAAACCTGAAGCGAGGCAGCCCCCTACAGCATAGTGAATGGACCACCCTGCACTTCACGGAATCCGGTAATCTTGGGCACCCCTCCTTAGGTCAACCTGTACCCCTACGAGTGCGGCGAATAGTCTGCCAATTCTAGATTGAGACCCCTCTGCCTCTCAAAGCCATGAGATGCGGACCCGTTGCCCTCCAGAACCCGGCTATCCATGCACTCCGTCGCGGGGTAAAACCTAGTACATAAATGAAAAATATGTACAACGGGTCCATCGACCTCAGCCCGGTCGTGCCCCAAAAGAATATTATACAAACAGGCAGTGACGGCAGTCCACATGTTGGATGCTCGCCCCGCAATATCAAATGTACAAATAAATCCAAACTGCACAACCATTGCACACTGCTATCCACCACGACAAATCCGCAATATCACCGCACAACACAGAACATCAACGCGAATGTCACGTTCACAAATCCGTCTGAAAGGACTATAGCAATTAGACGCAATTTACCGCTCGAATGACATTCACGGTCGGAGATATAATGTAAGTACTGCAAACTGACACGTTTAAATTTCGATCGACTAAATTTCCCGAAGTGAGCCTCACGTACATCTGCTGTACAGTAACAAAAACTGGGCCCAAAAGAACAGTTCCAGAAACCACAATTTCCAAATTAGAAGCCCCAGAAGAAAAATGGCCAAGTGATTGACCAAGACGGCCGCGGTTCCGCGGTCAAAGCCATGCTTTGACCGCGTTTCCGCGGTCGTACGGTCGATTCACTTTTTCGTTTTTCTCCAGTGTTCTTTAAAAAGCCTGCTTAATTTTCTGGTATAGTAAAAATGATTTTTAGACCAGATTTAAAATCAATAGAAACTTTAGACATGAAAATTGCGATTTTCAAAAATCCGTTCGATCGATATTTTAAACGCGTTAGCACAAGTTAGTAAAGCTTAATGGCGTGGCTATGATACCATGCAAGTCTACGGTAGCACCCCGGACGTCTTTCAGACGCCAAATGCGGAACAAAAACTTTTATAACTGGCGCTATCGCATACTATAACCCGGATCTGCCTTTAACGCTAAACTAACAAACTGTAAAGAGGGTAGAAAGGTTATACCGAACGATCTGAGTCCTTCGTTCTTTAACCATCATCCCACGCTCCTGTTGCGGCTGCTCCGATCTCGTCGATCTCCGATCTGCTCGTCCAGGTGGCACCACGTTATCGGATCATTAAACGGGCTCCCGCCTCTGACCCGAGGCAACTCGGTCATCAAGTTTGCTAAAAGAGATGACCAAGATTGATGTAGAGAATGAGTAGACCACTTTTTCTCACTTCATCCAAAGCCATGGACGAACGGTTAATGAAGTTGCCATTTGAATCGGGAGATGGAATAAAAGGATCTATGAAATTTCCATACACAAATCTATCATAATCTTTTCAACCAAGTGAGTGAGTGAGGAGGAGAGGAGGGGCCGGCCATAATATAGGAGGAGGGAGGTGAGGGTAGGAGCAAATGGTGACCATTAGAAAATCTTCTCACATAAATATCAAGAAGAAATATCTTAGCAAGAACAAAACACATTAATGGAAATGGTGACTCACAAATACACCTCATCAACCATTAATGCAAAACCAATGAGTCACTATCTTAGTCATCATCCAAGAAGCTACCTCTCATGACTCATCCTCAAGAAAAGATAAATCCGTATTAAACCGAATGTTTAAATACGGCCGATAGAAAACTGGAAACTGGCAACTTCCAAAAGTGATCCCGAAAAGAATTTCAGGATAACCCAGCAACTGTATAAATATACCCGCATTTGTATTACGACCGAATACAAATACAACTGAGACAAAGATATTATATCTACAAAATATAATACATGGATCCGGCTTAAACCAAAGCCCACCAGTATTATCTGCCCGAAATATGACACGTGCGTAAACGCACGTGCATTTTCCGAACCCTGCCATAAAACCATACGTCCTCTACAACGTTTTGCCCGAAATTGGGAAACTATCTGTGGGGGACTTTAATGACTCGTCAGTACCCTGGCAGTGGGTTTAACCACAAGCCGTCAGCGGCACAAGCTGTGTGTAACGGCTGCCCATGTACTGACCTCAAAGGAGGCCAATGAGCGAACTCATCCTGAAACCCTACTGAGCCTAACTCTAACAATGTATATACAGTCCGGTCCGTTCGTCTATGAGTATCGCATATCCGGCATAGGGGGCTAGTAACGTCAGACCCCCAATAGCGGTATAAGTCGGGTCGGAGACAAGCCCCGAACACCCTGAGAAACTACCGGAGTACCTACCAGTAATTCTCACCTGCCTTGGCCAAGGACTTAGTGTAATGGCTTTCCTAGACACAGCGCGATCTCCACCCCCAATACCGGGAGAGACGAATCCCCTGCCGATCCGCTCACGTGCCTCCATGTGGCTCGGGACTGTACCGAAAAACTACCTGTTTGCACGACTCCTTTGAGCCGTGGTAGGGTAGAAATCAAAGCACAGTGGGAACTCACACGAGACAAATGACGATCTCAGGTCGATGAACAAACCTGTACACATGTCACCTGGGAACTGCTATCTGACGCTAGGTATACTACTAACTAGCAGGTTCCCGGCGAGTCCTGTCTGGTGTACTCATAACCCAATGAGCACCTGTATACATCTTAGGTGATTCAACTGACACCGGTGGTTTGTGAGACCGGCCACCGCCCCTCGTCGGGGTCTCGACTTTATACACTAGTCTACTCCGGAGTATCGATGCCCTGTCTCGAAACTCCCACGACTAGTGACCACAATTAAGGATATGCTTATAGACCACCCAACTCTCACGTATATGATCGCCATCATACTGTTGGTAGTCAAGGAAGATCCTAAGGGCTCTATCAACGTGTAACAGTGATCAGTCACCTGAACCTGTACATGACTGATAAAGGCAAACCAGATAGCATACTATCATCTTGAGTAAGACTGTACTACCGGTATAGGTCCTCCTCAATCATTGCAATCACGTACCTACGATCCAATTATTGACTTTGAGGGCACTATATCCAACAGGCAGCTCGTCAGGGAAGACATCGGGAAAATCACACACATTCGGGACCTGGTCCAACAGGACCTATGCAGCTCTAGTATCACAAACATACGCTAAGAATCCATGACATCCCTTCCTCAAGAGCTGACCAGCGCGAAGAGATGAAATCAAGCTGGGAAAGGTGATGCTACGCTCTCCTTGAATAACAAGAACTGGCTCACCCGGAAAACTAAAACCGATCTCCTTCTCACGGCAGTCCACGGATGCATAACAGGTGGCTAACCAGTCCTTGCCCAGTTGAACATCAAAGTCTAACATATCGAGGAGAATCAAATCAACCAAAGAATCTCTCTCCCCGATACGAACAGAACACAATCGAAAAACAAATCGAGCGACAAACGACTTGCCTACCAGATTAACAACAATAAGCGGCTGATCTAATAACGACGACTCTCTGCCCAACCTCGGTACAAAGTGCGTAGATACATACGAATGTGTGGAACCTGGGTCGAATAATACTCATGCATCGAAAGAACATACTGGCAAGGTACCTGTCACAACGACATTGGATGCCTGCGCATCCTGCGGAGTCAAAGCGAACACTCGGGCCTGTCCCATACCAATAGCTGGTTGTCCTCTGCCTCGGCCTATGCCTCCTTGTCCTCTCTGAATAGGAACACCACGTCCATGGCCTCTGGGAATGTCTGCCTAGCATGGAGCACCACCAGGGGTAGGAAGTAAGGCTCTCTGTGTAGGGGGTGAGGGTAGAAGTGTCACATAAGGAATTGCCGGCTCACCCTGGAGCCTCATGGTACAATTCTTGAAAAGGTGACCTGGACTCCCACACCAATAACATACTGGACGTGGCCGTTGACCTGGTGAATAGGAAATGAACAACTGGCCTCATGCTATGCCTCGACCATCACCACGTCCTGGGAAGAATCCGCCACGACCTCTGCCTGTCATGCCTCTGCCAAACTGTACTGGAGCTGGTATATCTGTGCGAATCCTCTTCGGCCTTAGAACGACTGAAGTATTTGAAATGCGCTCTTCCAAAAGTAAGGCTGCATCTACCGCGGCTGCATAGGTGTCGAAGTGCTGGGTGCCAATAGCAAGAAATAGCTGTGTGTCTAACCCACGTACGAACCACTTCATGCGTTTCTCTTCGGTGTCCACCAGGTAAGGAGCATATCGAGACAACTGAGTAAACTGGATATAATACGTGGATACTGTCATCCTTGGAGTCTTGCGCAAAACCTCAAAACTACGAGCTCGAGCATCACATACGCTCTCTGGAAGGAAACGGGCAAGAAACACCGCTATGAACTCGTCCAACGTCATAGGAGGTAACCCTGCAGCTCAACCTCTCTCAACTTACCCGCACCACGTCTGAGCAAGGCCCTCCAGACAAAAACTTGCAAGCTCCACCTATCCATCGTCAAAACATCTCAGCGAATGGCAAATCCTAGCAAACCTATCAAGGAATGTCTGTGGATCCTCCGCTGCATCTGTGCCGGTAAAGACTAGAGGTCTCAGCCTTATAAACTCCTGCAATGATACTGGAATGGTCTTGGTAGTAGCAGGAACAACTGTCTGGGAAGCAGGTACCATCGTGGTCTGTGCAGTGGTAGGTACATCCACAGATCTCTGTGCATGACTGGCCTCGACTAAGGATCCCAACATCTGACGTAACTCCTGCATACCTGACTCTAGCCTGTCAATGCGGCCCGGAGATGGCGAATCAATCTGTCCTTGATGGGTAGGCACGCCGTCCTGATCGGTCCTCCTCTCCGACGAGCCCGCTCAAATCTCATCTTTGGCGGCAGACCTCTGCGCCCTCGTAGCCTTCGGCGGCATAGTGGCTGGTATAGGAAATAGGATAAGAACAATGCAATAGTATCATAGGATATAAAGAATCGAAGAATGACTTTCAAGAAATTTATATACTATGGTCACTTAGGTGGTGTACCGTATCATCAGTATGCCGCGGAACATACACACGCTACGTCACTCTGCTTAAGTCACTTACTCCATCTATTAAGGGTCATCCTACACTCAGAAAGGTAAAACCTAACGCTTTGATTCCAACTTTGTCACGACCCGAAAAGTATGGAACTATAACATTTCAAAAAGATAAAATATTAATTTTGGGAATTTTTATAATTTAATATTATTTTATTGAATATTTTAATATTTCGGTATTATTAAATACAAATAAATGGGAAAAATTATGGAAAATTATAAAATAGGGTAATTTATAGAATTATGTCATTTCTAAGTTTAATTGATTAGTGATATGCTAATTTAGTGCTAATCGCGATTAAAAATCGCTAATCGGTTTTTTAGCATTTTTGTGCAAAACATGCACATATCACTTTTTCACACTTGTGCATTTTCTTGCCATGGTTCACTTTGGGTTTACTATTCTTGGGAGAAGGATTTTGATGAGAAAAAAGAAAAGAAAAGAAATGGGAAAGGATTATAATATTGGGTATGGGCAAGTGAGAGAATGAGAGGGTGAGATGTGTTGACCAAGACTTGGCCATTCCCTTCATTCCTCATTCATTTTCCCTCCCTCTCCCTCTTGTTGCTGCTGCTGCTCTTGCTTTCTCCCCCTTCCTCCAACTTCAATGCCCCATTTCACCTCAAAAACAACTCCAAAACCCCACTCTCATTTTATTAAAAGTGTGCACAAGCTCAAGATCTACACTTGGAGCTAAAGAAGCAAGGATTTTGGCCACTAGGGGCAACTCAAGAAAATTCTTGAGTTGCCAAATGAGGTATTTTCTGGATCATTAACTTAGTTTTAGCATTTCCTTTACCCCTATGTTTAGATTGAACCGATATTGTGTGATATTGTGGAGTTAAGGAAAACCTAGTTAGGGTTTGAGGAAATTATGAGTTGTAATGTGAAATTGAGTTCAGTAGAAGCTACACCAACACCCTAGTGTATGAATTGAGACCCTAACCTGTGAATTGAAACCCGAAATACGGATTTAGAAACCGATATCGGGGAATTTGTGAAATCTGTGAGGGGTATATTGAATCTGCTGTCACCCGAGACATCCTAAATTAAAATTGATTGGACAGTGACATGTGCAGGCACCTAGGAAGCTACCACCAAGACCCCAACCCCTAACTCATCAAGCCGGCCGCAGACTTATCCCATTTGGCCGCAATTTGCGGCCATACCTGCACCAAACTTTCTCGTTTCGGTTCTGCAGTCCCTACATGCATAGATTAGACCCCTGGTATATATAGATTTGTCTAATTGGACCTAGGGTGAAATATGGAACATATTTCCTAAGTTACTGTTTTGGATTCGTGTTTCCGTATTCCGTATTCTTAAGTCTGAATTTGTGTCTTGTGTTTTACCTCGACTAATTGGCGTTTATACGACGATATAGAGGAATTATTAATGGTTTTGAAGGCGTGCCATAGGTTCTAACCTATATGCCCCTTATCGTATCGTTTTGGGATTCGTATGCCGTTTTAGTTTTGAATTGGTTTTAATCCGTATATACGACACTTTGATGTGTAGGTAACCCATGAAGACTTCGGGACGACAAGCAAACGCGTGGTGACATCGAAAGATAAAGACGCAAGGTGAGTAGATTATATCTACTGGGGGAAGTCGGGTGGATGGCGTATAGCACCCCCGCAGTCCGTAATTGTTATTATATATGATAGTTAGGTGTATTATGGTTAGTGTAGGGTTAGAAGTGACTAGTGTAGTTCATAGTCGCGAACCCTAGAATAGATTTACAACTACACGCACACCCTTAAATATTCCTTTCACTTGCACTGTGTTTGATGATATTGGATGACTTTGGAGATGAGTCGATGATGTTGGGCATTGTGCCGCGAGATCGGTGTTTTGATGTGATTCATTTTTGGGATACGATACGTGATCTCTAGCGGGCCTTGGGACGTGTGCTTGCACACGCAGTATATAGATGGTATAGATTTGTACTAGACTTAGATCAGTACCCCAGATTATTTGTTATGATGATAAGGATACCTGATATCTGATGAGAGGAATGTGATATTGACCCGTACCCAGCTATTGGGATGTCGTACGATAATTTACCGTACGAGCCTATATTGATGATAAATCCGTGCTCATGACTCGATGATGTCTTACGATATACTGTATCGTACCCGATATTATTGAGGCGGGAACACCGACTAGTATATCTATATATATCGACTCAGATTTAGGTGGTTTCCATACCTCTCCCGATTGACTTGATACTTAGATCTGTAGTTTGCATAGTAGATTCTTCACTGTAGTGTTGATTACTTGATTTCCGCATATTCATGCTATTCGCATTGCTTGGATATGTTTATCGCTATATTATTATCATGTTGTTAGGACACCAGCACCATTATAGATGATGCGTATGTTCCACGTACACTATTTGCCGGCTCATACAGTTCATCATCGATAATTGCCATGCCACTACACTGTAATACTGTTGCATTCATGATATGATTCTTGCATGGCATATTGTACACTTATACCTGTACACAAACATAGATGATTCTGACTTGATTAGAGATTTGGGAACCGCAAGATGTTCTTCAAAACTGATTCGTTTTAAAAGAGCGGTTTCCCTCGACATGTGCACATTACTATTCCATGTTGCATGACTCCTGATATGCTTACCTTTCTTTACATGTCGCATACATCATGTTTTGATTATACGCATTGAGATATGTGGTTTCCGTGATATTTCTGGATTTGGGAACCGTAGGTATTTCAAAAGAGAATATATAATTGTGTTAAAAACCCGGTTACCCTTGATATGATATTTCAGTGCGTCCATCATGTGTTTTCTCGGTGCTGAGAGCGACATGTGAAACCCGATTCGAGGAGGCGGATGAGGCCGATTGCGGGTACATGGTGGACCCGGTATGGTACCCCGGGGCAAGAACGGTATCGCTGTGTAGTAGACGGTGAGCCTGGCAGAGGGACTACTACCTACCGGTGATTGGTTTGACCTGGCGGATATCCAGACGATACTGACCAGAGTCGATAGATGGATATGGGCGTACTGCCGGGGCCTAGGGCCGATTCCGCAGACATAGCCCGTGGGCTGATCCGGACTGACGGAGCCCGATAGATGAGGATTTACGTGTCGATGCTAGGCACGGTTTTCATGATGTTTTCCATGATTTGATTATAACCTCATATTTACATACATGATGTTTATTGTCATTGGGTGACGGGTGGACGGGTTCCACGTTTATTGTCATTAGGTGACGGGTGGACGGGTTCCACGTTTATTGTCATTGGGTGACGGGTGGACGGGTTCCACGTTTATTGTCATTCGGTGATGGGTGGACGGGTTCCACGTTTATTGTCATTGGGTGACGGGTGGACGGGTTCCGCGTTTATTATCATTAGGTGACGGGTGGACGGGTTCCACGTTTATTGTCATTGGGTGACGGGTGGACGGGTTCCACGTTTATACAGACTTGATCACACACAGACTGGATTTATATTGATCATACTTCATGCAGACATACCTTGTACTGATGACATGTTATTACCTGAGTACTTGGCACTACATACATGCTTAGATGTTACATTGCCACTTTATCATGCTTCAGACGTACTCTTGTGGTTTATATTACTGATTGTTTGACCTAGGTTTATGTCTTGCATTCGGTTTCTGCTTGTAGATATTTCTATTCACGAGTTGGTAACTCACCCCCGTTGTGCCACAGTTCTTGCAGGTTTTGCCGTACAGGTTCCATTGCGGCATTTCTGGCACACTGCTTCCATGCGGGTGAATTGCTTTTGGTAGGTGGATTCTTTTGCATCAAGAACCACCATTGTACTTGTATTATTCATTGTATCTATAATTTCCATCAACCAAAACTTGTATATTGTTTCAGACTTAGACACTAGTGATGTTTTATTTCGACCCTAGAGCCGCGCTTAGTAGTGTTACAGTTTTCCTGCTTATCTGGGTTTCTTTTGAATTTTGACCCTCGCCATTCGGCGCTGTATATTATATTGCTTGTGTGGTTGTGACCGTCGATTGACGAAGAGCTAGCTCCCGCTTGGGGATGCCTTTTATCATTGCATATATGTTGTTCTTGTTATACCCCGTTCGGGGCCAGTATTTACAAAAGAAACTCTGCCGAAATTTTTAGAAAAGGCTTGACATTTTAAAATGCATATTCGGCTTAGTTATTTAAAAACCTTGACTTCAAACATGTTTTCCTTCACTTCTTTAAACCAGTTTTCTTTACTTACTCTTAAAATGGTTTTAGATTTCTGGGCTTTTGGCTTACTTGGATCAGATGGAGTCCTATAGACTTCATATGGTTCAAGGGCCAGTCACGTGCTCTTTCGGGTCGTGACAAACTTGGTATCAGAGCGCTAGGTTGACCTTGGTTCGAGTCTAAGTTTGACTATGTGGAGCCTAGGGCGTTTATATATATATACGGAACTTAGGCTTGACGTTACGGAACTTAGACTTAGTCGAGGGGGTATTAGACCCGAACTTTCGTCGTATAGGATGACCTTTGGTTGATGGAATAGGTGACTAAAGTAAAGTGACGTACCGTGGGTATGTTCCGCAGCATACTTACGACACGCCACTCCGCTTAAGGAACCTTAGGATGTACATATTTTCGAGATCAGTGACTCTCTTCATATCCATGATTATACATCAATTTGAGATCCTCGATTCTATTAGTTTCATGATCATACCTTCATTGATGTTGTTCCTTCTTATGATCATGTATCCACTCTGGATCTGTTATTCTCTTTCTTGCCATTGATCTGCTCTCTTCGATACTCGATTGAGATTCCTGTCGCCATGTTTGAGCGCAGTTTGGGCTGCTACTAGGGTTACGGTCAGGGCGAGCTCGTCTGGTATGAGGGCCGACCATTGTGTTTTCTGGTGACATGGGAACGCCTCGAGTTAGTATTGATGACTGTGACCTCTAGTGGAGGCGAGTGCTTGGTTTTGCACCGGATGATCGGGCCATTGTTAGAGCTGCCAGTTGAGAGAGGACTGTTGATGTACAGCATACCTCAGAGATTATGATGTCGCCTACCGTGCAGACAGATGGACCAGCTGTTGCTGAGGTTGACAGGATGTCGCTTCCGGAGCTTACGAGCTGGGATTGCCGGAGCTTCCAGGCAGATATGAGACAGATGATAGCTAGTCTACCCGATTTGAGGGACGAAGGTGATTCGTCCGATTTATGCGCCGGAGCGGGCCCAGTTGAGTTGAAGATTTCCAGTGTGGAGAGTCTTACTCAGATCTAGAGTAGACCGATTCAGAGATGACCGCCAATGTATCGCCTTTCCTGGAGGATTGAGGCGCTGTTCGGCGTACAGGAGAATGAGCCAGTTGTTGCTGCAAATGACGAGATATTCCCTAGATGGTTGGAGCTACTGCAGCATGAGCATATACTTAGAGATATGATGGACGGTCGCTAGTCACCTGAGGATGAATGACTAGGACATGTGGTTCGTTCGTTTACCGATGCGAGGTCATCAGATAGATTGTTTCCAGCTAGAGACGACTTCACGCAGGTTCGTTGAGAGTCGATAGAGACGATCGAATGTCAGAAGCCTATTTTCCAAGTTTAAAGTATACGGAAAGACATGCAGGTGATTTTATGGACCCTCTAGAAGAATGAAACCCTAACTCGACTTAATGACCGTGTGAAAGCCTTTGAACCTTAGGGTTTGCGGCAGTTCCGCGGCGCCATTAGTGAGGCTTGGGTTTGCCCTTCTACGGCTAGACCACCGACGCTGTGGCATGCACTCGATACTATTAAACTGTACTCAAGATGTTGATCTCTTGGGGGATTATAAGGCTCTGACGAGTCGATCGAATGATTCGGATATCATGTGATGGGATGCATTGTTTCGGAGGCTCCAGATACGAGTATAGCCGTTGGAGTACAGTCCATGCAGCCACGATGAGACGAGTCCGAATCAGTCGACATTGAAGCAGAGTGAAGAAAAGAGTTTGCAAGAGATTTCGACGAGATGACGTCCCACTCCGCTGACATCAGAGATGTGATACGCACCCAGCAGGCCAGAGTTCGGCATCATCGACGAGGTAGTTGACCAGGTTCGGATAAAGGAACTTACCCAGATGCGTTGCGAATTGATCAAGGATGGACGAGTATTGAGTATTCCTCCGATGGTTGGGACGCGTTCCCGAGGACCTGTTCGGCCAGACATCTTCTATAGAATGATGAAGCTACAGAGTACGCGATTTCGAGTCCGTGCGAGGGTCTTCGGATCGACCGTGGCCGAGAACAGTGCAGTGCGTAGATAGCATGCCATGACGTCGAAGTGGACGGAAATACAGACAAGCGGACAAGAGGTTCGTGCGAGACGCTGACGAGCTGTCATTACTTCCCGTCGAGACCAGAGGTCAGATATGCTTACAGAGGCGTTGGGATGCAACCAGATTATGAGAAATGTTGTGCTGAGGACACAGATATCCATTGAACGAAAAGAGATTATGCAAGAGTACCGGCCTCTGTACAGATCGGCATAGGCATGATTGGAAGAGACCCTGAGCAGGATTCCTTCCAGGACACTGCTGCAATGATGCTTGCACCCAGGATTAGATGTGTGATGTGCATTCAGAGAGCCAGAGGCCGACGTCAGTGATAGGCTACTTTATGAGTGGTCGTGAGGATTGACCGAGAGATGACCAGAGAAGTGCCAGAACGGAATCGTCCCCGTTAGCACACCTGACAGGGCCGATGAGCCGATTGACTGCGAGATAGGTAATCCGCAGAGAAGATAGGGACCCAGAGTCAGAAGACGCCAGACCGTGAGCAAGAGGCAAGTAGATATCTTGCGCTACTAGCATTGGATGCACCGACTCCTTCTCGACCTTGAAGGAGGAACTACCGACGATGATATTTATGATTTGTGATTTTGTGATTCGATTATCACGTATCCATCATCTTTGAATTTTGGTATTTTGGGCGTTCTATTGCATGATTTAGTTTTGATGACTGAGTTTCATAATATTGTTTGACCTTGGATATTTATATTTTGCGCATAAGTTATTACGTTTGAGCTATTGATTGTGATTTCACGCCTATCTTATGCAGTGATTGATTTACACTTCCAGCATAGTTTTCATGCACCTTTAGTGTTTTGATATAAGATTTTGGTGCACGCCAGATACACTAAATCGGGATTCTTCGTGCATGTCACATGCACATGATTTTGCTGTCAGGCACACACGTTGCCTATGACAGATGTTTCGTGCACACTAGTTGCACCTAGATATTGTTTTGTACACCTGTGTGACACATATATGGATTTTGATTCCGTGCGCACCAGACGCACCGGATATTCTTATATACATTTTTGGGGATTGATTTCTTATAGAGCAGTACATTTTTATGATATTCGCTACGTATTGATGTTTTCGGAACCCGGACAATTTGGATTTTACTGGAATGTTTTGGTATTTGGGGGTTTAAATTTAAATTCGGGGACCGAATTTATTTAAGGGGGGTAGATTTTAACATTTCAAAAAGATAAAATATTAATTTTGGGAATTTTTATAACTTAATATTATTTTATTGAATATTTTAATATTTCGGTATTATTAAATACAAATAAATGGGAAAAATTAAGGAAAATTATAAAATAGGGTATTTTATAGAATTATGCCATTTCTAAGTTTAATTGATTAGTTATATGGTAATTTAGTGCTAACCGCGATTAAAAATCGCTAATCGGTTTTTTAGCATTTTTGTGCAAAACATGCACATATCACTTTTTCACACTTGTGCATTTTCCTGCCATGGTTAACTTTGGGTTTACTATTCTTGGGAGAAGGATTTTGATGAGAAAAAAGAAAAGAAAAGAAATGGGAAAGGATTATAATATTGGGTATGGGCAAGTGAGAGAATGAGAGGGTGAGATGTGTTGACCAAGACTTGGCCATTCCCTTCATTCCTCATTCATTTTCCCTCCCTCTCCCTCTTGTTGCTGCTGCTGCTCCTGCTTTCTCCCCCTTCCTCCAACTTCAATGCCCCATTTCACCTCAAAAACAACTCCAAAACCCCACTCTCATTTCATTAAAAGTGTGCACAAGCTCAAGATCTACATTTGGAGCTAAAGAAGCGAGGATTTTGGCCACTAGGGGCAACTCAAGAAAATTCTTGAGTTGCCAAATGAGGTATTTTCTGGATCATTAACTTAGTTTTAGCATTTCCTTTACCCCCATGTTTAGATTGAACCGATATTGTGTGATATTTTGGAGTAAAGGAAAACCTAGTTAGGGTTTGAGGAAATTATGAGTTGTAATGTGAAATTGAGTTCAGTAGAGGCTACACCAACACCCTAGTATATGAATTGAGACCCTAACCTGTGAATTGAAACCCGAAATACGGATTTAGAAACCGATATCGGGGAATTTGTGAAATCTGTGAGGGGTATATTGAATCTGCTGTCACCCGAGACATCCTAAATTAAAATTGATTGGACAGTGACATGTGCAGGCATCCAGGAAGCTACCACCAAGACCCCAACCCCTAACTCATCAAGCCGGCCGCAGATTAATCCCATTTGGCCGCAATTTGCGGCCATACCTACACCAAACTTTCTCGTTTTGGTTCTGTAGTCCCTACATGCATAGATTAGACCCCTGGTATATATAGATTTGTCTAATTGGACCTAGGGTGAAATCTGGAACATATTTCCTAAGTTGCTGTTTTGGATTCGTGTTTCCGTATTCCGTATTCTTAAGTCTGAATTTGTGTCATGTGTTTTACCTCGACTAATTGGCGTTTATACGACGATATAGAGGAATGATTAATGGTTTTGAAGGCGTGCCATAGGTTCTAACCTATATGCCCCTTATCGTATCGTTTTGGGATTCGTATGCCGTTTTAGTTTTGAATTGGTTTTAATGCGCATATACGACACTTTGATGTATAGGTACCCCATGAAGACTTCGGGACGACAAGCAAACGCGTGGTGACATCGAAAGATAAAGACGCAAGGTGAGTAGATTATATCTACTGGGGGAAGTCGGGTGGATGGCGTATAGCACCCCCGAAGTCCGTAATTGTTATTATATATGATAGTTAGGTGTATTATGGTTAGTGTAGGGTTAGAAGTGACTAGTGTAGTTCATAGTCGTGAACCCTAGAATAGATTTACAACTACACGCACACCTTTAAATATTCCTTTCACTTGCACTGTGTTTGATGATATTGGATGACTTTGGAGATGAGTCGATGATGTTGGGCATTGTGCCGCGAGATCGGTGTTTTGATGTGATTCGTATTTGGGATACGATACGTGATCTCTAGCGGGCCTTGGGACGTGTGCTTGCACACGCAGTATATAGATGGTATCGATTTGTACTAGACTTAGATCAATACCCCAGATTATTTGTTATGATGATAAGGATACCTGATATCTGATGAGAGGAATGTGATATTGACCCGTACCCAGCTATTGGGATGCCGTACGATGATTTACCGTACGAGCCTATATTGATGATAGATCCGCGCTCATGACTCGAGGATGTCTTACGATATACTGTATCGTACCCAATATTATTGAGGCGGGATCACCGACTAGTATATCTATATATATCGACTCAGATTTAGGTGGTTTCCATACCTCTCCCGATAGACTTGATACTTAGATCTGTAGTTTGCATAGTAGATTCTTCACTGTAGTGTTGATTACTTGATTTCCGCATATTCATGCTATTCGCATTGCTTGCATATGTTTATCGCTATTTTATTATCATGTTGTTAGGACACCAGCACCATTATCGATGATGCGTATGTTCCACGTACACTATTTGACGGCTCACACACTTCATCATCGATAATTGCCATGCCACTACACTGTAGTACTGTTGCATTCATGATATGATTCTTGCATGGCATATTGTACACTTATACATGTACACAAACATAGATGATTCTGACTTGATTAGAGATTTGGGAACCGCAAGATGTTCTTCAAAACTGATTCGTTTTAAAAGAGCGGTTTCCCTCGACATGTGCACATTACTATTCCATGTTGCATGACTCCTGATATGCTTACCTTCCTTTAAATGTCGCATACATCATGTTTTGGTTATACGCATTGAGATATGTTGTTTCGTGATATTTCTGGATTTGGGAACCGTGGGTATTTCAAAAGAGAATATATAATTGTGTTAAAAACCCGGTTACCCTTGATATGATATTTCAGTGCGTCCACCATGTGTTTTCTCGGTGCTGAGAGTGACATGTGAAACCCGATTCGAGGAGGCGGTACATGGTGGACCCGGTATGGTATCCCGGGGCAAGAACAGTTTCGCTGCGTAGTAGACGGTGAGCCTGGCAGAGGGACTACTACCTACCGGTGATTGGTTGGACCTGGCGGTTATCCAGACGATACTGACCAGAGTTGATAGATGGATATGGGCGTACTGCCGGGGCCGAGGGCCGATTCCGCAGACATAGCCCGTGGGCTGATCCGGACTGACGGAGCCCGATAGATGAGGATTTACGTGTCGATGCTAGGCACGGTTTTCATGATGTTTTCCATGATTTGATTATATCCTCATATTTACATACATGATGTTTATTGTCATTGGGTGACGGGTGGACGGGTTCCACGTTTATTGTCTTTGGGAGACGGGTGGACGGGTTCCACGTTTATTGTCATTGGGTGACGGGTGGACGGGTTCCACGTTTATTGTCATTCGGTGACGGGTGGACGGGTTCCACGTTTATTGTCATTGGGTGACGGGTGGACGGGTTCTACGTTTATACAGACCTGATCACATACAGACTGGATTTATATTGATCATACTTCATGCAGTCATACCTTGTACTGATGACATGTTATTACCTTAGTACTTGGCACTACATACATGCTTAGATGTTACATTGCCACTTTATCATGCTTCAGACGTACTATTGTGGTTCATATTACTGATTGTTTGACCTAGGTTTATGTCTTGCATTCGGTTTCTGCTTGTAGATATTTCTATTCACGAGTTGGCAACTCACCCCCGTTGTGCCACAGTTCTTGCAGGTTTTGCCGTACAGGTTCCATTGCGGCATTTCTGGCACACTGCTTCCATCCGGGTGAATTGCTTTTGGTAGGTGGATTCTTTTGCATCAAGAACCACCATTGTACTTGTATTATTCATTGTATCTAGAATTTCCATCAACCAAAACTTGTATATTGTTTCAGACTTAAACACTAGTGATGTTTTATTTCGACCCTAGAGTCGCGCCTAGTAGTGTTACAGTTTTCCTGCTTATCTGGGTTTCTTTTGAATTTTGACCCTCGCCATTCGGCGTTGTATATTATATTGCTTGTGTGGTTGTGACCGTCGATTGACGAAGAGCTAGCTCCCGCTTGGGGATGCCTTTTATCATTGCATATATGTTGTTTTGTTGTACCCCGTTCGGGGCCAGTATTTACAAAAGAAACTCTACCGAAATTTTTATAAAAGACTTGACATTTTAAAATGCATATTCGGCTTAGTTATTTAAAAACCTTGACTTCAAACATGTTTTCCTTCACTTCTTTAAACCAGTTTTCTTTACTTACTCTTAAAATGGTTTCAGATTTCTGGGCTTTTGGCTTACTTGGATCAGATGGAGTCTTATAGACTTCATATGGTTCAAGGGCCAGTCACATGCTCTTTCGGGTCATGACTGGAACTTAAATTACGAAACATCTCGAGGCGTACGTGATCTAAGTAAGCCAAAACCAAAAGAGTAGTAGAGTGAAGAAAAAACCAAGATTTATTGAAAGCGATTTATATCAAATACATCACGTCAAGCTTTTTAAAAGAAACATCATTTTCCGAAAATTTCGGCAGAGTCTCCTTTGTAAATACTGGCCCTAAACGGGTACAAAACAGCAATATATGTATAATATGAAATAAGGCATCCCAAAGCGGGAGCTAGTTCTTCGCCCAAGGCAGATTCAAATCACACGCAATATAAATATCATCACTGTGCAAAATAAGCATAAAAGGCACAAGTAATAAAGCATCATGTCAGCTCAAGTGAGCTCGACCCAGAGATACAACATATAAATACACGAATCTCACTGTCTCGTCTCTATGTCTCTAATACAATATTACATGTGGTAGATACGGTAGATGGAGTACACAAGATACAATAATGATACAAAGTGGCAACAAAATAACCCCGCAACCCACCTACAAACAATGCTGCGAGTCCAAGCAAAAGGATGCAAAAGAGGAGGTGCGCTCGCCTCTACTGTGCTCGCCTCTACTGTGCTGACGGGTCAGACCTACAAAATACTGTGGCACAACGGTGGTGAGTTGCCAACTCGTGAGTAATAATTAACATCTAATAAAGCTATCGTAAGCATGTACACAATGATGTCATAACCTACAAATACTAATATGATGCGATGTAATAATATGTATGAAACATTAATGCAATAACAATACGAGATTTGAATAAAATTAACATGGGAAATCTGTATTCTTATCTTATTAAACTTCTGTAATTTAGTTGTAGTTTCATCAATGAAATCAATATAAACCTGTGTCAAGTATCCATACTAAATATGAATATCTCAATATCCAGGGCTCCGGCAATCCGGACTGGCCCAAATCCTCATAACTCAAGACTACGTCGGTATCCTCCGGATATCCGCTGCGTCACAAATAACCAGTCGGTAGTGCTCCCCTACCAGGCTCAACGCCATCATCTGCGACCATCTTGCCCAGGGATACCGCACCGGGTCCACCATGCACCCACAAACGGTTCCTCCTCCTCTTCGATTCGGGTGTATGATACTGCACAGGCACCGAGAAATCTCGTGGTGGACGATAGATGCATCATAACATGATAAGACCGCAACTTACATTTTTAAAATGGTAATCCGTTTTCAAATCCTTGCGGTTTCTCCAAATCCATAAATCTCATAAATATGGAAATCCTCAACAATATCATAATATATGACTATCTATGATATTAACAGTATGTAATGCGATGCGGAAACTAGAAAGCTATGCATGAACAATAATGCAATAAGATATGTGCATGTGACTAGCAATCTTACATATCCATATTGATGAATTAAATATATCAATTGCAAGTTTATTAATCAATAATGAGTGCAAGTGATAAGATGCGGATTTAAACAAGTTATAAAGTGTTCGTGGCATAGCAATTACCAAGACGTATGTGTCCCCATGAATAGTGCCCGTGCAGCATAAACCAATAGTAATAGTGGGAGTGTCCTATGAGGTACTGGCACGGTATATAAACATATGAAAAATGAAGCAATGAAACGGGATGATTAATTGGGGACTACGCATATAATTATAAGTACTAAACTAAATTCTAACTTTCGGGCGTCCTACGCCATCCAAACAATTCCCCCGTAGATGTGTACATCTACTCACCGGAACGCCTCCACTAGTCTGGTCCAATCACCGCCTTTCCTTTCCGTGCCGCGTCCGATGTTTCTGCAACCGATCCTAGAATTACACAAAGCTATACACATAAGGCTAGTATCCTGCAAAAACATGATATCAAGACCATATGAGAAACTAGCGTCGCAAGCTAACGCGTATGCACTCGAAACACCGAAACGTGTGTGCTAACGTCTTAAACCACCCTGACATGCTGCGATACACAGCAAACACAAGACCCAAACTCAGAACGTACGTGTCACGCAAGTCTAAAAGTATTAAAAACAAGGTAATTGATCCCAGATTTTGATACAAGTGGAAACAGGAAAAGTTGCATGTACCGAAGACCTACAAAACATAGCAGACGCCTATAGAAGAACACTCGACACCTAGCTCCTCTCTCTGGCCGCAATTTGTGGTCTGAACCCTTTTATTTGCGGCCAAGAAGGGGAATGGTGGCTTCGTGCTTTGTGTGTGTGGTCCTAGCCCAGTAACCGAGCTCCAGTATTTGTAACTTTTGCCTGAAGCATCCGGTTTAAAAGAAGATCACAAAACTTGCACAATTCATAACTAAAACGCTAATCAACACTAATTTAATACAATACGATGTTTCAGTGTAAACTGGTGCAAAGACTTGGATTAAACGACACTGACAACACTTAATTAAGCTAATCAAGCTATAAAAACCCTAACTTAACCTAATCTCCACTTAACCTACATAATTAGCACAAAAACCTACATAAACACAAATTTAAGCTAAATAAACTACAAATTTAGCAAAGAGGTATTTAGGATAAGCTTTATACCTCAAGTTGGTCTTAGGAGGGTTCAAACTTGCTGACCATGCCTCAAGAACCAACAAGGAAGTGTTTTGGGGTGATTAGCAAGAGGTTTTGTGAAGAAAGATGGATTTTTGATGGATATTGAGCTTGAGTGAATGAAGAAGAAGAAGAAGAAAAAGAAAGGGGAGGTGTTGCTGGAGCTGGGGCTGCTACTGCTGCAATGAGAGAAAGAGAGAGAGCGCCCCAAAAGTCAGGCCTCCATGCTTATTTAATACCCCCATGCTTCCTTTTTCTTTTCTTTTTCTTATTTTCTTATATGTTTTGGTTTTTTTGAAAAAGGAAAAAGAGAACCATAAGAATAAAATGAATGGCATGCTACAATATTAACCTAGGGAAAAATATAAGGTTGTGCATGCTAACTAGAATTTTTCTTAGAAAATAAAAGTTAAGAAAATTATATAATTAAGTGAACAATAAATTAAATGATAATTAATAAAACACAATTATAAATATAAATATATATATATATCACAATTAAAAATAGATTTATTCCAGTCTATGTGGAAATAGCTATTAACGAAGTTTTATGAAAACACGCATTATCGCTAATTAACGCGAAAATAACCTAAACGAATTTTCAAGGCGTTACACATTGCAAGGTATATCACCTCATATCTCATTTCACTTTTATCTATTATATGCAAATCCTAAATATAAGTTAACAAAATATTTAATAATCTTTATATTTTTAATTAAAGCTTTATATATGTTTATTTAAATCTTATTTGAGGGCATATGTATTTAATATAAGATTATCGCGGTATGATTTAAGATTTTACGTATTTGTATATTTCTCGAAAATATATTTTTAGAAATATTTGAGTGAAAGTTTGGTAACATTTGATATTATCTACAAATCATAATATATATATATATATAAATATATAATACATATACTAATCATATATATATATATATAAACCTTTTATATATTTTTTTTCATTTATAAAGCCCTTTCTCTCTCTCTGCCCCCGTCGTTTTCTCTCTCTCTCTCCTCTCTTTCCCGAGCCATAACCCACGCCCCTACCGTCTCATCGCCATCCCCACCTCATCGTCGTCACCACCCTGTCATCTCCTCTTATTCCTTGTCACCTCCTCCTTCTCCGAGATCTCGCCTGAGCTCTGACCCCCACAACCGAACCCATTTCTTTTTCCTTCTCCCGCCGACACCGGAACCGACCGCCACCACCATCATCCTCATCACCTTTTTCTTCTCCTTCTCATCGAACTTAGCACCATCTACCCCACCACCATTGGCATCATCTTCTTCTTCCTTTCTTCTTTCTTTTCTTCTCTGATTACCTCACTTCCTCGTTTCCCGACCTCATCGTCATCATTGGCGGTGGCGGCATTGTCTCGTCTCCTCATCAACAACCTTACCACCTCCTCTCCTTACCATCGACAAGACCCAGAACCCAGCAACCATCCCCGACCTCACCTTCTTCTTCTTCTTCTTTTATGTCCTTTGCTCACCAGGGTTGATCACCGCCGTCACCACCCTAGTTCATTGCCAACGAACTCGACCCATACTTCATCTCTAGTGATCATCTCTTCTAAAACCCAGACCCCTTCATCTCTTTCTCTCTTTCTTCTTTCTTAAGTTGTTTTTTCGACCTTTTCTCGTCGCCGGCGAACCTCGACTCGTCGCCTTCGACCCTAAACACCAGTCTCCGGGAATTCCACAGAGCACCAGCAATTATCCAAGAGTATTACACAGTCGTTTGTGGCCAAGGTCATGTAACACCATTGACATTTTCAGAATCTACAAAAACATTAAAGTTAGTGTTGTACTACCTATCCATGTCTCTGAATGCCGGCGATGATCGGTGGATTTGGTATTTGGTACGTCGTGATTTCGAACGTCTCCTAATTGGTGGAGAAAATGTGTGTAAACGTATGCTTGTATGTAACCGCAATCAATAACGGTGTCGCAAATAGCTAGCCACAATGAGTGCTTTAGATGAGTTGGTAAAAAAGAGGGGGGATTGTTGTCATTTCTATTAAAAAGGTTTAGAAAATTTATAAGAAAATGGCTTGTAGGGTTTATAGGACTTGGTAGTTAATGGATGAAGATTTAGAAATGATTCTTTTTATTTTTTAATTGTTTAAAACTCGAGAGATAGCGATAAATGTGGATTAGGGTTCTTGGAAGGAACTAGGGTTTCCCACTACTGCTTCTTGTCCTTCCATTGATATCTATTTATCTCAAGCCCTTAACAAAACAAGTATTAACTAATCTCAAATCGTGGTCGTGACTATCATTAATTGATAGCGCACCCGATAAGAAAGTTAACATTTATTTTGCTATTTTATAAATATTAAAATGTCAAAAGAAATTAAGCGTTTTTTCATTCATTATTCTACCATATCCTACAAACCCTAGCAAACAAGAAATTACTCGCTCATGGTTATTAGCGAATTAAAAGAGGGTGTCACGCCCCGCTTCCCAGTGTATAGCGAAGGGGTCGCGAATGGCCACTACGTAGTTACTCTGAAGTAAACACGGTAAGCGTATCTAAGTAATATAAGTAAAATGTACACAAAAGACGAGATGTAAAAGAAACAGCAATTTTATTTATTAACATTCTTTTCACAATACATCTGAAAAGTAAATACATGGAATGAAAGCAATGCCTAAACAGTGGCATAACAGAAATGGAAAGTACTGAAATGAAAATGTGTACAAGGAACAAGAGCTCCGGGAAGAAGGCTAGCTGATCCAAGTCCTCGCTGGTGGGCTCGATCTCCTGAAGGTCCGATCCACCTGACAACATTCCAAAGAAGAAAGAGAAGGAATGTCGTCAGCGAACAATCGCTCGGTAAGTCCCAAAGAAGAGAGAGAGAGAGAGTAGCCTTTTAAGTTGTATTATATTGTTATAATGTTGTATTTAGTGTTAACGCTGTTGTTAACGTAAGTTCAAAGGTGAATGTCAACCAATCTCAAGAGTGTTCTCGAACCCAACAGGCTGTAATCCAGGGGTAGGGAACTACGGGCCCGACTCAAATGTTAGTAACGAGACTTCAACCTAGTGTTGAAGTATTCTAAACTCAACAGTCTGTAATTCAGGAGCAAGGAAACACAGGCCCTCATGATAGCTTGCTTGTGTTAGTAGACATGGATTCATGATCTAGGGGGACTCTTAAGATTCTGTTGGATTCATGCATAAACTACCCCAACACCCCGTGTATTTATTTTATTGATAGTAATGATTCTACTGATGGTATTGTATTGTATTTTATTTATTGTATTGTCTTGTATTATAGATTGTATAGACGGATGACTTGCCGAAACCATGATATCGTATAAATGGAAATGGAGGTACTGGATAATCATGTAAATGGAATATATCCATGGTTCGGTTCAGTCAAGTTATGTAGATTTTATAGATTGAACAGATTGAATATAATGATTCATGGATTCATGTTGAATTGTAGTTTGATACTTGAATCATATTCAAGTCAGATTGATTTTATGGATTCATAGATTCATATTGTAATGTAGTTTTATACTTGAATCTCATTCAGGTCAGATTGTATATATTGAGACTCGGTCTGAGTCAGACAATTAGAAAAGAAATTGAATCCTGAATTAGGTTTTGGTGTTATCGGTAACCGTTGCACATGGATGGCAGGATTTATGTCTTTTTCAAAGACGATTACCGTGTTGATAACACCGTTTGTTAAGTTGTCTCCCTTAAATAGGCAAGCACCCATATCTCCAGCTCCGTGAGGCTTAAGAGTCTGGTCCCTCTTAAACCTATATTTACTAGGGTCCTTATTGTAATTTATAAAACTTGAGGGGGTTTTATGTAAAAATAATTTTGTATAATTTTAAAACAACACCTCAAGTATTTAATTATCATCTTTAGAATTTTCATAGATGTAGATTTTATATGTGTGACATTTCTAGTGAATAAAACCTAATTTCATAATATATGGTATTTAATTGTAAAGTGTTGAACTTGTATGGAATTGCATGGTATTTTCATGTAAAGTGATTCTTTTTTATTTAGAAAAGTTGGAATATTTATACTATATCAATAATAGATATTTTGATGACACACACACACACACACACACACATATATAAAATAATTTAATTTATTATTTTTCTAGAAATCTTATTTTCATAAGATATTTGTATTTTTAAATCTTTCGAGACCGTATGCTTCTTACGGAGATCTACATCTCGCACTACTAAGCCCGAGGATGTGCGATAATCCGCACCATCCCGAACGGGTTCCCCAAAATAGGTTGTAGCGGCGCTTTGCAAAGATTTGTTTAAAATACATAACCTTGTAGAAAAAGATTTTTATAAGCTAAAGGTATTTAATTGTAAATTCGTATTCCCGTATTCTATATTCCCAAAAGACATCGTGCTATGATAGAGATGTGTTTTGTGAGGAGGTAGATCATTACCTCGTGAAATATCTAAAGGTATAGTAAGGAATTAGAATGATTTATGTCAAAACTAAACTATATGGTATTTTTTCTGAAAAAGTGCGATAAAAATTATAATATGAATTCTTTTGCTATGAAACTTATTCAATATATTTTGTTAATGTTTAATGGTCATGATGTGCAAGTTTGGTATTGCGGTATTTAAGAAAATTGGAACATTTTAAAGAAAACCGAATCGGAAGTCGGATTAACTCCACTTCCGTCGGGTTTTAGAAATACGAGTTTTCATAATAGAAAAAAGAAGAGGGAGTAGGGACTTACTAGATTGTAGATTAGAAAAGAGGAAGAGGGAGTGGTAGGAGGTGCCGGTGCGTCGTTTCGTCGCCGAGAACTCTTAGGGTCGTCGTCGGATATTCGTCGGAGCTTCGCCATTCTCTAACTCCACTTGTACACAAAAATTCTAAAGAATTTTCTTGAGAGTTTGGATAGAGTTTGTAAGTGAGGGATGTGTAGAATGGAGTGTTATTTATATGAAAAGATTAGGGCTAGGGTTTGATGAAAAAATTGCATTTAAATTGCATTAAAATGGAGATTAAAGAGATTTTATGGTCTCTGGAATAATGCAGGGAAATTAAACATGACAGGTGTTATGGGGAAGACAAAAGACACAGGTTTCCTGAAGAGAAGAATCAGATCCGACCGAGTCAACCCGGCGCCGCCGGCCGAGTCGGCCGAGTCGGGCCGGGGCTCGTCGCCACGTGTCCTCCGTCGATTTGTCTACCTCCTGAACTCGTTTGTTTTTAGTGTGACCTTTGGGTTTACGGGTTATGCATGTGTAGACTCTTGGGCTTCTAAAAAGATTAAAATAAATCAATATAAAAATAATGTGTGGCTGATGGGATTTGAACTCTGGTGCTTTGGTTCAGCAGTGCAAGGTCTTACCAATGAGCTATAAGCTCTTTCTTGTTGTTCAAAAGCAAAACAACTTTATAACTTGTGCTCAGGCAAAATTACCCATTTCTGTATTTTTGAAAAAAAATTCGTACAGAAAGTTTATGGTTGTTACCTTCTACCCACCTTATAAAAATTTGATCCTCGAAATTTGTAAAAGGAAAGTGTAACAGATTCAAGAGAAGTTTGGTCATAGGACTATTAGTAGTGTTTAAAAAATATGTGAAGGAATGAAAGAATGCGAAGGTTTTAGTAAAATTGTAAAAGAGGTGAGGGAAATTTGGGTTAGGACAATTCAAAATATATGAAATGATAAGATTCAAGGAATATGAATTGTAAAGAATGTTTTAGTTGCTGGTTGTTATGTTATATTGCTTAGGTTGTCCACGCAGAACTGAACTGCATAGTAGGGTTCCATACATCTCTGACCTGCATGGGCCGCCAACAAAACCTGTCATGCCCCGCTTCCCGGTGTACGGCAAAGGGGGCGTGACTGGCCGCTACGTATTTAGTCTGAAGTAAACACACTAAGCGTATCTAAGTAATATAAGTAAAATGTACACAAGAGATGAGATGTAAAGGAAACAACAACTTTATTTATTAACATTCTTTTTACAATACATCTGAAAGTAAATACATGGAATGAAAAGTAATGCCTAAATAGTGGCATAACAGAAATGGAATATACTGAAATGAAAATGTGTACAAGGAACTAGAGCTCTGGGTCGAAGGATAGCTGATCCAAGTCCTCGCTGGTGGGCTCGATCTCCTGAAGGTCTGATCCACCTGACAATATTCCAAAGAAGAAAGAGAAGGAATGTCGTCAGCGAAAAATCGCTCGGTAAGTCCTAAAGAAGAGAGAGAAGTATAATAGACAGAGTGAGAAAGTGTGTGGCTTTTTAAGTTGTATTATATTGTTATAATGTTGTATTTAGTGTTAACGTTGTTGTTAACGTAAGTTCAAGGGTGAATGCCAACCAATTTCAAGAGTGTTCTCGAACCCAACAGGCTGTAATCCCGGGGTAGGGAACTACGGGCCTGAATCAAATGTTAGTAACGGGACTTCAACCTAGTGTTGAAGTATTCCAAACTCAACAGGCTGTAATCCAGGTGATGTAGGGTTACTAGGCACTCTAAGGAGGTTCTACAAGGCATCAACCATGCCCGATTAAAATTTAGTCGTGCCGAATAACCCCAAACAAGATCGTTAACTAGAGATTAAGCGAAAAACATGCAAGTTAAACTCTTTAACGACTAAGTGAATGCGAAATACAACATTTGTAGATCGGTCCTTCACTTCTAAAGCTCCTTGTTGTAGTCCCTTCGCTGCGATCACGTGCTCCCGGACTCTCGGACGGCTCCATGAGAAAGTTGCAACGGTATTGCTTGAAGTCTTCGAGGCCGAAGATGATCTACGTCGAGGAAATACGAACTCAAGCTTCTACTTCACTAACTTGAGAATTAGTGAAGCAAACACCCTAAACTAAAAGTGCTAATCTAGTAGAGGATGATGAAATAGGAAATGGGTACTCTTTAGAATTTCATTTCTCACTTTGGTTCTCTCTCTTTTTCAAACCTTAGAATGAAAATCAAGGAGGAAGAAGATGAGCTCAAAATGAGAATGAAAAATGATCAAGAGAGAGAATGATCTAACCATGGTGAGTGAGTATCATATACTAACTCATGTAGAGACATTACCATGGCTAATTATAGTGGTTAGGTTAGTTAATATCTTAAGTAAAACAAAACTAGTGGAATAAGTCAATGCAAGATAAGCTTCATGAAGCTTCATGCATTTGTGCTCATTATCCATTTTTTTTTTAGAATTACTTTAAATACAAAAACCTAACAAATATAATTAGTATGGTATTAGTCTTCTACACCCACGATAGTTGTATCAACAACCATGATACAATTTGTACACTTATAAATATATATCATATATATATTAATTTGTGCACAAGTGAGAAAAAGAAATGCTTAAGTGAACCAATGTTAGTTAATGTAAATTAGTATATCACATATACAATTATACACTAAATTTTTAAATCAATACTTGACTTAATAATCCGGTTATATCATATATAACCGACTAACATACAATGTATCGATTTATCGAATCAACCCTTGATTCGATAACTTGGTTATATCGCATATGACCGATCGACACAAATATCGCGAGAATAGAATGCGGTATCACATACACGCATTATTCTCGGTCCCGCACATATCACATATGCTCTCCTATTTCGTTTCTCCTGGGCCAGTAAAACCTCTATGTAGGACTCTAAAGACTCGTCGATACGCCGGCAGTAGGTGATGATCATATCAAGCACCCACAAGCCGTCAGCGGTACTAGCTGGACGTAACGGCTACCCGGGTATTGAGCGATCAAAAGATCAGCAAGCAATCCCACTCCAACTCCTGCAAAAAGCCTGACAGTGACACTATCGTACAGTCCGGTTTTCTCGTCTGATATGTCGCATATCAAGTCTAGGGGTGGTAAACGTCAGACCCCAATAACCGATAAGTCATGCCGATGCGAAGCTCATAACGGGACAAGAAACTACTGGTAGCACTTACCAGTAAATCTCTAAACCAGCCCTGGCTAGGGACTTCCCTGTTATGGCCAATCGAGCATAGCGCAACATCAACCCCCAATACCGGGAGAGACGAGACCCCTCCTATCGCTCATTGCCTCCATGTGACTCGGGACTGTACCCAAAAACCACCATTTTGCATGCCCTCTTGGACGTGGTAAGGTGGAAATCAAAGCACGGTGGGAATCACACAAGACACTATGACGATCTCGGGTCTACAGACTAACCTGTACAAGTGTCACCAGAGAACTGCCATCTGACGTAAGGTATAATACCATCTGGGAGTTCTCGGCCAGTCCGTCCAATGTACCCAGTCTCCACTGAGCACTCGTATATCATCTCTGATGTCAAACACCAATGGATATGGGTTCATCCATCGCCCATCTGTATGGGTCGAAAAGGTATACGCTAGTCTACTCTGGTATATCGATGCCCCGTCTCGATACACCCACGACTAGGGACCTTGAAGGATGTACTTATGGACTACCATGTCCCCACTAGTATGATACGCATCATAGTCCAGGTAGTCAAGTACACATACTAAGGGCTTTACCAACATGTAACAGAGAGACAATCAGTGTACACGTTAAGGTAAAGAGTAACCAGATAGCATACTATCATGTCGATAAAGAAAGTCCTCCCTATATATGTCCAAGCATCCACTACAATATACATCCTATGTATAGTAATGGCCTCTAGGGCATAAATATAACTAACAATCTCCTACTTGTACTAGGGTCAACTGATAACAGTGGTTGTAGTATCTCATACTCAACCATCCCATAAAAGTCTCTTTCTGGGAAACGGCCTTTGTGAGTGGATCCGCCGTGTTGTCCTCTGAGTCTACTCTCCTGACCTCGATCCCCTGGAGATCAACCATCTCCATGATCAGGTGATACTGCCTTAGAATATGTCTGGATCACTGATGGGACGGGCGTTCCTAGGCATAAGCCACAACTCCATTGTCACACAATGGTAGGAACGAAGTTCATCTCATGAACTAATATACACCCAGACTGCCTCTTTGGTAGCATCTTTGGTAGCGATGTATTTAGCCTTTATCGTCTAGTTTGCCACGGTATCTGTCATGGAACTCTTCCAACATACCGTCCCTTTACTGAGGGTAAAGACAATGCATGTGACTGAAATTCAGTCGTCCTTATTACCCTGGAACCTTTCCAGTGATTCTCCCCAGGATCAATTGATACCATCTCACTACAACTAGTGAGAATCCTAACATCCAATTACATCTATCTCATAGATCAAAACTCAGGATTTAGGAGGTATCAGTTTGATCCTATATGGAGAATCCTTGTGATAAGCGGAGATTGACCGAGCGTAGCATAGGAAACTCCTTCCCCATCAAGAGTATGTCATCCATGTACTCTACGAGGATCACCACCATACTCCCTACTACCTTTTTTGTATATACAAGGTTCATCTACCATTTTGATGAAGTCAAACTCTTTGACTACCACATCAAAACAGACGTTCCAACTCCGTGATGCCTGTTTTATCACATAAAACATCTTGCACACGTTTCCGCTGCTCCCACTATCTACGAAGCCCTTTGACTGTGTACTTATAGACTCTCTCTTCCAAATCATCATTTAGAAAAGCAGTCATGACACCCAACCGCCAGATATCATAGTCATGGTATGTAGCCGTGGCAAGTAGGATCTGGATGGACTTAAGCATAGGTACTTAGAAAAGGTTTCATCAGAATCCATACCCGGTCAATGATGCAAACCTTTAACAAGTCTAGTTTTGAAAGTCTCAACTTTTCCATGTACACCAAGTAATCTTCTCAAGATATACTTGCTCCCGATGGGGATTTAACCCTTCAGATAAAGCAACCAAAGTCCATACTTTGTTGGTGTATAAGGATTCCATCTCAGATCGCTAAGCATCCATCCATTCTTACAGTGTCCTACTCCTGATGGCCAGCTCAAAACTAGTTGGGTCATCATCTCATGATGCATTCCTCACTCCCACTGTCATAGAGAAACCAAAGTATCTCTCAGGCGGGTGAGAAACCCTACTAGATCGGCGGAGAGGCTGAGGTTCGTTGGTTGCTATTGAATCCTTTGGTTCTACCAAATTATTAGCTGCAGTTTGTATAGCTGGAACTGCTTCCAGTTCTACCTCATGACCACTAATTTCTTCTCAAGAAATTCCCTTTCACAAAGGTGGCATGTTGAGAAACAAAACATCTTTTGTTCTTCAGTTGGGTAGAAGATATTCCCTTGCGAATGCTTGGGATATCCAACAAACTTCTACAGAACTGACTTTGCCTCGAGCTTGTCTGGATTATGCTTTTAGACATAGGCTGGACAACCCCAAATCTTAACAAAGATATGGGCTCTTCCCCTTCCATATCTCATATGAAGTGGTAGGCAACTGATTTGATCGGAACCTTATTCAATAGGTATGCAACTTCATAAGTGCATAACTCCCTAAAAGGAAATAGGAAACTCAGTAGTACTCATCATAGAGCGCATCATATCATATAGGGTGTGATTGCTCCGCCCCGATACACCGAGGTGCTGTGGTGTATACGGAGGAGTAATGCTGAGAGAGAATCTTATTCTCCTTTAGAATAATCCAGGAATCCCGTGCTCAAGTATTCTCCTCCTTGATCACATCAAAAGACATAATACTTATACCCGTTTTGGTTCTCTACTTTCTAACTTATATTCTGTGAATATCTCAAAAGCTTTGGACTTTTGTTTCATCAGGAACATATGTCTGAATCTCGAGAGATCATCAGAGAATGTAATGAAGTACAAAGAACCGGTCTTGGCATCTGTAGACAGGGGACATTCATACATCAACATGTATCATCCCAAGAGTTCACTAACTCTTTCTCTGTTTCCAATAAACGGAGCTGTGGTCATCTAATCTCTGTGCCATGACCGGCAAGTTTCACAAGATCTAAATTCAAACTAATTTAAATATGCATCTATATGTAACTTCAGCTAGTCGGGTCACATTGATATGACCTAGTGTAAAATACCTTAAGAAGGATTCATTCATTTCTGAACTCTTCCTCTTGTGTGTGTTCTGTATACTAAGAACTGTAGTTTGATTTAGAACGTCAATGCTTTTAGATAACGTGCCTGAACCGATCAACTCTTGATATAGGAAATGTTCAAAACATTATCCAACAATAAAAAATTATATTTTTCTTTACTAATAAAGAGTCTGATATGATGTTGTATATCAGGTTCGGTATCTAATAACATTCGTTCAGAATCAATATATTCTGGTAATACAGGGTGATAGCGACCAACAGACTTGGCTGCAACACTTGCAACATTTTCTATATCATGAAACTTATCACCCGTTCTCAGTTCTCTACCTATCTGTAGCCCATGTAACATCTTACATATGTGGGATCCTGATCCGGTATCACATACCCAGGACGTAAAGGATACTGAGAAACAGTTCTCTGTAATGAACACACCCGAAGAAGATGCATCATCATGCACTTTCTTCGTTTGGGCGGCACGGAAATTCTGGTAATCCCCTATTTCCTGCTCTGTCTTATAACATTTATAAGTTGGAGCGGGACCAACGTTCCCCAGCTCAGTATAACAAGCGGGTTAGATCAATACATCCGTATTATTATCTTGATTAAGGCGTGATCTGGTTGCTACCTGGAGAGAGAGAGAAGAAAACACTTTAGCGTATGCTCTTGCAAGATCAGATGGTTATTATTTTATCTAATCAGGATGGCTCCCACTGTTTTTATCAAATCTTCCTTCAAACCCTAAAAGGAAAGACTAGCCGGGATTAATTACACCCTACAACTTCGCCAATCTTTCAGCCAGGCCAGTGTCGGTACTTTGAGAGAGGTTCCCCGTGCTTTCGCACGGACCTAATTAAAGTAAACCTCGTTTTCCCAGAGGCGTAACCCCGTTGACACCTTTCTAGACACCTACTTGATCGGCTAATTGTCCTGTGTAAAACTCTGCCAGGAGTAACAATTACTCGCTGTGGGTATCGGGATCCAACTATCTCATAGAAGGTATGCAATCTCATTGCAAATTTCAACACTTGAAATTCCCGATAATATTTTGCCCCAAGCATCCTATGACCTTGACGAAGGTCAACAAACCACAGGGTGCAAGTCAAGGTCAACCCGTCATTTCTTGATTGAATCAAACCCACCCGCACGACCCTTGACGGTGGTCAAAAAGGTCGTACGACTACCCTAATCCAATCTGCATCATATGCATAAACAGATAAATACTAGTTAGCTACCGCACACTACGCCTTGACGGAGGTCAACAAACTTAGCACGAATACTAAGTAGGACTTATCTGAAATGACGGAGGGCTACGACAGGTTTTTCTGAAAACCTATTGCATAATGAACATGATATCGTTGTAGAATCGAGTGAATTTTTGAAATGGAGTGATTTTGAGACTTTTATTAGTTTTGCTAAAGAGGTCACTCCCGGTGAAGGGATCTCAGCTCTTTCCTCATCGAATAAGGTGCTGGATATATCATATATATATCACTATGCAAAGCAAAACTCCAAAAGCAATCAAAAACCAAACCGAGTGTTGTAGCATCTGCCAGTTTTTGCTAAAGGGGTCACTCCCGGTGAAGGGATCTCGGCTCTTTCCTCATCGAATAAGGTGCAGGATATAACATATATATCGCTATGCAAAGCAAAAACTGTAGCTACCCTTTTTGAAAATTTGATTCTACAACATCTTTTAGGTTTCTTTTCTTTCATTAATCACATTAATGAAGTCCCATCATTTAAGTCACCTAAACATCACAGATAAATACGACGTACACTTATGCCATCCGCATTCGCCTCGATGTCCCCTTGTGCACCGTTAGGTTAGGTAACTAACGGCAGAGCGGGGCAGGGCTAGCGCGGGTGTAAAACATAAGTAACGTCTATATAATATATCATATATACTATATATAGTATCAATCACAACATATCAAATGATCACATCGCAGCAGAAGAAATATATGAAACATTGGATATACTAGGACGTCCGTGTTTTATTTTGAGCCACTATAAAACACGGATCCCACGGTCGCGATGAATAGCCAAAACCACACCCCTAGACCCCTACGAGGGCGGCAAGCAATCCTACCAATTCTAGAGTTAGGAGACCCGGACTCGACTCCTTGAGTAGGTCTCCCTCTGGACTCTAGAACCCGGTTACTTGTGCTCTTCTTCTTGGATCTATCCTAGTGCGGAAAAGTAAATAATATACAAATGGTGACATCAACCTCAACCCGGAAGTGCCCCTATAAAAGAATATTACATACAATTAAATTTACATGAATGAAAATAAAAACCCTCATCTCACATAAAACCCCCAGCTATTCAAAACGCGACGATCCAATATAACATATCCAGCAACACATAACATCACATGTCATCAACATAAGTAAGTATGCATACACCGATTGTCGTCGACGTATAGCAACAAAAACCGGCGATACAACTAAATACTACACTTACGGTCGCAGAAAAGAAAGTGTAAAACTACAACAGTTGGAATCCGCAACCAACCTTAGACTTCGCATACCTAACAGTTATAAACCCCGCATTTTAGTCTCTATATCGAAAACACTTTTCAATATCTAGTCGGGCAATTCAACAAGATTCCCGATATACTGATCGAATGCTCGTCGCAAACTTTAGTAGACGGCCGCGCCCCCGGATGCCGTCGACGAAGTGCACTAAGGCGGAACACCGCTGCCGCGAGCACCCAAACGGATGCTTTTGGCGACGGGGTTCCCATACAGTCACTTGGTCGGGGCAATGGGGCATGGCTGTCTATTAAGTTTTACCCGACGAGTATCCGCGTACGCTACGTGATTGCGACGAACTTTTGATCGCATCAAAATTCCGTGGCAACCGATCATTTGAGACTAAAGTGCTATGTTTATAACATCCAAATTAGTTATCTCATAACCACTTGAGGATTCCAAATATTGTATCACATTCCAGATAAATAAACAGTGTTAAACTTTCCGATTTAATAAACAAACACCCAAGTTTTCCCAAATAGTTCTCAACACTTGAGGGGAGTTTAAAAACATCCATCACATGCCACAGTACCAATGGTCCAGCCGTAGAAGGGTCAAGCCAACGCCTCACATGTGGCACGTCGTACTGCCCCAAACCCTAAGGCTCAAAAGGCAGTTCAAGACGTTCACATAATCGAGTTAAGCTTGTTTGTCTTCTAGAGGGTCCATCGCGTAACTTGCATGATCTAGACGTTCTTAAACAAACGGAAAAAATCCAACACTTGGAAATTTTCCGGGTCGGGAAAAAGTGAGTTATTGATATCCATCCGAAATTTTTAATACTTTCTAAATATCCGGAAAACACAACGAAATTAAATTTTCTGATCGAATCAAAGAATATAAAATAAACCCCAAAATACTCAACACTTGAGTCAGTTTTAAAAATACCCAGAAAATAGTAACAACAGAGGCATGTATTACTGTGCAAAAAACCGTCCCTAATACCCTTACCCTGCCGCGGAACCGCCGCCAAAAGTGGCTTATTGCCGCGGTTCCGCGGCCACGTGGAGGTATTGGAGGCTCGTTTTTCATGGTAATACTTAGAAAACCCTGCTGAATTTTTTAGGTATTTTTAATATAGAAAAATCCCAGTTTTGAAAAAATTTCCAGAGATGGGTTTACTTTGATGTTTCAGGGTTCGATCGGGGTTTTAACTTCGTAAACACATCGCCTAATTCTCTAGCTAGGCTCTGATACCACTGTAGGGTTACTAGGCACTCTAAGGAGGTTCTACAAGGCATCAACCATGCCCGATTAAAATTTAGTCGTGCCGAATAACCCCAAACAAGATCGTTAACTAGATATTAGGCGAAAAACAAGCAAGTTAAACTCTTTAACGACTGAGTGAATACGAAATACAACCTTTGTAGATCGGTCCTTCACTTCTAAAGCTCCTTGTTGTAGTCCCTTCGCTGCGATCACGTGCTCCCGGACTCTCGGACGGCTCCATGAGAAAGTTGCAACGGTATTGCTCGAAGTCTTCGAGGCCGAAGATGATCTACGTCGAGGAAATACGAACTCAAGCTTCTACTTCACTAACTAGAGAATTAGTGAAGCAAACACCCTAAAATAAAGTGCTAGTCTAGTAGAGGATGATGAAATAGGAAATGGGTACTCTTTAGAATTTGATTTCTCACTTTAGTTCTCTTTCTTTTTCAAACCCTATAATGAAAATCAAAGAGGAAGAAGATGAGCTCAAAATGAGAATGAAAAATGATCAAGAGAGAGAATGATCTAACCATGGTGAGTGAGTATCATATACTAACTCATGTAGAGACATCACCATGGCTAATTATAGTGGTTAGGTTAGTTAATATCTTAAGTAAAACAAAACTAGTGGAATAAGTCAATGCAAGATAAGCTTCATGAAGCTTCATGCATTTGTGCTCATTATCCATTTGTTTTTTAGAATTACTTTAAATACAAAAACCTAACAAATATAATTAGTATGGTATAAGTCTTCTACACCTATGATAGTTATATCAACAACCATGATACAATTTGTACACTGATAAATATATATCATATATATATTAACTTGTGCACAAGTGAGAAAAACAAATGCTTAAGTGAACCAATGTTAGTTAATGTAAATTAATATATCACATATACAATTATACACTAAATTATTAAATCAATACTTGACTTAATAATCCGGTTATATCATATATAACCGACTAACATACAATGTATCGATTTATCGAATCAACCCTTGATTCGATAACTTAGTTATATCGCATATGTCCGATCGACACAAATATCGCGAGAATAGAATGCGGTATCACATACTCGCATTATTCTCGGTCTCGCACATATAACATATGCGCTCCTATTTTGTTTCGCCTGAGCCAGTAAAACCTCTATGTAGGACTCTAAAGACTCGTCAATACGCCGACAGTAGGTGATGATCATATCAAGCACCCACAAGCCATAAGCGGTACTAGCTGGACGTAACGGCTACCCGGGTATTGAGCGATCAAAAGATCAGCAAGCAATCCCGCTCCAACTCCTACAAAAATCCTGACAGTGACACTATCGTACAGTCCGGTCTCCTCGTCTGATATGTCGCATATCAAGTCTAGGGGTGGTAAACGTCAGACCCCAATAACCGATAAGTCATGCCGATGCGAAGCTCATAATGGGTCGAGAAACTACTGGTAACACTTACCAGTAAATCTCTAAACCATCCCTGGCCAGGGACTTCCCTGTTATGGCCAATCGAGCATAGCGCAACAACAACCCCCAATACCAGGAGAGACGAGACCCCTCCTATCGCTCATTGCCTCCATGTGACTCAGGACTGTACCCAAAAACCACCGTTTTGCAAGCCCTCTTAGACGTGGTAAGGTGGAAATCAAAGCACAGTGGGAATCAGACAAGACTCTATGACGATCTCGGGTCTACGGACTAACTTGTACCAGTGTCACCAGAGAACTGCCATCCGACGTAAGGTATAATACCATCTAGGAGTTCTCGGTGAGTCCGTCCAGTGTACCCAGTCTCCACTGAGCACCCGTATATCATCTCTAATGTCAAACACCAATGGATATGGGATCATCTATCGCCCATCTGTATGGGTCGAGAAGGTATACGCTAGTCTACTCTGGTATATCGATGCCCCGTCTCGATACACCCACGACTAGGGACCTTGAAGGATGTACTTATGGACTACCATGTCCCCACTAGTATGATCCGCATCATAGTCCTGGTAGTCAAGTACACATTCTAAGTGCTTTACCAATATCTAACAGAGTGACACTCAGTGTATACGTTAAGGTAAAGAGTAACCAGATAGCATACTATCATGTCGAGCAAGAAAGTCCTCCCTATATATGTCCAAGCATCCACTACAATATACATCCTATGTATAGTAATGGCCTCTAGGGCATACATGTAACTAACAGGTGCAAGGAAACACGGGCCCTAATTATAGCTTGCTTGTGTTAGTAGACATGGATTCATGATCTAGGGAGACTCTTGAGATTCTGTTGGATTCATGCATGAACTACCCCAACACCCTATGTATTTATCTTATTGATAGTAATAATTGTACTGATGGTATTGTAATGTATTGTATTATAGATTGTATAGACAGATGATTTTCCGAAACAATAATATTTTATAAATAGAAATGGAGGTACTGGATAATCATGTAAATAGAATATATCCATGGTTCAGTTCGGTCAAGTTATGTAGATTGTATAGATTGAACATATTGAATATATGGATTCACGGATTCATGTTGAATTGTAGTTTGATACTTGAATCATATTCAAGTCAGATTGATTATATGGATTCATAGATTCATATTGTAATGTAGTTTTATATTTGAATCTCATTCAAGTCAGATAGTATATATTAAGACTCGGTCTGAATCAGACAATTAGAAAAGAAATTGAATCATGAATTAGGTTTTGGTGTTATCGGTAACCGCTGCACATGGACGACAGGATTTGTGTCTTCTTCAAAGACGAATACCGTGTTGATAACACCATTTGCTAACTTGTCTACCTTAAATAGGCAAGCACCCATATCTCCAGCTCCCTGAGGCTCAAGAGACTGGTCCCGCTTAAACCTATATTTACCAAGGTCCTTATTGTAATTTATAAAACTTGAGGGGGGTTTATGTAAAAATAATTTTGTATAAATTTAAAAACACATATCTAGTATTTAATTATCGTCTTTAGAGTTTTCATAGATGTAGATTTTATATATGTGACATTTCTAGTGAATAAAACCTAATTTCATAATATATGGTAGTTAATTGTAAAGTGTTGAACTTGTATGGAATTGCATGGTATTTTCATGTAAATTGATTCTTTTTTATTTAGAAAAGTTGGAATATTTATACTATATCAAATATAGATATTTTGATGATACATATATATATATATATATATATATATATATATATATAAAATAATTTAATTTATTATATTTCTAGAAATCTCAGTTTCTTAAGATATTTGTATTTTTAAATCTTTCGAGACCGTATGTTGATTGATCTTATAATTCGATGCCGTGTTTAGAAAAGTGTAAAGATTATAATCAAAGAAATTTGTAAACCGCAATCAATAACGGTGTCAATTGTAGGTTCGTTAGCAAGTGTGGATCGTCCACAGGGAAAGTATGATTTAACCGATCTTGTTTTAGTTGAGTTGAAATTAAAAGATAAAAGAAAATGATTCGATAAAATATGAAATTTAGTTTCAATAATGTTCAAGAAAATAAAGATCTAAAATCAAGAATCAAGAATTGTTCCCAAATTGTTTGAGTTATCAAGAATTGCAAAGAGGCTCGTAAGAATCGATCCAATCGATAGTGATGATGAAGAATTAGGATTACAAATTCTTATCCATTGATGATTTGTTGCTAGATCGATGACGATCAAAGAGAATTAAGGATCTATTGAAGAAACTAGGGTTTCTTCATCATATCCTTTGTCCTTTCGTTGATTAGCATTCAAATTCTAGTCTCTAGGAAATTCAATCATTGATCGTTGATCTCTAATTTAGAGCGAAAATATTCAAGAAACCATCTCGCTCAAAACTAGGTTGTCGGTGATTCAATTTCCTAAAGTTTACAAAACTCATAAGACTTAAGAATCGTTCAAGAATTTAATCATCATCATCTATCTATTTTCTCGATTCCTCCACGAGTGGAGTTTTTACTCAAACATCATGAAAAAGAAAACAATCAAGAATTGAGAACTCTTCATAATGCTCAAATATAAAGAAAAGAAAGATCAAGAATTTTCACCTTTTATTATTCAACGATTCGTTACAATTCACTCAAAGACTACAAGAATTGAGGAGAGAACTCGATCGTCGAACTAGCTTCGCATCGTCTTTGTGATTCGCGGATCATCTTGGATCACTTGCTCGGATGAAGATCGGCATTGCTTCAAAAAGGCTTGTTGGATTCTTGCTTCATTTGGTACTCGATGAATCTTGATTTGGATTTTGAATTGGATTCGGGCTAGGGTTTTGAGTTGCAAGTTGTGTCACTCAACTTGCGGAATTTTGGCTCAATTTTCAACAACCTCTGTGATAAAGCCTTGGGTCCCTTTATATAGCCTTCTTCTTTAACTTCCCCTAGAAGCTTGATTAGGTTTAGCTTTCTTTAGAAGCTAAGCTAGGTTTAGCTTCTCTTGCAAGCTTGGTAGTTATGAAGGAAGCTTCTAGATTTAGATAGTTAGCTAGCTTCCTTGAAAACCTTGGTTGTTGGGAAGAACCTTCTAGATTTAGCTAGCTTGCTTGAGAAGCTTGGAGGTATTAGGCTTGTACAAGAAGCTTGGCTGTTAAGAGAGAAGATTCTGGAGATCTCTAGAGACCGAAGTATCTTGAAGAAGTTAAGCTACTGAAAGGAGAAGCCTGAGAAAGCATACTGCCGCTGAAGTGTCCACGTGGCCGCAGATCCGCGGCGGATTTGCTTATTCGGCCGCGGATCCACTGTCGTTTTGGGTGTTCTGTGCATGGAACTTCCAGATAACTCTTGTGTTAGATTTAGTGTTGTTTCCTGATGTCTGGAATCTTATAAATCTTTCTTGTTCACTGCCAGATTTCAAGTCTTCGACTTGGCGTATTTTTATCAGCACTTTTAGCAGTTTCGGCTCTTTTCCTGGAATTTCCTGCACACAATCTCGAGACAAGTGTTGCGATATACAAAGATCATACGCGCAATAATAAACGCTCAATTTCCCTCAAAATGCTGGTTATAATATATAACACATGTTATTTGGTATTTTACAGACAAATTGCTAATATGTGCTATATTCATACCGAACACTTTTAGATGATTGCAAATAGTAGTGAAATTGATGTGTAAAAAATGCAATATTTTCGACTGATCAAATTCTCCCAAACTTATTTTTGGTCGTCTCGAGAAAACTTGTTTTATTAAAAAGAGATGGAGAAAATAAAGAAAAAGAAAAACTAACTGGCACACTTTCGTAGGCAACACGATTGCACTGAGCACGTGCAATAAGCCTTTAAACCTCTAGGTGCCCCTAGTAGGAGGAGTGTTGTCTCCTGAGGGTTTTCAGCGGATTGCGCCCACAAAATCCAATAATAAAAGGAATTCCGTGAAAGTTACATATAAAGATAAGAATTGTAAAAGAAAGACATTGAAAATTAGAGTTTCCAACTATACTAGCTTTTCGGTTGTCATGAGCCCTATCTTAATAGTCATGAAAAGATGTTAGAAATCACATCATCCCTCAATAAAATATCGTCTTTATTCTTCATTCCTATATTTATTCCAAATATCGATCATATACCCCTACGTGTGTATAAAAGACATCCCTACACTCGGAGAATTCAATTCAAGATATCATACTTTTGTCCATCTACCTCAGTACTTTTTAATCGGTGAATATTTAGATGGATTTGCTCACACATTTTTCATGCGACCGTTAATACTTCTTGAGGTACTAACCGAACGATTACTCATATGCTTGCTTATGAGGTGTATTAGTATTTTCCTCGTCTTGCACCACCTAAGGCTTAGTAGTGACTCCCAGACCAGTTGGTCTAAGGCACTAGGTGATGAAGCACCCTCGCTCTATTTTTTTTATTGCTGCCTTGGTGATAACAAAACAAGTGTTAATTTTTTTCTTAACACCATTTTATCTTTTTCATTTTTTATTTTCTTCATACTTTGGCTTTTAGACAAGATCATTTCAAGGTATCCTCTACTATCCCGAGTTTCAAGACGTGTGTAAGTGCGTATAGTAGGGTATCAACATTCAAATGTTTGGCTTCCAGAATAGGAACTATTTTTCAGACTTATTTTTATCCTCAGATTAGTGACTTCTTTTAACTTACTAACCCTTGGGACAACGGCTCATAACTACTTATTACTAGTTCATTTAAGAAAACTTCTAATTTTCTTGGTTTTCTTAAACTTTTCGAATCTTTTGGATGTAATTTTTCACTATCTAATCTTTTATTTTCTTATTTATGTACAAATTTTTTTTTATATGTTTTGTTTTGTGCTTATGCAAAGTATGATGTAAAGTGATACGAAAATAAGCACAAACCTCCCCAAACTTGTTTTCAACAGTGTCCTCACTGTTGCCATCCACTAGATCACTAAAATCTGTAAGCCTGGGAGTAATTTATCAACGGGGGCAATGAATATGATCGTGAAAATCCTCCCCCAAACTTATTCTTTTGGCTCACCATTTTGAGTTAAAAAAATTTATTTTCAAGAGCCAGCTTATACCCCCCCCCCCCCGAAACTTGAATTAAACAATATTAATCTTTCAAAATCATAAGAGGGGGTAAAAATTACTGGTCACTGCCAAGCTTTGCAAAGACCGAAAGTCAACACCAACCATTCGATGATTTTATCAGTGTAGTGCACCAGTTGGTGGAATAAGAAGTAGGGAAAGGGTAAGTGGTGGAATAGAATGTGTTTGCGTCTCGTTTTGGAGAGATGACTCAGTGATTATGATGGATTACTCGCATTTTGTTTATAGTCCAGAAGAAGGGGGAGGTTCAATTTCTTTGTTTGGGAGATGATTCATCTCAACACCCGTGTTTGCTAAAAATGCGAGCTCATCAGCGAAAATTTCCTCAAAGCTTTCATCAATAACCCGAAGAATAATGTCATCAAAAAGCTCGGGGTGATCTTCAGACTCCAAAAACGGTTCATAATCAGTGTTAGTTGTTGACCCGGACAACTTAGTGGAAGAGTCCGTATGTGTATGATACATAGTTGGGTCAAACAACAATATATGAAAAGAGTCTAGATCAGTATCATGAGGCTGATCAAATTCGCTGCTGTCGACATCCATTAATTCGACAGAATAGACCTAAGCAGAAGTTTCGGAGGGTACACTTCCCAACTTGTTAATGTTCAGCTCAATTGACATCTTCCCGAAGGATAGGGTCATAAAGCCATTATGACAGTTGATTATAGCATTGGAAGTGGCCAAAAAGGAGCGACCAAGGATCATCGGAATTTGATTCCGTGGGTTTGCTACAGGCTGTGTATTAAGTACAATAAAGTCCACAGGGAATACGAATTCCCCTATTTTGATCAACACATCCTCTAGTTCACCCCTAGATTTGGTGATTGATCGGTCGGCCATCTGGAGAGTGCAATGGGCTGGTTTCAACTCTCCGATCCCTAACTACTCATAAACTGAGAAAGGAAGCAGGTTAACGCTTGCGCCAAGGTCAAGCAGAGCATGGTTAATGTGTTTATCCCCAATAGAAATAGAAATAGTAGGATAGCCAGGATCCTTACGTTTCCTAGGTAATTGTTGGGGAAAAGTTGTGTCTACAGTTTTTGACATGAATACCTTCTTCGGCACTTGAGTCTTCCTCTTCCTAGTGCACAAGTCTTTGAGAATTTTCGCATAAGCGGGGACTTGTTGTATAGTATCTAGGAGAGGGATATTGATGTTAACCTGTTTAAAGATTTCAGTGATCTTCTCCATTTGCGGACTTGGACTGTTTCCCCTTAACCGATTCGGATAAGGAGCTTGAGCAATAAGAGCGGGGTCTAACATTGGAGAAGATCGTGTGGGTAAGAACGATCGAAGAATAGGAGTGGGGATCGTCTTTGGTGGACTAGAAGAGGTTTTCTGAGGTGTCGAGCTTTGGGGAAAACAGAGAATAGGCTCAGAAGAAAATGGTGGGGTAGACGAACTGGGTTAGAAACAGAAATAGAAGTGGAAGGAAAAGTCTTAGCCGGAGTATCATCGATTGATTCTTCATTATTATCAATCTCTTCACCGATATGGTTGTCAAGCACTCTTCTAGATCTCAACATGGTGATGGCGTTCACATGATGTGAATAGCCAGGGTTGGGTAAAGGTTGAGATGGAAGTTACCCTTTCTCTCTAGCACTCAATTCGGCATTTATACGGGCAATTTATGCTTCCATCGATTTAATATTTTCATTTTGAGAGACAATGCTCTTCATCATATTATCGAAGGAAGATTGAAAATTTGCCGTCACTTGGATGGATTGTTTCATAAAACTATCCAAGGTTCGTTCGAGTGCAGAGGAATTATCATTACCGGCCATTTGCAAAGAATTTTCATATGGTGCAGAAGTGTTGGCCAGATTTTGAAAGTTTTGTGATTGGTAGGGGTGCTGACTCAATTGAAGTGGTTGCTGTTGTGGTGGAGAACCCCTTTGAAAGTTGTTTTGGTTTGGAACCGTGTTTTGATTTTGTGATTGGTTCCAAGCAAAGTTAGGGTGGTTCCTCCAACCCTGATTATTCGTGGAAGAATACGGATCGTTTCTAGGTCTTTGTTGGAAAGAAGCATTGATATGCTTATGACCTTGAAACGGAGAATTTAAAGGACATTCTTCCGTAAGATGTGATGGATCAGAACAGCATCTACAGACAGTTTTGGAGAGTGACATCTGATTTAGGGCGGCTGCTAAAAATTTATTTTCCATAGTTTCGGTTTCTTTTGCATTGCTGAAATTTCAGCTCTAAGTCCTATGGAAACATCAGATTGGTTATTGCCACCCCTAGACGATGGTTGACTTACACTCTCCCACTGTAAGGATTTTTCAACGAAATCTTCTAAAAATCTCCCGGCTTCACCATCATCTTTAATCTTGAAGGTGCCTTGACACATGGATTCAAGGGTTTGTTTTGTGGTAGGATTAATGCCCTCATATATGATTCTGCACAGATCCCATCTAGGGATTCCGTGATGTGGACATTGAACTAACAGATCCTTGAACCGTTCAAAACACTTCGAGAATGGTTCATTTGGAAGCTGGGTAAATTGATTTATTTCGCTACGGACTCGAGCTATTTTATGATTATGGTAAAATTTCTTTAGGAAAGTGTTCCCCTCCGAATGGCGGCCGCGACGTGAGGACGTCTTGCCTGAGATTCGGGGCAGATGTTATTTGGTGCTATCCGTCCTCCTCTCCGAAGATGCCAAGTTGATTTATGGCACCGTGTATCGGAGGTTTAGATGGATGCGGCCGATGTAGCAGACTTCGTCAGATTCCCCCTCGCTTGAGGGGTTTTTGATTGTGGGGACGCTCTTCCCTGTAGGCGCAAGCCCCTGCAGTTAATTACGCTACCGCATCGCGATAGCCACTTTCTCCTTCTCCAGAATTTCACTTCGTGTCGTGGGTGTTTGTTTTGTTTGTGGTTGCCCGTGGATTGTATACGGAGACTATTCATTTCGTCGCCCGTAGGGCGTGGATTAGTCCAAATCCGTACTTTCTTAGATTTGTGTTTTAGTTTAAGGATACGTTAGCCATATTTGAGGCTATGATCAACTTAAACGTTCGTTAAGGATATGTTAGTCTGATTTGAGACCAAGATCAACTTAACGGGATCATTTAGATCCATTTCTAGTTTAGGGACGTGGTGGTCCATAGGTAGTTTAAGGACATTGCGGTCCATTGGTAGTTTAAGGACGCTTAAGTCCGTGGATTTAAGGACCCCACAGTCCGTATTTTAGTTTAAGGACGCATAAGTCCGCTGGTTTAAGGACCCCACAGGCCGTGTCTTAGTTCAAGGACGCTTAAGTCCATGAGTTTAAGGACCCCACAATCCGTGTTGATGTGTGGTTGTCGGGACCCGTCACCTCTCTGACGTCGTTGAAGGATTACAACGATAAGAGTCAGAGGAGTTCGGAGATGTACCCTCGAACCGGATGTAAATTAATTTAGGAGAGCAATCTTGCTCAGTCAATTTAATTTGAGGACTTACGGCCATGATGGAGCTAAGTCCGGTTTAGAAATGTTCAACGCTTTTATTTGTTTTTGGCCTATTAAGCATGTGCTAGGGCTTTGCCCCTTTTTAATAACGCATAGCATTAATCTTGGTCTCTGTTGGACCTTTATTTGGGCTCTGCCCCTTTTGAATGATGCACAACATCTATTTTTATTTCGGCTCTGATGCATTGCATCTGTTTGAAAATAATGCATAGCATTTACTAGGCCTGTTAGGCCTTTTTAATTGGGCTCAGCCCTTCTTTTTAATGATGCAGTGCATCAATCATCTGACATTGGCCATGTGGCCTGTCAGGCGCTTTGCGCCAATAAATGGGCGCAAGCGCTTGTGGAGGTGACACGTGTCACGCAAGCGCAGTGCGCTGCGCCAGTGCGCTGCGCTTGCGCTGCTGACACGTGGCGTGCTCTGGTGAGTTGCGCCAATTTTAGAGAGCAAGGCTCTTTCTTAAAAGCGCATAGTGCAAGTGATTCAGATGCTGACACGTGGCGCTCTCTGGTGGCTTGCACCGACCCAGGAGCGCAACAGTGCGGTTTTTGCAAGTGCAAGGCACTATTTCAATAATCTTGAGAATATTTAAGATTCCAGAACCAATGGTTCATAAAAAATGCAAAGCACTGTTTGATTTCTTGATCAAATTTAGATCAAAGAAAACAAGTTTTTTCTTGTTTTCAGGGAACCAGTGGTTCATAAAAGAGTGCAAAGCACTTATAATTATATGAAGATCATTGATCTTGTTCTTAGATCCATGATCTATTAGAGGAAATTATTCTATTTTATGAAGGTTTTTACCTTTTTCTTGAAATTTCTTCAGAGTTCTCTCTATTTTGAGGTTCTCAATCTCTCACAATGTTAATGATGTTCTTTCTTTGAATTGGGGTCTAGGGGCCTTTATATAGTGCCTATAAATTTGTTAAATTTGTTCAAGAGATCTTTCTCTGAGTGATTTGAGGAATTTTCCCCACCGTTGGATCTTTGATCCAAGGGCTTCTGTTTTACAGAAAGCAATCTTCTTGTTTTAACAAGAACAGAAAGATCTTACTAGAATTTAATTCTGTTTGGCGCAAACGCCCCAACGCGTGACACGTGTCAAGCAGCGCAGAGCGCAACGCAACTGCGCTTGCGCGACTGCGCTGACACGTGTCGCGTAGCGCACGGCGCAGCGTAACTGCGTTTGCACTGACACGTATCGCGCAGCGCAGCGCTTGCGCAACTGCGCTGACACGTGTCACGCAGCGCAGCGCCTGCGCAACTGAAGCATTGCTTCTTTTGATTTTGTTTTAAATAGAGCCTTGCTCTGATTGGGCACGCTGCCTTGGGCGCTGCGCTGGCGTATCAGCTTTTGACACGTGGCGCGTTGCGCGCAGCGCAAAGAATTTGAAGCGTTGCTTCGAGTTTTGAATTTTGAAATTCAAACAGAGCTTTGCTCTGATTGGGGGAAATAAATACCCCCCCCCACCGTTGCGCTCACGTGGCGCGCATGTGAGTGCAGCGGTTGCAAGATCCTGGCCATTGGATCCACCGGTGAGGTGAAAGGGCGCAGGCGCATATAAATAGGACCCTTGGCCCTTAGAAAATTTTTACCATTTTTCAAGAATTTGATTTCCAGAGCTTTGCTCTTGCTTGAGAATCTCAGAGCTTTGCTCTTGTTTTCAGAACTCTAGAGCTTTGCTCTTATTTACAAAGTTAGAAAAACTTTAGGTAAAATTAATTTAAATCAATCTTAACCAACAGAGCCTTGCACTCATAGATCTTTTGATCTAAAGAAATCCCCTTTGGGGTTTCATAAACAGAGTTTTGCTCTCAAGAATTTGTTTCAGGGTTTCTTAACCCATGAACAGAGCTTTGCTCATAAACAAAATATAGATCTTTTGATCTTCTTATGATGAACTCTTAAGAGAGTTTTTTTTATATGGATCTTTAAGATCCCAAAACTTTAATTTTTTTAGGAATTAATTAATTTTCTTTCATTGATGAATTTTTTTTTTCATTATTACAGAGCTAGGCTCTTTTAAAGAATCTTATTCCCCTGAGACCAGAGTTTGACAAGTGTCACTCTGTGACAGAGCTTTGCTCTGAAAGAGGAGATTTTCTCCTTGTCTCTAGGGATTTTTTTATTAATGGGAATATTCTCTTGGAGATTAACTGACAATATCATCCAATGATAGGGTTGTCTTATTAACTGACGTATTGTCATCCAGATTTTGTGGGTCCCCCTTGGTCTCCTACCCATTGCACTGATGTGTTATGTAATTAATTTTAATTAATTAATTAAAAAAAAATTAAACGCCAAGCGTTGGAATTACAACACTAACGGCTAATTTTGTTTCCTTGCAGTAACTATGTCTTTCGATACTCCATTCCCGTTCGCTCGTTCGGAGGAAGGGTTTCCTGAAGCGCCCTTGGACCGCGAAGTCCTAGCTATGATCAGGGACCATGACCCGGAATATAAGAGTCTCCACCTTTGGGGGTCGTGGTACAATCAGATTATCATGGGTCGACGGAGCTTCACGTGCGCAGTACCGTCAGAACCCATTACGGCGATTCATTATGTCAGCCCACCCCCGGTGCAGTATGCCGTGGAGATGGTTGATTGGACTTCGTAGGGCTTTCTTCATCCTTCCATAGATGCGATTCCGGTCCAGCGTCCTATGGTTTTGGATATCCTGGGATGCCGTATTTGCCAAGGCGAGGCGCGACCTTGGGGGCAACCATATAACATAGGTCTGATCCCCCGCCACCCGATCGGCTATCTGCCGTGGGCTCGCTATATCCTGTTGGCGAAGAAGTCGCAGTTGATAAGGTTAGGGTTGTACAGTGTGGTTTACGTCTCCCTCTTCCAGTATTCCTCGCTTCCCACCTGGTGGTTCAAGGCTTTCTTGGAGCAGTGGAACATTCCTACTCACACTTTCCTCGCAATGGATCGGGAAGTGCCAATTTCTCTGGAGGAGTTCACAGAGGTCTCCGGTTTACCGGTTATAGGGGAGCACTATAAGGAGTTGCTTCCGACAGACGAGTATGTCTTCGATGCTAAGCCGGCGGTAAGGGGCCTCACTCCGGAGAATGCTGTTCAACACCAATTCTCAAGTTTGATCAAAGTGTTGAACATCTATGAGGCCCTTTTCATCGAACGTCGGAGTCGCGGAGTTAGCTTTGAGGATTTCATCGCTCGGTTCCTTCACCCAAGCGTCCTCTCGTCAGAAGCTGCCAAGTTTGCTACCCTTGATGACCCTTTCGGTCTAGGTTTGGATAACCTGCCGGCGAAGGAAATAGACCAAAAGGGTTTTTTCCTTCCTAACTCCGCGACCATGTCTTTTGCGGAAGTTGCAGCCCCTGGGATGGACGAGGAGGCCTTCTTCTTAGGATTTCTTAGGCTATGGCTGAGTTGGTTTGCGCCCCCGATGCATTCTCGCCATATGCGGCCCACTGTCTTTTACCCAGCTCACCGGATGACCATCAGGGTAAAAGTGGCCGTTGGGATCGCCGGCTTGGCACACTTGTATCATGGCCTCAGTCGAGCGGCGGATGCTAATGAGCCTGGGGTGCTGCATGTGATCTTCCCGATGCACTACTTCGTATCATGGCTCGAGCTACACACATCGGGTGTCTTCGGCATGCACAAAAGGCCCTCGTTCTATGACAAGTGCAGCTTCCCTCGCATCATACAGTTAATTAGCGCATCAATTGTGACTCCATCACCACGAAATTCCAGGGGTTTACTCCTTCGCCCCACACCGTTAGAGACGGGGTGTCTTTCATCGACAAGGTGTTGACTATTGGAAAGGCATCTACCACTGTAGTGCGGCCATTGCAAGACACTTTCAAAGATGGAGCCTCGGTTTTGACGGCCCGGGAGACCCTTCATTTATATTCCATCAGACCGGGCTTCCTGGTGTTCAGGCAAAACGGTGCGACGATTTTCATGAGATACAACCCGTATCGTTTCGCCCAACAACTGAGCTACAATCAAGGGGTGCCGTTGGAGGCTTTCTTGCTGGAACCTGCTGCTACTGAAAAAGGGATGCGGACCACGCTGCATCACTTCATGCGTCTAAATACGGGCTCTCATTTCTTTATCAGCGAGCCGGCTTGCGCCCCACGACTCCTCAAGGTATATACAGAATGGTACAGTCATTCGACGGGAGCCGTCATAAAGGAGGAAAAGCGACTGCTGGTCGACCGTAAGGGTGTGCCTCCAGGTAGCGACCGCAACTCTCCTTTAGTGCCAAGGACCCCGGTAGTTCCCCCTCTAAAAGATGCTAGAGCCGGACCACCGCATGCGCAGAGTCCTTCACACGGATTGCCGCTTCCCGATATTGCGGATGCACCACCAGCGCCCTGTGCTCCAGTGGAGACAGTGGTTGTAGCCTCACCGGAGTCTGGTGTGGGTGCGGACATCGGGACCCGGCGCCCCAAGATGCCTGCAAAGCGCAAGTCGATCCCGGGTGCACCTAAGGTTGGTGGGCAGAAGAAGAAAAAGTAGTCGCTCTTCGCTGCTGACGTCGCGTTAGGTCAGGAACCCCACGCTCCCTATTGTAAGGGCCTGAGTGAATACGGGACCAACAGGGGGTTAGTCATGCCGCCGGATGACACGGACTTGGAGGCCGCCCTCGTAGCTTCGGAGCGGTTAGCGAGGCGTGACACGTGGTTGGCTAAGCTTGCGGAATCAGGTAATCACTATTCGCATTTTTTATTGCATTATATCTTTATTATTGCCTTTGACTAACATTTTTCTTTCTTTTCTTCCAACAGGCATCACCACTGAAGAAGCCATTGCCGCTTCCCTCAAGACTTTCCAAGAGGAGGAACGCCTTAGAGCGTCCTTAGGCCTTAGTAAGTTTCGATTCATCAAGTTTTCATTTTCCTTGTGTTATGGTCGATCTAACCTCTCCCTTTTTATCGCAGGAACCTCAATGCCGATCCCGCCAGGTGACGCGGAGACTCTTCCCGGGCCAGTCGCCGATGTTTATACCTCCTTGGGACTACCACGAGAAGCCCGACTTGAAGAGCCGATGAGAGATGCCTTAAAGGCTCTGGAGGCAACTCTAAACGAGGACGACGACACCTTAATTAAGGAAGCGTCGAAGAGGTCTATCGCGACGGCCCGGGAGGAGAGGAAGCGGTTGAGGCACGAAGCGAAGGCACGCAGGGCTGCCTTGGCCATTGGAGCGGGCCCAAGCACCGTCCCTCGTGCCGATACTCCATCAGAAGAGCCCCCGGTCGTCTTGTCTACAGCTCATAGACAGACGCTGCGTGCTAATAGGGAGGCTAACGATAAGTCCACCTCAGGTAATATTTCTTTCAGAATTTTGTTTTAAGAATTATGAAGCTGTCGGTTCTTATATATTCTATCCTGCAGGACCAAGTCCAACCGAGGGGGAGGCGGAGACCGTCGAACCTGAGGGGCCAGAGGGAGAGGCATTGGTCGAAGCCGAGCCGATGGCGGATGACACAACCGGGATTGCTGGGCCTGAGCTAGTGGCTGACGAAATGGTCACGTCCACTATGCCTGAGTAAGTGGTTGATGCCGAGCCTGAGGTAGCAGCGGACGGAGCGCCTGAGACCGATGACCTCGTGGAGACGGTGGACGAGACAACCGTGACTGCTGAGCCTGAGGCAGTAGCGGGTAAGGTGGACATGATTCCTCAGGACGAGCCAACCGCTCATTCCCAGGATTCTGGCAATGCTCCGGTCATAGCTCTCCCTGCCTATGGCCATCCGCCATCTCCTGGCCTTGCGAGCACGACGACGGCCCCCGTGGAGTCTGGGGATGAGGCCATGGGTGGTGGACTTATGTCGATGGAGGAGGGAGACGCCTCCGTCTCGGCTGGAGGCTCATCAGGTAAATTTCGGATTACCGTCCCCCCTTTTTTTATCATGCAATCTTTCCTGACAGGTTTACCCTTGTTTTTTAACGCAGGTGCGGCCAGCCCCGATGCTCCATTGCTCGAGGGAGCGCCGTCAACTACTGCCTTAGCTGTGGTCACTTCTCAGCCCTCTCTTGTACCATCGAAGATGTTGGAAGGTATGGATTTGCAACCTATTAGTTTCGTCTTTCAGCCGCATAATTTATGTACTAAATTCGTACTGTTGTGTCTTTTCAGGAGTGCTTTTTTATCATCTTTATGAAGTGTTGCTCCCACACTTCTCCTTCCCATCTGAATTCGCTTCTCCCTCTGGTGGCGCTGGTGAGTATGGTTTCCAATTGATATCTTTCTTTTTTAGTGATGGAATTATTTCTAACTTTTTTCTCGTCCCGACTGCAGTGCTACAAATTGAAGGAGGGGGTGAAAGATCGGCCGCGCCACCGGCCCTTCCGGCCTTGCCACCTGCCGCAGCTGGTACAGCAACTATCACATTGATAACTCCCTTTTTTTTATTTCTTGAACTGTTATCTGATCATATCTTGTTTTTTCAGCTGTCGTTCCGGTCTCGGCGCCCTTCGAGCCTCGTGTCATAATGCCGGCAGGCCCTTTCCTGAGACGTCCGTCCTCGAAATGCGCCGCGAATAGTCTGCGCATGTTGAGCGACTACATTGAGGAACTCGACGTCGAGACTCCTACATCTGCTGCAGACTTCGCTACGGCGGTTAACCCGATGCTTGTGATACTCGTAAATTTCCATGACGAGGGCATCGTTGCGTCTTGGGTTAACCACTGCAGAGAGATCGAGGCTCGCCTGCATCAGCTGGAGTCGATGCGTCCTGCCCCTGAGGTTTTGGCCGTGAGCACTCAACGGGTAGCATGGCTCGAGCAAAGCACTTCTCATTTCCGCCATTTGGAACAAGAAGCAGCTTTAAGGCTGAAGGAGTGTCACGAGGCTTCAAGCGAAACTGCTCGCCTACGTGCCGAAGTTGAGGCAAACGCTGCCGAGGTGAAGGCTATCTTTGAGGGCCTCCTGGAACGCATCTCTCATGGGCTAAACCAGAAGCGAAAGCTTGATGTCGCCGAGCGTGACACCCTAGGCCGTGAAGCTGCTCATCAGGCCGTTAGGGAGAAGCTTGCATCTGTCTTGCAGCAGCGGGCTCAAGTAGAGGCAGAACTGGCGGTGGTGGCCGATCAGGAAAAGGCATGGAAGGAAGTGTGCGAACAACTGATAAAGCTATTTAAGACGCTTCCTTCCCATTAGCTGCCTTTGTATCAATGTATTTGTAAAATTTTCCTTTTAAATAATATGTATCCATTCTTTATTCTTTTGTACGCTTCACCTTGTATTTGATTGAAGTCAATAAATAAAGATACACATTTTTCTTTGCAATGTCTTGTACTATATCTCTGCTTTCTCTTATTATCAACATGCTGTCTTGATAAACACAATTGATAGATAATAGAGTAAGCAACAAGATTTCTCCAAGAGATAACGATGGCTTAGACCGCAGGTTCAGATCTGCTGCCTAAGACTTTTCAACCCTATGAGCCATGAGGGTCTCATAGAGACTCATCTCCCTACGGATCGAGAGGATCTCATAGGTGGATATTCTCCTTAGGAATCGTGAGGATTCCTAAGTGTGTTTTCTCTTATAAGTCGTAAGGATCTTATAAGAGAATTTTCTCCCTTACAAGTCGAAAGGACTCGTAAGTGGTTGGTGAGTTGACTTGTTTCTGAGTCGAAGTATTGCTCCGACGGGGAGGTCGTTGGCTGACTTGTTTCCGGGTTGGAGGTCGTTGGTTGACTTGTTTCCGAGACGGAGGTCGTTGGTTGACTTGTTTCCCAGACGGAGGTCGTTGGCGGACTTGTTTCCGCGACGGAGGTCGTTGGCTGACTTGTTTCCGCGACGGAGGTCGTTGGCTGACTTGTTTCCGAGACGGAGGTCTTTGGCTGACTTGTTTTCGAGACGGAGGTCGTTGGCTGACTTGTTTCCGAGACGGAGGTTTTTGGTTGACTTGTTTCCGAGACGGAGGTCGTTGGTTGACTTGTTTCCGCGACGGAGGTCATTTGCTGACTTATTTCCGTGACGGAGGTCGTTGGTTGACTTGTTTCCGCGAAGGAGGTCATTTGTTGACTTGTTTCCGATACGGAGGTCATTTGCTGACTTGTTTCCGTGACGGAGGTCGTTGGTTGACTTTTTCCGCGACGGAGGTCGTTGTTTGACTTGCTTCCAAGACGGAGGTCGTTGGTTGACTTGTTTCCGAGAGAGAGGTCGTTGGTTGACTTGTTTCCGAGACGGAGGTCGTTGGCTGACTTGTTTCCGAGACGGAGGTCGTTGGCTGACTTGTTTCCGCGACGGAGGTCATTTGTTGACTTGTTTCCGAGACGGAGGTTGTTGGTTGACTTGTTTCCGAGACGGAGGTCGTTGGTTGACTTGTTTCCGCGATGGAGGTCATTTGCTGAATTGTTTCCGAGATGGAGGTCGTTGGTTGACTTGTTTCCACGACTGAGGTCATTTGTTGACTTGTTTCCGAGACGGAGGTCATTAGCTGACTTATTTCCGTGACGGAGGACGTTGGCTGACTTGTTTCCGTGACGGAGGTCGTTGGCTGACTTGCGTCCGAGACGGAGGTCGTTGGCTGACTTGTTTCCTGAGACGGAGGTCGTTGGCTGACTTGTTTCCGAGACGGAGGTCGTTGGCTGACTTGTTTCCGAGACGGAGGTCGTTTGTTGACTTGTTTCCGGGTCGGAGGTCGTTGATTGACTTTAGGTTGTCTGTGAACCGTAGAGTCTTGGAACTCGGGACTTTGCCGTAGCTCCGATTGGTGATGTCACGTCCATATCCTGCTGGAATGAGGAGGAACACCGCTGTTGGTCTCCAGACTGTAGATGTGGTCTTCGAGATCTGACTTCCCTTTGACGCAGCCTGGTGGGGAAATGTAGTCCCCTTTTTGTTTGTGCCCTTAGATTGTATACAGGGATCGATGTGATCTCAACTGTAGGGCAAAAGATTCGTTTATTTGTATTGTTTTATTTTCGCGATGCTCTATCATTTCAGTTTTTATATCGCGAAGGTCGCGATTGCCCGATCATTTCGGCTATTTTTTTGCGGTGCCCAATCATTTCAGCTATTTATTTTATTTTTACTCGCTTCTTTTTGTTGCGAGTTGCCCAATCATTTCGGCTGTTTTATATACATACGTTTTTACTTGCTGCTTTTTATTGCAAGTTGCCCCATCATTTCGGCTATTTCGTATGCATGTGCGGCCTACCGGTTTTTCACCGTAAACCTGAAATTAGACACCGATTTTGGCATCAGCACCGCTACAACTGGGATATTTCCAGGAGCGAATCATCATTTGTCTCTGTCGATGTCGAACAAAGGTGGCTTAGCGAACAGGGTTAAGGTCCTGTCGACTAAGGCTTGAAATTCCTAGGCACCCTAGTGAGGTCTCACAAGGCATCGATCATGCCAATTTCAAATTTTAACGGTGCCTACAAACCCTAACATGATCGTTTTGCTAGAAAACTAGGCGAAAAACAATTTAGTTAACAACTTAACTAATGGAAATACAACCTTTGTAGATCCGGTGCTCCACCTCCATAGCTCCGCAACAATGTCTCCTCGCTGTCCAAAATCCATCCCGGGCTCTAGAGTCGGCTTCGTCGGAGAATGGGCAAGCTAGGTCGTCGATGTCCATGCCGAAGATGATCTACGTCGAGGCATCGCTAAATCAAGCTCCGACTTCACCAAGTCAAGAAACTTGTGAAGTAAACACACTCTACTACTTGGCAAGAGGTAGAGGATGAAGAAATAGGAAGTGGGTAAGCTTTAGTTTTGGATTTCTCACTTGTTTCCATCAATCACCATTGATGGAGCATAGCTTTCTTCACTTGAAGAATGGAAGAAGATGAAGATGATATGATAAGTCTTGAATTAAAAATAGAAAATAAAACAATACTTATCATACTTTTAACTCTAGTTAAGTGTAGAGAATTAACATAGGTTAGTTAAAATGGTTAGGGTTAAGTATAGGACAAGAATGAAGACTTAGTCAAAGTTTCAAGAAACTTCAACTAAATCCAAAATATGCCACCATTTATCTTTCTTTTTCCTTTTTCCAAAAAGAATAAATAAGAAAGATAAATGAATAAATAAAAATCAAAACCCTAACCCATTCATTACCATGGTTCATTCTTTACACTTAACCAAGTTTGGCATGCATCATCAAACATGATACAAGCAAGTGCTCAAAATCATATCGCATATGCAATGCGCACACTCGAGTGAGAAAATCCATCTAAAGTGAACCGATACTAGTTAATGCAAAGTAATATATCAAATATATAATTATGCATTAAATCACTAAATCAACACTTGATTCAATGATCCGGTCATGTCGCACATAACCGACTGGTATCATCAGTAACAACTTATCGAATCAACATTTGATCCGATAACCCGGCTATATCGCATATAACCGATCAATGTCACATCGTGAGAATCAAATACAGTATCACATACTGGTATTATTCTCGGTCCCGCATATATCTCATATGCGCTCCTATTTCGTTTCGCTTGAGCCAGGAAACCTCTGTGTAGGACTCTAAAGACTCGTCAATACGCCGGCAGCAGATGATGATCATATCAAGCATCCACAAGCCGCAAGCGGTCTGCTAAACGTAACGGCCACCCGGGTATTGAGCGATCAGAAGATCGACGAGCAAGCCCACTCATACTCCTGTGAATCCAACCAGTAACACTACCGTACAGTCCGGTCTGATCGTATGATATGTCGCATATCTCGCCTAGGGGTGGTAAACGTCAGACCCCAATAGCTCGATAAGTCGTGTCGATATGAGGTCTATAACACTTCGAGAAACTACTGGTAACACTTACCAGTAAATCTCAGCAACCTTGGCCAGGGATTTCCTGTTATAGCCAATCGAACACAGCGCAACATCAACTCCCTATACCGGGAGAGACGAATCCCCTCCTATCGCTCATTGCCTCCATGTGACTCGGGGCTGTACCCAAAAACCACCGTTTTGCACGCCCTCTTGGACGTGGTAAGATGGAAATCAAAGCACAGTGGGAACCACACAAGACTCTATGACGATCTCGGGTCAACAGACTACTCTGTACCAGTGTCACCAGAGAACTGCCATCTGACGTGAGATATAATACCATCTGGGAGTTCTCGGCGAGTCCGTCCAGTGTACCCGGTCTTTACTGAGCACCCGTATATCATCTCTGATGTCAAACACCGATGGATATGGGATCATCCATCGCCCATCTGTATGGGTCGAGAAGGTACACGCTAGTCTACTCTGGTATATCGATGCCCCGTCTCGATATACCCACGACTAGGGACTTTGAAGGATGTACTTATGGACTACCATGTCCCCACTAGTATGATCCGCATCATAGTCCAGGTAGTCAAGTACACATCCTAAGGGCTTTACCAACAAGTAATAGAGAGACAATCAGTGTACACGTTAAGGTAAAGATCAACCAGATAGCATACTATCAAGTCGAGCAAGAAAGTCCTCCCTATATATGTCCCAGCATCCACTACAATATACATCCTATGTACAGTAATGGCCTCTAGGGCATACATATAACTAACAATCTCCCACTTGCACTAGGGCCATCTGTAGCAGTGGTTGTAGTATCTCATACTCAACCATCCCATAAAAGTCTCTCTCTGGGAATAGGCCTTCGTGAGTGGATCCGCCTTGTTATCCTCTGAGTCTACTCTCCTAACCTCGATCAGCCTGGAGATCAACTATCTCCATGATCAGGTGATACTGACTTAGAATAAGTCTGGATCACTGATGGGACCAGCGTTCCTTGGCATAAGCCACAACTCCATTGTCTCACAATGGTAGGAACGTAGTTCATCTCATGAAGTAATATACACCCAAACATCCTCTTTGGTAGCATCTTAAGTAGCGATGTATCCTGCCTTTATCGTCTAGTATGCCACGATATCTAGCTTGGAAGTCTTCCAACATACCGTCCCTTTACTTAGGGTAAAGACAATGCCTGCGACTGACATTCAGTCGTCTTTATCACCCTGGAACCCTTCCAGCGATTCTCCCCAGGATCTATTGATATCATCTCACTACAACTAGTGAGAATCCTAACATCCAATTAAATCTATCTCATAGATCTAAAACTCAGGATTTAGGAGGTATCATTTTGATCCTACATGGAGAATCATTGTGATAAGCGGAGATTGATTGAGCGTAGCATAAGAAACTCCTTTCTTATCAAGAGTATGTCATCCACGTACTCTACGGGGATCACCACCATACTCTCTACTACCTTTTTGTTTATACAAGGTTCATCTACCATTTTGATGATGTCAAACACTTTGACTAATGCATCAAAACAGATGTTCCAACTCCGCGATGCCTGCTTTAATCCTATAAAGCATCTTGCACACGTTTCCGCTGCTCCCACTGTCTACGAAGCCCTCTGGCTGTGTACTTATAGATGCACTCTTCTAAAACATCATTTAGAAAAGCAGTCATGACACCCAACCACCAGATATCGTAGTCATGGTATGTAGCCGTGGAAAGTAGGATCTGGATGGACTTAAGCATAGCTACTTGAAGAGGTTTCACCACTATCCACGCCTGGTTGATGATGAAAACCTTTAACAAGTCTAGCTTTGAAAGTCTCAACCTTTCCATGTACACCAAGTAATCTTCTCAAGATATACTTGCTCCTGATGGGGATTTAACCCTTCAGATATAGCAACTAAAGTCCATACTTTGTTGGTGTATAAAGATTCCATCTCAGATCGCTAAACATCCAGCCATTCTTACAGAGTCTTACTCCTGATGGCCAGGTCGAAACTAGTTGGGTCATCATCTCATGACGCAATCCTCGCTCCCACTCTCATAGAGAAACCGAAGTATCTCTCAGGTGGGTGAGGAACCCTACTAGATCGGCGGAGAGGCTGAGGTTCGTTGGAATCTACTGAATCCTTTGGTTCTATCAAATCAACTGCAGTAGTTTGTATAGCTGGAACCTTTCCAGTTCTACATAACAGTCCATGCCTCGAGCTTGTCCGGATTTTGCTTTTAGACATAGGCCGGACAACCCCAAAACTTAACTAACTTAAGATATGGGCTCTTCCCTTTCCATATCACATATGAAGTGGTAGGCAACTGATTTGATTTGAACCTTATTCAATAGGTATGCAACTTCATAAGTGCATAACTCCCAAAAGGAAACAGGTAACTCAGTAGTACTCATCATAAAGCACACCTTATCAGATAGGGTGTATCTGCTCCGCCCCGATATACCATCGTGCTATGGTGTATACGGAGGAGTAATTCTGAGAGAGAATCTCATTCTCCTTTAGAATAGTCCAGGATTTCCGTGCTACAAGTATTCTCCTCCTTGATCACATCAAAGGACATAATACTTATACCCGTATTATGGTTCTCTACTTCTAACTTATATTCTGTGAATATCTCAAAAGGTTCGGACTTGTGTTTCAACAAGAACATATGTCTGAATCTAAAGAGATCATCAGAGAACGTAATGAAGTATAAAGAACCATTCCTGGTATATGTAGACAGGGGACCTTACATACATCAACATGTATCAATCCCAAGAGTTCACTAACTCTTTCTATGTTTCCATTAAATGGAGCTATGGTCATCTTATCATTGTGACATGACTGGCGAGTTTCACAAGATGTAAATTCAAACTGATTTAAATATGCATCTAAATGTAACTCAGCTAGTCGGGTCGCATTGATATGACCTAGTCTACAATACCTCAAGAGGGATTCGTTCATTTCTGAACTCTTCCTCTTGTGTGTGTTCTGTATACTAAGAACCGTAGTTTGATTTAGAACATTAATGCTTTTAGATAACGTGCCTGAACCGATCAACTTTTGATATAGGAAATGTTCAAAACATTATCCAACAATACAAAATTTTATCATTTCTTTACTAATAAAGAGACTGATATGATTTTGTATATCAGGTTCGGTATCTAATAACATTCATTCAGAATCAATGTATTGGTAATACAGGGTGACAGTGACCGACAGACTTGGCTGCAACACTTGCCCCGTTTTCTGCCTCATGAAACTTATCACCCGTTCTTAGTTTTTCTACCTTTTTGTAGCCCTATGTAACAGATTACATATCTGGGATCCTGATCCGGTATCATATACCCAGGATGCAGAGGATACTGAGAAACAGTTCTGTATAATGAACACACCCGAAGATGATGCATCAACATGCACTCTCTTCGTTTGGGCGGCACGGGAAATCTGGTATTTCCCAATTTCCTGCTCTGTCTTATAACAATTACAAGTTGGAGCGGGACCAACGTTCCCCAGCTCAGTATAACAAGCGGGTTCGGTCAATTATCCGTATTATTATCTTGATTAAGGCGTGATATGGTTGCTACCAGGAGAGAGAGAGAAGAAATCACTCAGCGTGCGCTCTGTCAAGAATAGATTGGTTATTATTTTATCTAATCAGGATGGCTCCCACTGCTTTTTATCAAATCTTCCTTCAAACCCTAAAAGGAAAGACTAGCCGGGATTAATTACACACTACAAGTTCGCCAATCTTTCAGCCAGGCCAGTGTCGGTACTTTGAGGGAGGTCCCCCGTGCTTTCGCACGAACCTAATTATTGTAAACCTCGTTTTCCCAGAGGCGTAACCTCGTTAACACCTTTCTAGACACCTACTTGATCGGCTAATTGTAATGTATAAAACTCTTCCAGGAGTAACTCTTACTCGCAGCGGGTATCGGGATCCAACTATCTCATAGAAGGTATGCAATCTCATTGCAAATCTCAACACTTGAAATTCCCGATAATATTTTGCCCCTAACGTGCTATGACCTTGACGAAAGCCAACAAACCATAGCCCGCTAGTCAAGTTCAACCCGTACATTTCTTGATTGAATTAAACCCACCCGCACAACCCTTGACGAAAGCCAACAAAGCCGCACGACTACCCTAATCCAATCGCATCGTATGCTAGCAGATAAGCAGCATATAGCTACCGCACACTGCACCTTGACGAAAGCCAACAAATGCAGCACGAATACTATATACAACTTATCTGAAATGACGGAGGGCTACGACAGGTTTTTCTGAAAACCTATTGCGTAATGAACTTGATATCGTTGTAGGATCGAATGAATTTTGAAATGGAGTGTTTTTTAGGCTTTTCTAGTTTTGCTAAAGGAGTCACTCCCGGTGAAGGGATCGTCGGTCTTTTCCTCGTCGAATGAGGTGCGGGATATATCATATATATCACTATGCAAAGCAAAAACACTTAAAAGCTATCAAAAGACAAACCGAGGGTGTAGCATCTGCCAGTTATTGCTAAAGGAGTCACTCCCGGTGAAGGGATCTCGGTCCTTTCCTTATCGAATAAGGTGCAGGATATATCACATATACCGTTGTGCAAAGCAAGAACTGTAGCTACCTGTTTTATTTTGAAATTTGATTCTACAACATCTTAGGTTTCTTTTATTTCATTAATCACATTAATGAAGTCCCATCATTTAAATACCTAAACATCACAGATAAATACGACGTAAACTTATGCCATCCGCATTCGCCTCGATGTCCCCTCGTGCACCGTTAGGTTAGGTAACTAACGACAGAGCGGGGCAGGGCTAGCGCGGGTGTAAAACATAAGTAACGACTATATAATATATCATATATACTATATACTGTATCTATCATAGAACATCACATGATCACATCACAGATATCGCAGCAGAAGAAACATATGAAATATTGGATATACTAGGACGTCCGTGTTTTCAATAGGAGCCAGTATAAAACACGGATTCCACGGTCGTGATGAATAGCCAACCCATACCCCTAGACCCCTACGAGAGCGGCAAGCAACCCTACCAATTCTAGAGTTAGGAGACCCAGACTCGACTCCTCGAGTTGGTCACCCACTGGACTCCAGAACCCGGTTACTTGTGCTCCCCTCCTTGGGTCTATCCTAGTGCGGAAAAGTAAATAATATACAAAAGGTGACAACATCCGCAACCTGGAAGCGCCCCAAATAAAAGAATATTACATACAAGTTTTTACATGAATGAAAATGAAAAACACTCATCTCACATAAAAACCCCCGACTATTCAAACAAGACGATCCAATATAACATATCCAGCAACACATAACATCACATGTCATCAACGTAAGTAAATATGTGCATCCCAATTGTCGTTGACATATAGCAACGAAACCGGCAATATCACATATTACACTTACGGTCACAGAAAAGAAAGTGTAAAACTACAACAGTTGGAATCCGCAACCTCCTCAGACATCGCATGCCTGACCGAATGAATTACTTAGACATCGCATGCCAAACAATTATAAACCCCGCATTTTAGTCTCATTATCGAAAACTCTTTTCAATATCAAGTCGGGAATTCAACAAGATTCCCGAAATCCTGATCGAATGCCCGTCGCAAACTTCAGTAGACGGCCGCACCCCCGATACCGTCGACAAAGTGCACCAAGGCGGAACACCGCTACCGCGAGCACCCGACCGGATGCTTTCGGCGACGGGGTTCTCCTACAGTCACTTGGTCGGGGCTATGGAGTGAGGCTGTCTATTAAGTTTACCCGGCGAGTATCCACGTACGCTACGTGATTGCGACGGACTTTTGATCGCATCAAAATTCCGTGGCAACCGATCAAGTGAGACTAAAGTGCTATGTTTATAACATTCATTCAGTTATCATATAACTATTGTGAATTCCAATTATTGTATCACATTCCGGATAAATAGAAAATGTCAAACTTTCCGATCGAACAATCGAACACCCAAGTTTTCCCGATACAGATCAACACATGAAATAAGTCTAACAACATTCAGTTCGTGCCTCGGTACCAACGGTCCAGCCGTAGAAGGGTCAAGCCAACGCCTCACATGTGGCACTCCGTACCGCCCCAAACCCGAAGGTTCAAAGGGCAGTTCAAGACGGTCACATAATCGAGTTAAGGTTTGTTGTCTTCTAGAGGGTCCATTGAGTTACTTGCACTACTTAGAACGTCGTTAAACTACGGAAAAATCCAACACTTGGAAATTTCCCGACAGGGGAAAAATTGGGTATTTATATCCGGTCGAATTTTTAACATATTCTAAAATTTATCCGGAAAACAACACAGACAAAATTTGATACCCCGATCGAAACACCGAATCCCCAAAATAACCCAAGAAAATTCAACTCTTGAATAAATATTAAAAATTCCCAGAAAATCCAGCACTATCTATTGGGAGTTACTTTGTAAGATTCGCTGAACAATGATTCCGTACGGCCGCGGAACCGCAGCACAAGCCTAGCTCGTGCCGCGGAACCGCGGCAGTTTGATGGAGTTACGAGCACGAATTTCACAGTACCTCATCAATTCACCTGCTGAGTTTTCTGAATATTTTTAATGTTGAAAAACTCACTGTTTTCGAAAATGTACAGAGAGCATGGAAATTTTGGACTTTCGGGTTCGATCGGACTTCAAAATCCGTCTGGACTTCGCCTAAGGCTCTAGCTAGGCTCTGATACCAGTGAAAGGTTCCTAGGCACCCTAGTGAGGTCTCACAAGGCATCGATCATGCCAATTTCAAATTTTAACGGTGCCTACAAACCCTACCATGATCGTTTGCTAGAAAACTAGGCGAAAAACAATTTAGTTAACAACTTAACTAATGGGAATACGGAAATACAACCTTTGTAGATCCGGTGCTCCACCTCCATAGCTCCGCAACGATGTCTCCTCGCTGTCCAAAATCCATCCCGGGTTCTAGAGTCGGCTTCGTCGGAGAATGGGCAAGCTAGGTCGTCGATGTCCATGCCGAAGATGATCTACGTCGAGGCATCGCTAAATCAAGCTCCGACTTCACCAAGTCAAGAAACTTGTGAAGTAAACACACTCTACTTCTTGGCAAGAGGTAGAGGATGAAGAAATAGGAAGTGGGTAAGCTTTAGTTTTGGATTTCTCACTTGTTTCCATCAATCACCATTGATGGAGCATAGCTTTCTTCACTTGAAGAATGGAAGAAGATGAAGATGATATGATAAGTCTTCAATTAAAAATAGAAAATAAAACAATACTTATCATACTTTTAACTCTAGTTATGTGTAGAGAATTAATTTAGGTTAGTTAAAATGGTTAGGGTTAAGTATAGGACAAGAATGAAGACTTAGTCAAAGTTTCAAGAAACTTCAACTAAATCCAAAATATGCCACCATTTATCTTTCTTTTTCCTTTTTCCAAAAAGAATAAATAAGAAAGATAAATGAATAAATAAAAATCAAAACCCTAACCCATTCATTACCATGGTTCATTCTTTACACTTAACCAAGTTTGGCATGCATCATCAAATATGATACAAGCAAGTGCACAAAATCATATCGCATATGCAATGCGCACACTCGAGTGAGAAAATCCATCTAAAGTGAACCGATACTAGTTAATGCAAAGTAATATATCAAATATATAATTATGCATTAAATCACTAAATCAACACTTGATTCAATGATCCGGTCATGTCGCACATAACCGACTGGTATCATCAGTAACAACTTATCGAATCAACATTTGATCCGATAACCCGGCTATATCGCATATAACCGATCAATGTCACATCGCGAGAATCAAATACAGTATCACATACTGGTATTATTCTCGGTCCCGCACATATCTCATATGCGCTCCTATTTCGTTTCGCTTGAGCCAGGAAACCTCTGTGTAGGACTCTAAAGACTCGTCAATACGCCGGCAGCAGATGATGATCATATCAAGCATCCACAAGCCGCAAGCGGTCTGCTAAACGTAACGGCCACCCGGGTATTGAGCGATCAGAAGATCGACGAGCAAGCCCGCTCACACTCCTGTGAATCCAACCAGTAACACTACCGTACAGTCCGGTCTGATCGTCTGATATGTCGCATATCTCGCCTAGGGGTGGTAAACGTCAGACCCCAATAGCTCGATAAGTCATGTCGATATGAGATCTATAACACTTCGAGAAACTACTGGTAACACTTACCAGTAAATCTCAGCAACCCTGGCCAGGGATTTCCTGTTATAGCCAATCGAACACAGCGCAACATCAACTCCCTATACCGGGAGAGACGAATCCCCTCCTATCGCTCATTGCCTCCATGTGACTTGTTCATATCAGAATATTGCATTTTATACCGCCCATTCTTACGCTCGTGTGTTTATAGGTAGGTACTTTTAATCCGTGTTTGTTACATGTTTGCAGAATACAGGTTTCCAGTACAAATATTGCAAATCAGGATTAATTCTCCACAGTTACGCCAAATGCAGAACATCTGTCCATAGCAGATAAAAGTCGGGTTCCGGTCATCCATATCCGTCCAGTGCCGAGTACCGGTTCCCGATACAAGACATGTGACAGTAGTCATTCGTGTCTGGGACAAGCACAGAGTACGAGGGGGCTGCACAAGAATCAATGGGTGCGCGGAGCTCGAGGGAGATAAAGTCAAAAGTAAACAAAGATAATGCAATCTTGGACTTGGAAATCTGGAGATATTCTGAAGACTTTTACGCAGTTTAAAGTTGGCAAACACGAGGAAACAGGAAAACAGGGCAGGCCACAAAAGCACACTGCCCAATTCCACTGTACGGCCGCGCATACGCGGCCAAAAGGTGGTATTGGCCGCGCATGCGCGGCAAGGTGGGCCCCTCTCACTGTCGAATTTCAGGGGTAGTTTGGGTACTTCAATTATGGTCTGGTGGATGCCCTAGAATTCTATTCTCCAGCCTATAAATACAGCAGACCTGAGCTTAATCAAGGGGAGCTTTTCTTTGTTCTTCATTTTTGTTGTTTTGTTCTTCTTCTTCCTCTTCTTCATTCTTTCTCCATGACATTGTAGTGAGAGCTTTTGAGTGGAAGATTAATGAAGATGAGGGCTTGTTATCTTTCTTGTTAGTTTGCTCCCCCTTGAGATTCTTGCTTTCTCTTGCTCATTCAACCTCTTCATTGAGCTTGAATGGATAAGAGTTAGTTATTGATCTCAAGGGTCGTATTTTCTCACGGGACTAGTTCTTCACTTCACATGCGTTCTCTACCCTTCCCTTGATCTTCCAAGTTCTTCATTGAGCTTGCAAGTTTAAGGGTTGGCTATTGAGCACATGCTTGGCTTGGGTTCTACTTCCGTGTTCTTTTTATTTGCTTATTTATTACCTGCATTTTTCATTCTTGCTTTTATTACTTGCAATTTTATTCCATGTAGTTTAATACTTGTATCTTTTCTTTTCTTTGTTCTTTTCCTTTTGTTCTCTTTTGTTCATTTTGTGAATGTTGTAATTATTGTTGTTGTTAAGAATTAATACGGTTTTATAAGTTAACATTTCTTTGTCAATTCCTTTTCCCGTTATTTTCCATTTGAACTCCGCCTGAACCATACGCAAGCGCTCCGTTAGGCACCGTACCCTGACAAGGTAACGGTGATTCCTAACCACGACCGGTTGCGTTCGGTTTGGCCGGAGGCGAAAGCAAGAGACAAGAACGGAAGGACAAGGGTAAACAAGCCGGATTCCACGAATACCGCGCTTAAATCCCCTAATCCACGTTGTTGCCAATTGCTTAGCTTCAATTGGTCAAGACTCGGCTCAAAGGTTTTTGAGTACGGATTTCTTAGCTTACAATCTCGTATTTTCTTAACAACTTTATACTTGCAGATAAACACATAGGTTAGATCAAATAAACATACAGATTCTTTATTGACTCGTCTAAGACAAGAAGGTAAGATAACACCATCTCCCTGTGGACCGACCCGTGCTCAACCGGCTAGCTGCATAGCGACACCGTCCTGATCGCGGTTACACTTTAAATCTTTGAACATCCGACACGCCAAAAGCGTGCGATCAAATGGCGCCGCTGCCGGGGAGACGGTAGCGTATTTTCTTTCTTGTTATTCGGGTTAATATTCTTTTTGTATATATTTATAAAAAAAAAAAATCTTTTTGTTTTTTTTATCATTTTTGTGGGCAAGTGTGCAGAATTTTGCGTATTTGCAAACTGCGATTGTGGGAGCAAAGTTTACATTCAAGGCTAAGGTGTTTACGAAGTACAGTGCCAAAGATCCGGGTAGTTTGACCCGCGCAAGCGAACCTTTCAAGCTTACCGGATTTGATTCAACGGGGGTTTCCTAACCCAAAACTTAACGGTACGTACTTTACTAACACATTCTTCTCAAATCCGACGCTTCCAATATACTATTCTTTTGCAGGATTCTTTGCAAGTTCGCTAGCAAACGCTAAAATTTGACTAACCCGTATTTGTTGCAGCGCCGCGCTTAAACTAAAAAACGATTGTTTTATTCTTTATAGAATTTTTATTGAATTGCGCATTGCATACATTAATACGGACTTAAGGGCAAGCGAACCCCACAATATACGGTAAAGGATTTCATCACCTTTCCCGTGGCCCACAAATCACGAACTTGAGCATAACGTTTACCCGCACAAAAATTTAAAAGAAACTAGACTTTAAGCCTTAAGGACTTCGCGCTCACTAGGAGAAGTTGACTGTGTTTAGAACCTTGCTTAACGATATATTGTTTACGGGGTGTCTAGGAAAGTGTTAACGGCGAAACCGCCAAAAGAGAAAGGGTTATTTAATTAAGGAACTTCGCGAAAGCGTTGGAAAACCTCCCCTTATCTCTGCACTTACCTGGCCTCGTGATCAGTGTATATTGAGCCTATTTCTCGACACAGTTTTACTTCGACAATCAAGTTCTGGAGCAGGTCTAGTTGACCTAGGTGAACCCTAGAACGTTTAAGTGTGTGGTATTTTTGTGTCGTGATTGTTATTGTCCATATTTTTTTGTGTATATTTCATTCTTTTGCTAACAACTAACTAAAAAAATTTTTAAAAAAATAAATAAAAAAAATCATTCATTTTCCCCCCTCCTTTTCTCTACCTTTCTCTCTCTCTCTTCATATAATGGGTACTCCACCTCGCAAAACTCTTGCCGAACTTTGGTACCCACAACCAGACATTACTTCCTACGGTTCTTGTTTTGGTCGAACTTCAAACGATCCATCCATGCCAAAAATTTCTTTGAAAGATCGGATAGACGCGTCTAGGACGAACAACTGGACCCCGCAATCCACTTCGTATCAACCATTTCAAACATTCACCCCTTCTCGTGTTGATACCCCTTTTGGAAATCCAGTTGTAACCCCAAGACCAATGTCTCTTGCTGAACATATCGAACAATCCCGTAGCCGATCTTTCACTCCTTTCACCACTACAAATTCTTGGGATCAACAATTCCATTCACCTTCTTATCCAAATGTTGATCCTCCTCCTGTCCAGCCATTCAATTCCTACCAATCCTACCCTACTTTTTCACCTTCCCTAGACATTGCATCAGAACCGCCATTTGGGAGTTTTCAGTATCCATATAACTGTGAATCTTTTACTGAAACCCCTTCACAACCTATGTCTAGTTTAGAACAGTCCTTGGAAGAATTTAGGGTAGCTTCACAACAGACGATGGATTTGAATGCGTCCTTGGCCGCCCTCATGCAACCTAGTGACCCGGTAGCTAGTTTTCAACTAGCTCCAACTTTTTCAATGTATGATGCGGCGGCAGGACAGGCTGTGAATTTGAGTGGAGAGAGTGAGCTGTACCCCCTTCTGAATCAAGCCTACCCCGTCCAAATTGAGTCCCACAACTCCTGTGTTGAAAGTCTATCAAATGTCCCAAATGAATTATCAGTTGAAGATAGAATGGTTAATGAGTTGTGCAACTTTGTAGTGTTTGATTTGCCCGATTGTGAAGGGTCCCTTCCAAGTGAAACCAACCCCAATCCTTTTGACCTCTACACCTCCATCTTAGAACCAGAATCGATTAATATCCATGCTTTTGATAAGGTGTCTGAGAAAATAAACTTTCACTTGATTGAGGATATTGACGCAGGGAACATTTTGGATGATGAACCCGTAGATTTGGCTGAGTTTGTCTCTTCAAATCATCATCCCGAGTCATTAAATATTTTTCCCGAACCCCATATGCGTCTGGACTTTGAAGAAAAATGCATGGATGAGATAAATTTTGAGGAGAATTTTGAGGAGATTTTTGAGGATGAAACAGTTCTAGATGATGAGTCGGATTTTCCAATTCATCCTGTTCCTTTCACTGACTGTGTACACCCTCCAGAACCCTTAACCGATACCCTTCCTCAACCCCTTCCCTCCATCCTTTCCATCGTTCCGTCCTTGCAAGAACCTGTCTCACTCTCATTTCATATGTCTGGTTTACCAAGTTCGGCGTACCCATGGTTTCTCACGAACCTTGAGGGATTTGACCCCATTTCTCGACGGGTTAATAGATTAGCACAATCGCTGTTTACACATCGCTCATCCCAAATTGTGCTAATCTATTCACTCCATTTGCACCCTCAAGTTCGTACTCCACTTCTTTTTCCCTTCCGCCATTCTTCTTCTCATCTACCGAGACCGCATTCCACTTCTCTCCACATACGGTCTCGCGTAGTCTCCATTTCTTACCTCTCCGCATTCTTCCACCAGCCACTACTTTATAATGATAAAATCTTTGAATGGTTGGTGTTAACTTTTGGCCTGTGTAAGGCCTTGTATAGATGGATACTGTTCTTTCCCCCCTAATCCTGAATTTCAACGCTTAACAGTGGAAACACTGTTTTACTTAAGTTTGGGGGGGGGGCATTTTTTTGTATATATTTTTGGTTTGTCTTTTTTTTGTTTTGTATATAATTTGTTTTTAGGAAGCACCGGCAATTTTGACCCTCTTGGTATAGCCTGACAGTGAGGGCACTGTCAAGTTTAAGTTTGGGGGTGTGCTCGGTAAGCTTTCTTCCTTCGCATTCATATGTATATTTTGCATCTGCATATTAAATCCATAAAATCCATAAAAATCTGAAAATTTTCTAAAAATATAAAAACTTTTTTGTCAAGTTAGCTTGTGGAAGAACTCTGATTCAACATTCGACGGTTTTTGTTTGAAAAGATCGGAATAACTAAATCCTATGTTTGGATTTTGAAAACCTGAAAGATAACTCTCCTTTGAAGTTAACTATAGCTGATATACGTCTTTACATTACACTACACGTGTTGTGAGTCTTGGAAATTAGATGACAAGTCTTTTATGTTTAAAAAACTTTTAAATAGATAAATGATTTTCTGAGGATCAAATAGGTTTGTTCTGAAATAAGTAATATATCAAGAATAGTTTATGAAGTAAGTGAATATGAAGGAATGTTATTGATGCCTTAATTGGAACTAAGTCTGAAAAATAACCCATCTGAAACTTGATTGGAATGATTGCACACCGAACCCACTAAACACGTCTTTTATCCAAAAAATAATTGAACTACCGGTTATATCTCCGTTCGTATTGAATCATCATGTTTTTCACGCCAAACTGTCTTTTGTTTTTGGACCTAGGTAACTTGAGTAATTAAGTCCGCTGGGGTGTTTCTACACCTAATGCCCTAAAACCAACTGGTTTGGGTGCATTGGCCCAAAGCTCGCTAAGAAGCCTAGAAAGTCCAGTTTAAAACAAAGTCAAGCAAGTGTTCTCTCCGAGTTAAAATTCCTAACGGTTCTTTGTGTGAGAATAATCTTGATAAAAGACAGGCTTTTAAAAATTTTTTTAACGGAGATATGAAGGTTTTACTCTTTGATAAAGACTATTGCACGTTCACAGAGGTGTGTATGAAATGAAAACAAGAAAAAGGTGGAGTGAAAAATACGACTTAGTTTCCTGTTAAGGAAGATAGAAATTCTGAAGTTGAAACCTTACTGGAAAACGAAACTTGAAAAATGCTTAACTCGTTATAAAACTTATGTGATCCTTTTAAAATTATTATCTGGGCTTTATTGTGCGACATGATAACTTTAATCGATCCTTCTGGAACTTAACGACACTATTTGCACTGCACGTAAAGACATATAAAATCTGTAGTTAAATAAGAAGTGAGGTGTGAAAAATAAAGGTTCAATAGTCTAGACTTGGGATTATAGAATTGTTATTTTCTGAAACAAAACTTTAGGGGCTTGAATCTTAGTTATTTTTACAAAAACTAGCTTGACCGGATTTTGTGGGTAGTATCCGCTGAAAACCCTCAGGAGACAACACTCCTCCTACTAGGGACACCTAGAGGTTTAACGGCTTGTTGCACGCGCTCAGTGCAATCGCGTTCCCTGCGAAAGTGCGGTTATCATTTTATTTTTGTGAATAATTCGTTTTGCTCGGGACGAGCAAAAGTTAAGTTTGGGGGTATTTGTTCATATCAGAATATTGCATTTTATACCGCCCATTCTTACGCTCGTGTGTTTATAGGTAGGTACTTTTAATCCGTGTTTGTTACATGTTTGCAGAATACAGGTTTCCAGTACAAATATTGCAAATCAGGATTAATTCTCCACAGTTACGCCAAATGCAGAACATCTGTCCATAGCAGATAAAAGCCGGGTTCCGGTCATCCATATCCGTCCAGTGCCGAGTACCGGTTCCCGATACAAGACATGTGACAGTAGTCATTCGTGTCTGGGACAAGCACAGAGCACGAGGGGGCTGCACAAGAATCAATGGGTGCGCGGAGCTCGAGGGAGATAAAGTCAAAAGTAAATAAAGATAATGCAATCTTGGACTTGGAAATCTGGAGATATTCTGAAGACTTTTACGCAGTTTAAAGTTGGCAAACACGAGGAAACAGGAAACCAGGGCAGGCCACAAAAGCACACTACCCAATTCCACTGTACGGCCGCGCATACGCGGCCAAAAGGGGGTATTGGCCGCGCATGCGCGGCAAGGTGGGCCCTTCTCACTGTCGAATTTCAGGGGTACTTTGGGTACTTCAATTATGGTCTGGTGGATGCCCTAGAATTCTATTCTCCAGCCTATAAATACAGCAGACCTGAGCTTAATCAAGGGGAGCTTTTCTTTGTTCTTCATTTTTGTTGTTTTGTTCTTCTTCTTCCTCTTCTTCATTCTTTCTCCATGACATTGTAGTGAGAGCTTTTGAGTGGAAGATTAATGAAGATGAGGGCTTGTTATCTTTCTTGTTAGTTTGCTCCCCCTTGAGATTCTTGCTTTCTCTTGCTCATTCAACCTCTTCATTGAGCTTGAATGGGTAAGAGTTAGTTATTGATCTCAAGGGTCGTATTTTCTCACGGGACTAGTTCTTCACTTCACATGCGTTCTCTACCCTTCCCTCGATCTTCCAAGTTCTTCATTGAGCTTTCAAGTTTAAGGGTTGGCTATTGAGCACATGCTTGGCTTGGGTTCTACTTCCGTGTTCTTTTTATTTGCTTATTTATTACCTGCATTTTTCATTCTTGCTTTTATTACTTGCAATTTTATTCCATGTAGTTTAATACTTGTATCTTTTCTTTTCTTTGTTCTTTTCCTTTTGTTCTCTTTTGTTCATTTTTGTGAATGTTGTAATTATTGTTGTTGTTAAGAATTAATACGGTTTTATAAGTTAACATTTCTTTGCCAATTCCTTTTCCCGTTATTTTCCATTTGAACTCCGCCCGAACCATACGCAAGCGCTCCGTTAGGCACCGTACCCTGACAAGGTAACGGTGATTCCTAACCACGACCGGTTGCGTTCGGTTTGGCCGGAGGCGAAAGCAAGAGACAAGAACGGAAGGACAAGGGTAAACAAGCCGGATTCCACGAATACCGCGCTTAAATCCCCTAATCCACGTTGTTGCTAATTGCTTAGCTTCAATTGGTCAAGACTCGGCTCAAAGTTTTTTGAGTACGGATTTCTTAGCTTACAATCTCGTATTTTCTTAACAACTTTATACTTGCAGATAAACACATAGGTTAGATCAAATAAACATACAGATTCTTTATTGACCCGTCTAAGACAAGAAGGTAAGATAACACCATCTCCCTATGGACCGACCCGTGCTCAACCGGCTAGCTGCATAGCGACACCGTCCTGATCGCGGTTACACTTTAAATCTTTGAACATCCGACACGCCAAAAGCGTGCGATCATGACTCGGGACTGTACCCAAAAACCACCGTTTTGCACGCCCTCTTGGACGTGGTAAGATGGAAATCAAAGCACAGTGGGAACCACACAAGACTCTATGACGATCTCGGGTCAACAGACTACTCTGTACCAGTGTCACCAGAGAACTGCCATCTGACGTGAGGTATAATACCATCTGGGAGTTCTCGGCGAGTCCGTCCAGTGTACCCAGTCTCTACTGAGCACCCGTATATCATCTCTGATGTCAAACACCGATGGATATAGGATCATCCATCGCCCATCTGTATGGGTCGAGAAGGTACACGCTAGTCTACTCTGGTATATCGATGCCCCGTCTCGATATACCCACGACTAGGGACTTTGAAGGATGTACTTATGGACTACCATGTCCCCACTAGTATGATCCGCATCATAGTCCAGGTAGTCAAGTACACATCCTAAGGGCTTTACCAACATGTAATAGAGAGACAATCAGTGTACACGTTAAGGTAAAGATCAACCAGATAGCATACTATCATGTCGAGCAAGAAAGTCCTCCCTATATATGTCTTAGCATCCACTACAATATACATCCTATGTACAGTAATGGCCTCTAGGGCATACATATAACTAACAAGGCTTTTAACTTCATGAGCTGTAAGGGTCTCACAAAGGTATTTCTCCCTACAAGTCGTGAGGATCTTGCAGGTGTATTTTCTCCTTAGGAATCGTAAGGATTCCTAAGTGTATGTTCCTCTGTAAGTCGTAAGGATCTTACAGGAGGGTTTTCTCTTTTTAAATCGAGAGGACTTACAAGGGTTGTTCATCATGCGTACATATCCCCTAGTCACGGATGGGACTTGGTTAGGGAAATGTTTATTCGCGCCCGTGGATTATATACAAGGGTCAGTATTGAGCCACTTGTAGGGCAATATCGAAGGTTGTGGGCGGTTTTCTTGAGCACAGGTTTAGGTCTCTGTAACTTAATACTTTCAAATCTTATGAACCGTGAGGGTCCCATAAGAGAGTTTCCTTACGAGTCGTGAGGATCTCGCAAGTGTATTTTCTCCTTAGGAATCATGGGGATCCCTAAGTGTGCTGCTCCCTTGTGAGTCGTAAGGATCTCACGCGGGTGGTTTCTCCTCACAAGGTCGAGAGGACCTTGTAAGTGTCCTTTAACGAGGTTGCACCCTTTCGGGTTTTCACAAACACTCGCCGGTAGTCCTGCTGTTTTTACTCACGGAGCCCTTTCGGGTTTTCATCCGTGCCCTTTTTGCTTATGGACATACCCCCTTTTTTTCTTTTTATATTATTTTTTTTACGAGGTCGCGCCGTTTCGGGTTTTCACGAACACTCGCCGGTAGCCCTGCTGTTTTTACTCACGGAGCCCTTTCGGGTTTTCATCCGTGCCCATTTTGCTTATGGACAGACCGTTTTTATATTATATATATTTTTAATTTTTTTATTTTTTTTCTTTTCCTTTTTTCTTTTACTCATCTCGTCATCCTGAAGATACTGTGGTAGTAGTTTAAGGACGTTTCGGTTCGTCGTTAGTTTAAGGACGTTTCGGTCCACCCAGGAGAAGGCTGGATACTGCTTATAAAGTTTGAGCTTAGGAAGATAGCGAGCGGACATAGTCGTCGTCATCTATCATTGACCTAGGCGATAACTCACTAAGCGTAGTACTTCTTTAGGAATCGGCCATTTATTGGCCTGTAAGGCCTTTCACCGTGCATATCCATGAGTAGATAGGCTCTACCTTTGTAGACCTTGTCTATGATGTACGGGCCTTCATAGTTTGGATCAAATTTTCCCCGCTTGGCGCGATTGGGGATCATAGGCCTTTTGACCATTAGCACGAGTTCGCCTTGGCGGAATGTCCTCGGCCGGGTCAATCTTTCATATGAGCGCGTCATCTTTGCTTTATAGGCTTCTAGATTTTGTTGCGCTATGAGCCGGGTTTCATCAAGGGCATCAAGCTCCTTAAGCCGAAGGTGAGAATTTTCTTCGTCCGTCAGCTCGTAGTGGACTGCCACTCGTAGAGAGGGTAATTCTATTTCGAGGGGGAGCACTGCTTCTGTACCGAATACCAACGCATAGGGCATTGTGTTCGTGGCTGTTTTGAACGTAGTTCGATACGCCCAGAGAGCTTCTTCCAGTCTCTCGTGCCAGTCCTTCTTATTTCGGGACACCGTTTTCTTCATGATCTTTGTCAAGGTTTTGTTGAAGGCCTCAGCTAGACCATTAGCTCGCGGATTATAAACCGAGGAATATCTCCAGTCTATATTGTGCTCCTGCACGAAGCGACTGATCTTATGGCTTCTGTAGGCTGGCCCGTTATCGGAGATGATCCGTCGCGGAGTTCCAAACCGATATATGACGTGCCTTTTGAAGAAGTGGAGGATATTCCCCATCTTCACTTCTCTTAATGGTACTGCCTCTGCCCATTTGGAGAAGTAGTCAGTCGTCGCCAGGATGAAACGATGTCCTCTAGACGATGCTGGTTCGATGGGGCCGGCTATGTCAGTTCCCCACATTTCGAATGGCCAGCTAGCCACCGTTGGATGGAGTGGATTTGGATGCTGGTGGATGATGTCCCCATGGATTTATCATGAGTGGCACTGTTTCGCATACTCAAGGCAGTCTTGAATCATCGTGGGCCAGTATTAGCCCATCCGTTTGATCTTCAGCTTCATCTTCAGGCCTGCTGTGTGAGAACCACAGAGTCCGTCATGAACTTCCTGAATGACTCTCTACGCTTCGTCAGGTCCCAGACATCTCAACCATAAAGAATCGAATGACCTCTTGTACAGAGTATCATTGACGAGGGCGAAAGACAGAGCTCGTTTCATAAGCTGATGTCTTGAGGACGCATCTTCGGGCGCTCGACGGTATTTGAAGTAGTCTATAAAGACTTCCCTCCAATCCTCGGCATTTTCCCGATCTTTTATTTGCAGGGTCATCTGCTCAGCGGCTTCCTTTTCTTCGGATGATTCTGGAGATATTTCTGTTGAGGCAAGCACCCGACGGCTCTGTACCACAATCCTGACGTCATCGAGGTTCTCGTCAGCCAATTCTTTAGCGAGCTTGGCCAACGCGTCCGCTTTGCTGTTTTCCACACGCGTATGTTCTCCAAAGTGTAGGAAGGGATTTGGGTCAACAATTGTGTACCTTTTCGCCGTACTTCACTAATTCTGGTTTGCACGTCTGGTAGTCGCCGTTTACTTGACTAACGACCAGCTGGGAGTCTCCGTATATGAGGAGGTTTTCAATTCCCATATCGATGGCGATCTCGAGGCCTGCTATCAAAGCTTCGTATTCGGCTTCATTATTTTTCCTCGGCTCTGTTAGGGAGAATGCAAAGAGCATTATCCCTCCTTGTGGAGTTACAAAGATGAGTCCTACCCCCGATTTAATTATAGGGGTACTTTGTTTGCGCTTCTTCACGGAAGATGCTCCATCGAAATAAAGCTCCCATCAGGTATCACCACTGTCGATCGCATCAAACGCATGTTCGTCTGGAAGATCGCAATTCAGAGGAGAATCAGCGGGTATCGGATACTCAGCGAGGAAGTCGGCGATGGCCTGGCCTTTCACTGCCTTGAGAGGCTGATAGGTTATCGAGAACTCCATCAAGAGTAGGGCCCATTTAGCGAGTCGCCCCGTCAATATGGCTTTCGACATCAAATATTTAAGGGGGTCCACCTTCGAAATGAGACGGACCTCATGCGCCAACGCATAGTGCCTGAGCTTTGTTATCGCGAAGATCAACGCCAGGCAGTGTTTTTCAATAGGGGAATAGTTGCTTTCTGCCCCCAATAGGACTCGACTAAAGTAGTAGAGTGCTCTTTCTTTTCCTTGATCGTTCTCTTGTGCCCATAATGCGCCTAAGGAGCCTTCGAGGGCGGTTGTATAAAGAATGAGGGGCTTCCCCTTGACCGGAGCAGCCAATACTGGCGGGTTCTGCAGGTATTGCTTGATCTCGTCTAGCATGCTTTGGCATTTTTGGTCCCAGACGAACGGGGTTCCCTTCTTCATCAGGTGGCTATAAGGACGGCACTTGCCTGAAAGGTTGGCTATAAATCGCCGTATATACGCGAGCTTCCCTTGGAGAGACCGCAGCTGTTTGAGAGTCCCTGGCGGAGGCATTTCCATGATCGCCTTGATCTTTGACGGATCTATCTCAATACCTCGGTGTCGGACGATGAATCCCAGGAATTTGCCCGAAGAAACTCCGAATGCACACTTGAGAGGGTTCATCTTCAAGTTGTATTGTCGAAGGCATCGAAATACAGTCTTTAGATGCTCGAGATGTTCCTCGTATGATTTGCTCTTAACCACGAGGTCGTCAATATAGCACTCGACGATTTCATGTATAAGGTCATCGAAGATCTTCGTCGTGGCCCTCTGATAGGTGGCACCGGCGTTTTTTAGACCGAAGGGCATCACTTTGTAACAAAATATACCCAACGGAGTCCTGAAGGCAGTGTGCTTCTGGTCTTCGGGATGCATCTTTATCTGGTTATACCCCGATAAGCCGTCCATGAGGAGAAAACCTCATGAGTGGACGTATTGTCTATCATCAGCTCAGTGACTGGCACTGGGAAATCGTCCTTCGGGCAGGCTTTATTGAGATCCTGGAAGTCTACGCATATGCGCACCGTCCTATTTTTCTTCATCACCAGGAAGATGTCGGCGATCCACTCAGGATACTGGACCTCCTGGATGAAACCAGAGTCGATCAGCTTCTTGACCTCGGCTTTGATACTCATCTCAAGCTCAAGCCGCATTCTTCTTGGCGCTTGTTTGACCGGCTTGACGTTCGGAGATATCGCCAATTCATGCACAACAATTTTTGGATCCAGTCCCGGCATTTCGGAATAGTTCCACGCGAAGCAATCTCTATGCTGTACAAGGACGTCTTTTAACGCAGCCACCCTTTCTTCAGATAGCAGCTCGCTAATGAATGTCGGTCACGGGTCGTTCGCCGTTCCCAACTCAATTTTCTTGAGGTTATCTGCAGTGGTATGTATTCCATCCTCCAGTTCTTTCGGAGCTGGTGGAAATTCTGAGATCACCTCATCATTGCTGTTTTCGAAGCACCAGGGAAGGTTATCCATGTTCTCGGGCTCTTCTTTTAATATTGTTATCATGTGACAAGTGCGAATCCGCTTCCAATCCCAATGTGGAGTTGGTTCTGTCCTCATGGCTTTAGGTTCGTGCTTCTATGGCGGCGTTATCCTCCAGTTGTCAGACAGAGCGAACTTGCCAAGCCGATACTGATCTTCGACCCAATTCTTGAAGGTGAAGCAGTCTTAGAGAGGATGCCCTATTACTCGATGGTAAGAGCAATAGTTTGGGTGAGAGACTTCGCCTACTTGTTCAGGGTGCTTGGACTCCGGCAGTGTAAGCATCTGATGTTTTAAAGCGAGGTCAAGTATTTTCTTCGTCTTGTCCCAAGGAAAAGAGTACGCTCAACCCATTTTTTTTATGAGGGATAGGTCGGAACCCCTCGATTCCCGCTTGCGTGGCCTTTTAGCCCCGCTTTGTTGCTTTTGAGCGCCTTTTTCGCCTCTCGGCTTGTTTCTGCCTCTGCGTCGTGCCTTATTTACAACAGGTTGACAGGGAGTGGCACTTTCATCTTTCACGGCCTGTTGGAGGAGGCGTTGCGTTTTGGTTTTCTCATAGATGGCCATTTCATGGTTGTGATCGACTCTGACTTTTTGGCCAGCTTCCCTTATAAGCTTGTCCATTTGTTCTTCGAACGACGGACTGGGCACTTTTTCATCAGGAACTTTTACTGGTTCAGAATTAGCATCTTCCCATTGAGTGTCCGCTTCTTCATCGAAGTCATGCACGACGTAGCAACTGTGGAGTAGCTCTCGTTTCTTTGACCGGATGTATCCAAGCCCGATCGTTTCCATTCTCCCATTAGGCAGCTTATGCTGAGTCCCGGGAATGTTCCAGACCCTGTCATAGAATTTGGCTTTTCGAGCGGTATGTTTAAAGGATATCCCCGGCACTTCAGCAACTTCTTCAAGCCTTCTGTATAATATCTGGGGAGACGAATGGGCTGAAGTCTGTCAAGCGTAGGATCCGCGCCGTGCCAGATTTCTTTCTCCACTTTGGTTTCTTTAGAGCGGTAGAATAGAATTGCCCTTTCGCCTTCTCTCCTGGGAGGGATATAGAACGTCCGCAATGTAAGTCTACGTTAGCGCCCCGGCCGTCTACAGACGCCAAATGCGGAACAAAAACTTTTAACTGGCGCTATCGTATACTTTAACCCGGATCTGCCATTATTGCTAAACTAACAAACTGTAAAGAGTGTAGAAAGGTTATACGGAACGATCCGAGTCCTTCGTTCTTTAACCATCATCCCACGCTCCGTTGCGGCTGCTCCGATCTCGTCGATCACCGATCTGCTCGTCCAAGTGACACCACGTCTCTGATTCTTTAAACGGGCTCCCGCCTCTGACTTGAGGCAACTCGGTCGTCAAGTTTACTAAAAGAGACGACCAAGAATGATGTAGAGAATGAGTAGATAACTTTGTCTCACTTCGTCCAAGTCCGTGGACGATCGGTTAATGAAGTTGCCGAGGGAATCGGGTGATGGAATGAAATGAGCTGTGAATTCCATACACCCCAAAAATCTATCATAATCTTTTCAAGTGAAATTTCAATTGAATGAGAGAGAGAGAAGGGGCCGGCCATATATAGGGAAGGGGGGTGAGTGTAGGAACCAAGTGGTGACCATAACATGAAGCTTATCATGAAGAAAAGATCTTAATAAGAACAAAATGTATTAATGTCAAAGCATGAGTCATAATCACCTAGTCATCACATAATAAATGCAATTAAAGGTTCATGAACCTAGTCACCATCCTTGTCATCACTTCTAGAAACTTCTAGAACACTGACTCACCTCATCCAAGAAAAGATAAATCCGCCTTTAACCAAATGTTAAAAGACGGCTGATAGAAAACTGGAAACTGGCAACTTCCAAAAGTGATCCTGAAACGAATTTCAGGACAACCCCGAAATTGTATAAATATACCCGTATTTGTATTACGACCGAATACAAATGCAACTGAGACAAAGATATTATACCTACTCACTATAATACTCGGATCCGGCTTAAACCAAAGCAGACCAGTATCATCTGCCCGAAAAGTAACACGTGCGTAAACGCACGTGCATTTTCCGAACCCTGCCATTAAACCATACGGCCTCTACAACATTTCGCCCGAACTTAGGAAACTGTCTGTGGGGAACTCTAATGACTCGTCAGTACCCTGGCAGTGGGTTTAACCACAAACCGTCAGCGGCACTAGCAATGCGTAACGGCTGCCCATGGACTGACCTCAAGGGAGGCCGATGAGCGAACTCATCCGGAAACCCTACTGAGCCTAACAGTGACAATGTATATACAGTCCGGTCCGTTCGTCAATGAGTATCGCATATCTGCCTAGGGGGCTAGAAACGTCAGACCCCCATTAGCAGTATAAGTCGTGTCGGAGTGTAGCCCAATAACACCCTGAGATACTACTGGAGTACCTACCAGTAAATCTCCTGCCATGGCCATGGACTATGTGTAATGACTCTCCTAGACACAGCACGACCTCGCCCCCAATACCGGGAGAGACGAATCCCCTGCCGATCCGCTCACGTGCCTCCATATGGCTCGGGACTGTACCCAAAAACTACCTGTTTGCACGACTCCTTTGAGCCGTGGTAGGGTAGAAATCAAAGCACAGTGGGAACTCACACGAGACAAATGACGACCTCAGGTCGATGAACTAACCTGTACACATGTCACTAGGAAACTGCTATCTGACGATAGATATAGTACTAACTAGCAGATTCCCAGCGAGTCCTGTCCGGTGTACTCATAACCCAATGAGCACCTGTATACATCTTAGGTGATCCAACTGACACCAGTGGCTTATGAGACCGGCCACCGCCCCTCGTCGGGGTCTCGACTGTACACACTAGTCTACTCCGGAGTATCGATGCCCTGTCTCGAAACTCCCACGACTAGGGACCACAATTAAGGATATGCATATAAACTACCCAACTCTCACGTATATGTTCGCCATCATACTGTTGGTAGTAAAGCAAGATCCTAAGGGCTCTATCAAAGTGTAACATGTAATCGGTCAACCGAACATGTACACGACTGATAAAGGCAAACCTGATAGCATACTATCATCTTGAGTAAGACTGTCCTAGCGGTATAGGTCCTCCGCAATCATTGCAATCACGTACCTGCGATCCAATAATTGACTCTGAGGGCACTATTTCCAACAATCTCCCACTTGCACTCAAGGCTAATTATTGCAATGTCGACTACTCACAGCCCATGTGAAACCGAACATCCAACTCCTCTACTAATCAGTTTCATAAAGCCCGTTTGTAAAACTATTGTGTTCGAGAAATAGCCTCAATGAGTGGATCCGCCTAGATGTTTCTTTCTATATCTCTCTTAATCTCAAGTTCGCGGAGAAAACCATCTCCCGAATTGAGTAATACCTGTCTTAGAATATGTCTGGACATCTGATGGGACCTTGTTCATAAATGAACTCCAAATCCAAACTTCTTAGACTGTATTGATCACTGAACCTAATCAGTATCCGGCACCATGCCACCCACAGTATCCTCTTGGACCACCTGTCCATAATACTGTCCCTCGTCAGAGGGAAAACTGTAACTCTGACAATCACTCTGTCAACCATGTCACCTTTGAAGCCTGGAATGATAACCGTCTCCCGAAGGAGGCTGCCATTATCAAATCCGTAGAACATGTACTTATGTTCTATAACTGCTTCCTTATGTTTCTCCAGGATTGGATTAATACAAACTTATTGCATCTAGCGCAAAAACAACATTTGGTGTGGTACTTGACATCTCATGATTGACTCAATTGCCTAAGCAAGTGATCTGCCAATCATGCACATCCCTCTCCCCTTCAGTCTGTAAGACACCTTTAGAGAGGGTGACTCCATCATCTGCAGGTACACCACCATGCTAGGAGTCATTTATTCTAAAAACCATTAGAATACTGTCAAAGTACCCACATTGGAAAACTACCCAATTCCAGATCTAAAACCATAGATCTAGAAACAAGAATGTCAAATATTATATCCATATCCTGTCTGGAGAAACAACTGTGTGACGACCACAGTACAACCGATCGTAGTATAGGAATTTTACTTCCTACTCTGTGTATGTCATCCAGATACCATGACATCACACCCTACTACCTCCTTAACAGATCCATCCCCTATTCTGATTGAAGTCAAACCCATGACTGTCATATCAAAATTAGATGATCTATCTCCGCTATAATTGCTCTAGTCTATAAATAGACATAAGCTACTTGCCCACTATGCTTCGGATGCTCCCACTGACTACGACAACCCTCCTACCGGGTCTCATAGCCTGGAACAACAGTAGTGTCAAGTTTGGGTAGATAAGAACCTCCCTGTCACCGTCCTTGAGGCTACCGGAGTACCTCTCGGGTGTCTGAGGTTACCCACCATATCTGCGGAGTGGCTAATGGAATGTCAAACCTTATTGAATATATAGGTCCTATTAAATTTTCCGTAATCGTTCGCGGTTCTGGAATCACTTCCAGTTCTACCATACTCCCACTACTGTTTTATGAAAAGATCCATTTTACTAAAACTGTGGCGAGTCAAGAACAATATCACTATTGATCTTCCAAATGGTAGAATATCAACCCTCGTCATAGCCAGGGTCAACCCACAAACAGCCATTACAGAAACGTGCCCTGAGTTATCCAGAGTCTGGTTTTAAGCATAAGCTGGACAACTCCCCGTACCTTAACATCTTTTAAGGTACGAACTATTCTATATCCCATATAGAAACTTTGGCACTTATTTAATTGGAACCATATTCAAATCATGCAGCTGTCTTCAGTGCATATCAACTTAATGGAAAGAGGCTAATCAGCATTACTCAACTCAGGAATCCATCCAATTATGAGTAACCTGAAAGAGAAACACGTTTCTCAAAATCATCACTATCATCTGAATACCAATCACAAGAATCTACATCTTCGATCTCTTTGAAGAATCCCGATACTTGTGATACCTGGTTCTCTACTTTATTCTTATACCCACAACTTCTCAAAACATAGACCTTGTATTTCTACGAAAACACTCGTCTAAAAACTAGAGAAGTCATAAGTAAATAGAACAAGTACGAGGACCTACCCCTTTGTCCTGATGGACACTGAACAACATACAATACTCTGTATAAGTCCGCTGAGTTAAACAACTCAAAACCTGTGCGTCGTAGGTGGAAAACTGTACCCTGGCGATTTCCCCAAATATCACCAATTTCAACGAATTCCGATATAATGAGGATGATCACCTAATTCCCAATATCTTACTCCCACTCATCATCTGTAAAACCATACAGATATGAGAATAAAACCTGGTAAATACATACCCTTGGAGTAAGTATCTAATCGGGAAAACAGTTTTCTTTTAACAATGCACTGAAAACATGAAAATGTTTCCTAGGGGTATCTTGGTATTTATAGTAATGCCTCTTCCATAATCAATTCATGACTTCAACCGTATATTTTATTGCCATCTCTCCAAATCCCTTTATTTGTCTTTAGTCGTTACCTTCTGTACACCATCGTTAGGCTAAATGGTTTTCTTCCTTCCCTACCGTTCGGCACCAGCCTATGGTTTGGAAGAAGACTATCCAGTAAGCATAATAGGTGTACCCTCCTAAACCAAGGAGTACTCGTATCTTGAGAGAAGGTGATGATAAAAGACAACTGAATAATACCTTATTCCTTTAAAGGTGAAATAGGAGTGGCGATGAAGTACGCGGTTTTGGTCGTGAATGATATCAGTCGCAATTTACTTTGCCGTCTTTCTAATCCCTTTATTTTGTCTTTACATATTACCTTCTGCACACCCTACTTAGGCTAATTGGTTTTCTTCATTCCCTACCTTTCGGCACCTGCCTATGGTTTGGAATAAGACTATCCAATAAGCGTAATAGGTGTACTCTCCTAAACAAAGGAGCCCTCGCAACCTGAGAGAAGGTGATAATAAAAGACAACTGAATAAACCAATTCCATTTCTCCTGAACCTGGATCCATCCTCGAAGAAGTCCCTTCCAGTTCTTATATAACCATACGATGGATCTATCCAATGGAAGTGGATGTCCGTAGTAATACGGGTGTTCTGAGAAATACAAAGGGTAAAAGAAGGAGTGGCAATGACTTATGCAACATAGACAATCCAAAAGCCAGTATTTTAAGAAGGTTCGGTCAACCTGGTCACTGAGTCATAGTCTAGGGTCGGTCAAAGGTCGCTGCCAAAGAGAGAGAGAAAAGAAACACTCTGCGTGCACTCTAACCTAGATCAGAATGGTTATCACTTTATCTAATCCAGAAACCTCCCACTGTCCTGTCAAATTCTCCTCCAAACCAGAAAGAAGAATCAATCGGGATCACCCGAAGAGTAAACCAACTCATCAGTGGGAATCGGGATCCAACTCTCATCGCATGATAACGTGATGGAATGCATCCACGTTACTCATACTCCAGAAGGTATGCGCATACTTGGCAAGTTTCAGTTTCTTTAGAAACTCCCGATATGATTTTTGCCCCATGCTCTTATAAACTTGGCGTTAGGTCAAAATGTCATAAGTCACATGCCAAGTTCTACCCGTCACTATCTTGTTAATTTGAACCCACCCGCACATGCCCTTGGCGTTAGGTCAAAATGGCAGAACGGCTGTCCCAAACCAACTCATCTATCTATGCAACAATTGAATATCCAGCAGCTACCAAACACTATGCCTTGGCGTTGGTCAAAATACATAGCTTGAATACTACTGAATACCCAAAAGAAGTGACGGAGGGCTACGGCTGGTTTTTGGTGAAAAACCTTTAGCGTAGTGAACTTGATATCGCTGAAGGAACCTGATAGCTTTTTAAAATATAGTGGCGAAAACCTTTTGCTAAAGAGGTCACTCCAGGTAAAGGGATCTCGGCTCTTTCCTCGTGGAATGAGGTGCAGGATATTCCACTGAATACCGCTATGCAAAGCAACTTGTAATCGACTATAGTGAAGTTATTACCCTGACGCAAACTTCTGTCCAAGGGTTCAGTCCCGGTGAAGGGATATCGGCCCTTGCCCCGTCGAATGAGGTGCAGGATATTCCACTGAATACCGCTATGCATAACAAAAGGAAACGTCTTTGCAATAACACATTTTAAATTTGTTCCAACAACTGTAAACAGGTTTTCTTTACTTTGCATTGATCAAAATCAATGCAGTCCCATCAATCAATCACACCAGAGAAGAACGAAAATAAAATGTACGTATATGCCATCCGCATTCGTCACTGGGTCCCGTCATCACCCGTTAGGTTACTTAACTAACGACAGAGCGGGGACTGGACTAGCGCGGGTGTAAAACATATACAACATCTAATAGTATATAAACCAATATACAATAATCGCTCCAGGCGTGATAATATGCAACATTACAGAAAAGTAATAAGTATCACAGAACAATACAGATAATCTGGGATCCCCGGGTTTCACAGAGCCGCTGCTGAAACCCGACGTTCCCCTGTCGTGTGGATAGCCTGTGCAATGAAACCTAGACCCCTACGGGTGCGGCAAGTTACCCGCCAAAACCTGAAGCGAGGCAGCCCCATACAGCATAGTGAATGGACCACCCAGCACTTCACGGAATCCGGTAATCTTGGGCACCCCTCCTGGGTCAACCTGTACCCCCTACGAGTGCGGCGAATAGTCTGCCAATTCTAGAGTGGGGCCCCTCTGCCTCTCAAAGCCATGAGATGCGGACCCGTTGCCCCTCCAGAACCCGGCTATCCGTGCACTCCGTCGCGGGGCAAAACCTAGTACAGTAATGAAAAATAGTACAACAGGTACATCGACCGCAACCTGGTCGTGCCCCAAAAGAATATTATACAACAGGCAGTAACGGCAGTCCACATGTTGGACGCTCGCCCCGCAATATCAAATGTACAAATAAACTCAAAATGTACTACCATTGCACACTGCTATCCACCACAACAAATCCGCAACATCACAGCACAACACAGAACATCAACGCGAATGTCACGTTCGCAAACCCGTCTAAAAGAACTATAGCAATCAGACGCGGTTTACCGATCAAATGACATTCCCGGTCGGAGATATAATGTAAGCACTGCAATCTAACATGTTTAAATTTCGATCGACTAAATATCAGGAAGTGGGCCCCACGAACATCTGTTGAACAGTAACAAAATCTGGGCCCAAAAGATATATACCAAAAATCCCAATTTCCAGAGAAGAACCCACTGAGCAAAATTGGGGGCATGATGACACAGAATGGCCGCGGATCCGCGGCCAAACCATGGGTTTGGCCGCGTTTCCGCGGCAGTCTTGTCGAATCATGATCCTAAATTTGTACGGTGTTCTAATATAACCCTGCACAGATTTCTGAGATATGTAAAATAATTTTAGGACATCATTTAAAATCTACAGAAACTGTGAAAATGGAAAAATGCGGTTTTTGATTTCCGGTTCGATCGATATTTTAAACACGTTAGCACAAGTTAGTATAGCAAAATGGTGAGGCTCTGATACCACTGAAAGTCTACGGTAGCGCCTCGGCCGTCTACAGACGCCAAATGCGGAACAAAAACTTTTAACTGGCGCTATCGTATACTTTAACACGGATCTGCCATTATTGCTAAACTAACAAACTGTAAACAGTGTAGAAAGGTTATACCGAACAATCCGAGTCCTTCGTTCTTTAACCATCATCCCACGCTCCGTTGCGGCTGCTCCGATCTCGTCGATCTCCGATCTGCTCGTCCAAGTGACACCACGTCTCTGATTCTTTAAGCGGGCTCCCGCCTCTGACTTGAGGCAACTCGGTCGTCAAGTTTGCTAAAAGAGATGACCAAGAATGATGTAGAGAATGAGTAGATGACTTTGTCTCACTTCGTCCAAGTCCGTGGACGATCGGTTAATGAAGTTGCCGAGGGAATCGGGTGATGGAATGAAATGAGCTGTGAATTCCATACACCCCAAAAATCTATCATAATCTTTTCAAGTGAAATTTCAAGTGAATGAGAGAGAGAGAAGGGGCCGGCCATATATAGGGAGGGGGGTGAGTGTAGGAACCAAGTGGTGACCATAACATGAAGCTTATCATGAAGAAAAGATCTTAAGAAGAACAAAATGTATTAATGTCAAAGCATGAGTCATAATCACCTAGTCATCACATAATAAATGCAATTAAAGGTTCATGAACCTAGTCACCATCCTTGTCATCACTTCTAGAAACTTCTAGAACACTGACTCACCTCATCCAAGAAAAGATAAATCCGCCTTTAACCAAATGTTAAAAGACGGCTGATAGAAAACTGGAAACTGGCAACTTCCAAAAGTGATCTTGAAACGAATTTCAGGACAACCCCGAAACTGTATAAATATACCCGCATTTGTATTACGACCGAATACAAATGCAACTGAGACAAAGATATTATACCTACTCACTATAATACTCGGATCCGGCTTAAACCAAAGCCGACCAGTATCATCTGCCCGAAAAGTAACACGTGCGTAAACGCACATGCATTTTCCGAACCCTGCCATAAAACCATACGGCCTCTACAATGTTTCGCCCGAACTTAGGAAACTGTCTGTGGGGAACTCTAATGACTCGTCAGTACCCTGGCAGTGGGTTTAACCACAAACCGTCAGCGGCACTAGCAATGCGTAACGGCTGCCCATGGACTGACCTCAAGGGAGGCCGATGAGCGAACTCATCCGGAAACCCTACTGAGCCTAACAGTGACAATATATATACAGTCCGGTCCGTTCGTCAATGAGTATTGCATATCTGCCTAGGGGGCTAGAAACGTCAGACCCCCATTAGCAGTATATGTCGTGTCGGAGTGTAGCCCAATAACACCCTGAGATACTACTGGAGTACCTACCAGTAAATCTCCTTCCATGGCCATGGACTATGTGTAAAGACTCTCCTAGACACAGCACGACCTCGCCCCCAATACCGGGAGAGACGAATCCCCTGCCGATCCGCTCACGTGCCTCCATATGGCTCGGGACTGTACCCAAAAACTACCTGTTTGCACGACTCCTTTGAGCCGTGGTAGGGTAGAAATCAAAGCACAGTGGGAACTCACACAAGACAAATTACGATCTCAGGTCGATGAACTAACCTGTACACATGTCACCAGGGAACTGCTATCTGACGATAGATATAGTACTAACAAGCAGATTCCCGGCGAGTCCTGTCCGGTGTACTCATAACCCAATGAGCACCTGTATACATCTTAGGTGATCCAACTGACACCAGTGGCTTGTGAGACAGGCCACCGCCCCTCGTCAGGGTATCGACGGTACACACTAGTCTACTCCGGAGTATCGATGCCCTGTCTCGAAACTCCCACGACTAGGGACCACAATTAAGGATATGCATATAAACTACCCAACTCTCATGTATATGATCGCCATCATACTGTTGGTAGTAAAGCAAGATCCTAAGGGCTCTATCAAAGTGTAACATGTAATCAGTCACCTGAACATGTACACGACTGATAAAGGCAAACCAGATAACATACTATCATCTTGAGTAAGACTGTCCTACCGGTATAGGTCCTCCGCAATCATTGCAATCACGTACCTGCGATCCAATAATTGACTCTGAGGGCACTATCTCCAACACGCAACTCCTCTACACCGTAGATATCAAGTGCATCCAGTTCTTTACGGTGTTTAAGTGGAACCATGGCGACTTGCAGACTTTGCTCTTCGTCGGCGGACGTTTGTATTGAAGGTCGAGCTGAGAATACAGCATGGACCTCGTCTTCTGAGTCGCTACCAAAGATCAACATAGGAGCAGATGGTCCCGGCTTATTGTGTCGGGATGGACCCGAATAAACTATCTCCTCCTCTTCTTCAGTATCACTGCCGAAGACAGGGATGGTGGCGTTAGCCTTATTCTCCAGCTTGTGACACCTCTCCGTGTCTTCGAAATCCGGTAAGAAGTATTTGGCATCTTCATATTTGCGGACTTCGTTCACAGAGAATGGATTTAGTTCTCCCGTCACGGTATACTCGAGACCATCCTTAAAATACTTCATACACTGATGTTATGTAGAAGGGATGATGTTGTACTCGTGTAACCATGGTCGGCCGAGCAAAGCATTGTAGCACGTCTTGGCGTCTATGACGTGGAACTTAATGTCTGTGACGAGTAGCCCAAAGCGTAGCGTCAGTATCACAGACCCAAGAGTTCTTGATTATAGGGAGTCGAACCCGGAAATGGTGATCTTGTCCCGAGCAAGGTGCTGGACGCTTATGAAGATTTCTTTTAACACCCGCACATTGAGGAGATTAACGGAGGATCCATTGTCGATCAGGATCTTACCTATCTTTATATCGTGGTAGTATACTGAGACATAGAGGGGGCGATTGTGTTCGTACGTCCCAAGGAGAAGATCTTCATCGCCAAAAGTGACATCGGCCGTGTGCACTTCCTCCAATTCATCCTTCATCTTTTCTTCTGCCAGGAAAGTTTGGAATTGTTCCGGATCCTGCAGTGCCTTGATTAATGAATCTCTCGCCTCTTTTGATAGTAAAAGGGCATCAAGAATGCTGAGCCGCGAGGGTAGTTTCCTCAGATGCGCTAAGACGTTGTAATCCACCTTATTTCTCTTCGGCGGATCCTTGGCACTTAGCTCCTCCACAACTTGGTCATCCAGGGTGATCTCCTCAGGGACCTTCTCTTTCCCTTTAACTTTTTTATTCGAGGGTCCGAGATTCTTTTCAGGTAGCGTGCGATTACGCAGCCGGATATTTTCACAGACCTTCCGTCCTTCTTCTTTTCCCGAAGTGGACTCTTTAAAGAGAGGGCCAAGCTCCAGCTCTTCATCAGAATCACTCCCGAATGTAAGCACTTGTGACCCGCCGGTGTTAACCATGCGACAATCGCCAGTAGTTCTTTTAAGCGCTTCGGTCGTATTTTTCCGCTCCCGACGAGTTTTGCGCTTCTCCCGCTTAAAATGTTGTCGATGAGCAACATATCCTTGCCACCATCTATCGAAAGCTTTGCATTCTTCAGTGGGGTGCAAAATCTTCTGATGATATAAGCAATAGGAGGGGTGCATTTTCACTTCACCATTAATGTTTCCTTCGGAGGATGGTAGCTTCATGCCCATTGATATGGCCTTAGCAAACCTTTTCCTTATCTTGAATTTGCTTTTGTCGTTAGTGGAGGTATTTTTCTCCAGCGGGAGCATCTCAGCTCTTTCATCAAGTCGCTGGCGCTGGCCCTTTCAAATATAGCCGTCTCGCGTTCCCGATCAGCTTTACTCTTCAGCAGAGCTTCGTTGAGGAATGCGTCAATTACCTCATCTGATGGCCATAGAATTTTTGGTTCCGGATCTGCCCCCAGCTTTTCAGTGCAAGGAGTCTCCTCATCGTCCATCAATGAATGGGAGATCATATGGCAGCTCGCCACGTATTCATCAGACTCATCCGACGAACTTTCCTCTTCATCTTCCTTTTGAAAGACGTGGTTAAGAAACTCTTGGAGTGTAATAGGAGTCCGTGCTTTCTGGTTATATTCCTCCAGAGCGTCAATTTGTTTTTGTAAATCCGTGCGCTTGTCGCCAGAATTCACGGGCTTCTTGGAATTCCTTTTCTTCTTCTTCGAAGATTTTGACGGCTGGTTGCGAGTGCTTGGGACACCACCATCGGTCTTGGAGTTGGACGCGGCTTCAACATCTCTTCAATGACCTGCGGTTCCAACGGGTTCTTCCACTTGATCGCTGGGCATGCCCGAAGATCGTTCAGCATTCTCTTTGTCTTAGCTGACAGCACAACCTCCCATGGGGCTTCTTCGACGAGCGAGCACGTCGCCCCCGGCATGTTCATCCTCTTAGAAGCGTGAGGTTGCGGCGGATTCACCTTCCATCTTTCAGATAACGCGAACTTGCCCTGTTGGTACTGGTCTTCAAGCCAATTTTTGAAGACGTAGCAATCTTCGATCGGATGACCCAGTACTCGGTGATAGGGATAGTAGTTGGGCTCATTGACATCATTTGGTTGCGACGGAAGTTTTGGATCCGGCAGATTTATGAGTCGGTTGCACAACGCCAGCTCGAATAATCTTCTCATTTTATCTCGGGGGAACGAGTAAGGACGTCCTAGTCTCTCCTCAAGGGGTACCTGCGGACGCATATTATTTTGACGAACAACCGGCTTCGAGTTACTCGGCTGTTGTTGAGCATTAGCGACAACAATCGCTTTTCCCTTCCCCTTTTCATTTCGGGAGTCCGGCTTTGGAAGAGGAGGTCTATGGCCCATCTGATCCATTTGCGCTAGCTTGTCGATCAGGGCCTGGAAGGTAGTCGGCTTGAAGAACATCATAAATTGCGAGATGGTTGCTTGCGGATCAAGGGTTCCCACAAACATACCCACTACGGGAGCTTCTTCAATGCGTTGCTCGCATTTTGACCATAAGTTCCTCCATCGTATAGCATATTGGACCCATGTCTCGCCTGGTTTTACCCTGGCATTAATCAGTGGCGTCGTCGGGGTGCGTTCACTGGCGCTTGCAAAACGCTGGGTAAACAACAGCTCCATCTCCGCGAAGGTCTTGATAGAGTCATTCGGGAGCTCAGAGTACCACTCGAACGCTGTATCTGACAAGCTGCCGACGAACTGGCAAAGCAATAGTTTGTCATCACCGCCGGTGTTGCCGCAGAGTGCCCTGAACTGGGCAACATGCTGGTAGGGATTGCCCGTCCCCTTATAAACATGGAGCTTGGGAATTGTGTAGCCCGGCGGGTACTTGATCTGGTCGTACCAACTCGGATATGGTCGTCCTGTTTTTACGACCTGGCCGGCTGCTTCAGTCGCATGATGAACCCGTATTTGTTGGGCTATGTACTCGTCCAAGTCAGCTTTGGAGATTGTCTCCTCCTTAGCTGTTGACAGAGCTGGCGGAGGATTCGACGTTTCTCCCCTATCGTCTTCAAGGATGATCGGGGGATCTTCAGCAGGAGGATCTTGTTGAATCATCATACCCACCATGTCCTGGAACAGGAGGGCCATTTTCTTTATGCTGGCTGCTTGTTTCGCAGCCTCTTTATCCTTCTTCTCCAATATCCGGCGAAGGAACTCAGCGTCAGTTTCCTGTTCCTGGCGTTCGTCCGAGGACGCTTCAGGGCTTTCTTTTGGCCCAGTGAGTGTGGCCATCGCGTTCATCATCTCCTGGAGCTTTTGCTGTTGCTCCAGAGCTTTGGTCACTGACCGCGTAAGCGGTCGATGACCTGTAGATGCACGGCTGTCCTCCTTTCCCGACGCCATGTATACTGTATGAATTATTATGCCCCCAGACTTAGGGCGTTTAGGTTCACCACCTTTAGCATTTGCCGCGGGCGCGGGGATTTTCTCCGGCCTTCTTCTTTTGTGGGCCGTTGAAGTTGAGGGGGCCGTTGCAGTGGAGGGGGCCCTGGCGGTTGTTGTCCTTTGCTGTTTAATAGGACAGTCTTTTTCTTCTTGCACCCTCGCCTTTTTCTGTTGACGAGAGTGATCTGGGTCAATTACGGAGTCTTGAACCCTTCGCCAGACCTTGTATATTTTGGAGGAAAGCCGTTGAGGGGGATGCTCCCGCTTCGTTTCCGGAACTCTCTCCGCAGGTGGAGAAGATCTTTTCAGTGTAGCAGTTGGAGAGTTCTTACGTACCCTCCTCAGCGATTCAAAGCTGTTCCCAGTTGGAACAGCAGCATTGACTTCCACCACTGGAGCAGGTGGAGTTAGCCCTGAAGGGGAGTTGCCCCCTGCCTTCCTTACTCGTCGCCAATGGCGACGTCGAGCATGACGAGCCGTTGGGACTGGCTCGGAGATAGGGACGACTTATTTTTGCCCCATGTCTGAATGAGGTGCTGCCGGTGTCAGCCTCTTAAAGACTGATGTTGTCTTTTGAGTGGAGATATTCAATCTGTCAAAGACAGATCCTCGAGCAGGGGCAGGAGCTGGAATAGACAGCCTTGAAAAGACTGACTCTTTGACGGGAGAAGCCGCCTTGACGACTTCTGGAGCAGCGGTTGTTGCCTTCCTTAGGGTAGCCACTTTAGGATTTATAGGCTTCTTGATGGGCCCCTCAGAGTTCTGATCCAGCCTGGCAAAGACAGAGGCTGTTGGTTTGGTAGTTGACGACCCGTTGAAAGGGGCCGTCGTAGCAGTGAGCCGGTCGAAGACTGACTTCTTGTTTGCTTCTGGTGCGGGCATTGGCATGGTGAAGCTAGAAGGCGGGATCATGGTCCCGAAAAACAGGCCCGTGGTAGCCTGAGTCACTTGCTCCACAGGCATAGTAAGGACGGAGGCCGCTTGAGGTCCATATGCTACACCTCCAGGTGAGGTGGAGCGTCAGCTGCATTGGCACTTCGAGCAGTTCGAACAATTTGAGGCCATTGATGATTGATTTCTATGCCAGGAAAAAGACCAAATCTTAGTAACTTGAAATCCAAAGGCGACCATTAACAAACCGCGATCCGTTCGCGAAGACGACACACTAAGTGTGGAGTGGAAAGAGGAAAAGGTCCCACCAGGCGTGCCAGAATCTGTTCCCCTCCGAATGGCGGCCGCAACGTGAGGACGTCTTTCCTAAGATTCGGGGCAGATGCTATTTGGTGCTATCCGTCCACCACTCCGAAGATGCCAAGTTGATTTATGGCACCGTGTATCAAAGGTTTAGACGGATGCAGCCGATGTAGCAGACTTCGTCAGATTCCCCCTCGCTTGAAGGGTTTTTGATTGTGGGGACGCTCTTCCCTGCAGGCGCAAGCCCCTGCAGTTAATTATGCTACCGCATCGCGGTAGCCACTTTCTCCTTCTCCAGAATTTCACTTCGTGTCGTGGGTGTTTGTTTTGTTTGTGGTTGCCCGTAGATTGTATACGGAGACTATTCATTTGGTCGCCCGTAGGGCGTGGATTAGTCCAAATCCGTACTTTCTTAGATTTAGGTTTTGGGTTTTGGTTTAAGGATACGTTAGCCATATTTGAGGCTAAGATCAACTTAAACGTTCGTTAAGGATACGTTAGTCTGATTTGAGACCAAGATTAACTTAACGGGATCGTCTAGATCCATTTCCAGTTTAGGGACGTGGTGGTCCATAGGTAGTTTAAGGACATTGCGGTCCAATAGTAGTTTAAGGACGCTTAAGTCCGTGGATTTAAGGACCCCACAGTCCGTATTTTAGTTTAAGGACGCATAAGTCCGCGGGTTTAAGGACCCCACAGTCCGTGTCTTAGTTTAAGGATGCTTAAGTCCATGAGTTTAAGGACCCCACAGTCCGTGTTGATGTGTGGTTGTCAGGACCCGTCACCTCTCTGACGTCGTTGAAGGATTACAACGATAAGAGTCAGAGGAGTTCGGTGATGTACCCTCGAACCGGATGTAAATTGATTTAGGAGAGCAATCTTGCTCAGTCAATTTAATTTGAGGACTTACGGCCATGATTGGGCTAAGTCCGGTTTAGAAATGTTCAACGCTTTTATTTGTTTTTGGCCTATTAGGCCTGTGTTAGGGCTTTGCCCCTTTTTAATAATGCATAGCATTAATCTTGGTCTCTGTTGGACCTTTATTTGGGCTCTGCCCCTTTTGAATGATGCACATCATCTATTTTTATTTGGGCTCTGATGCATTGCATCTGTTTGAAAATAATGCATAGCATTTACTAGGCCTGTTAGGCCTTTTTAATTGGGCTCAGCCCTTCTTTTTAATGATGCAGTGCATCAATCATCTGACAGTGGCCATGTGGCCTGTCAGGCGCTTTGCGCCAATAAATGGGCGCAAGCGTTTGTGGAGGTGACACGTGTCACGCAAGCGCAGTGCGCTGCGCTTGCGCTGCTGACACGTGGCGTGCTCTGGTGAGTTGCGCCAATTTTAGAGAGGAAGGCTCTTTCTTAAAAGCGCATAGCGCAAGTGATTCAGATGCTGACACGTGGCGCTCTCTGGTGGCTTGCGCTGACCCAGGAGCGCAACAGTGCAGTTTTTGCAAGTGCAAGGCACTATTTCAATAATCTTGAGAATCTTTAAGATTCCAGAACCAATGGTTCATAAAAAGTGCAAAGCACTGTTTGATTTCTTGATCCAATTTAGATCAAAGAAAACAAGTTTTTTCTTGTTTTCAGGGAACCAGTGGTTCATAAAAGAGTGCAAAGCACTTATCATTATATGAAGATCATTGATCTTGTTCTTAGATCCATGATCAATTAGAGGAAATTTTTCTATTTTATGAAGGTTTTTTACCTTTTTCTTGAAATTTCTTCAGAGTTCTCTCTGTTTTGAGGTTCTCAATCTCTCACAATGTTGATGATGTTCTTTCTTTGAATTGGGGTCTAATTGTTAGTTATATGTATGCCCTAGAGGCCATTACTATACATAGGATCTATATTGTAGTGAATGTTTGGACATATAAAGGGAGGACTTTCTTGCTCGACATGATAGTATGCTATCTGGTTGCTCTTTACCTTAACGTGTACACTGATTGTCTCTCTGTTATATATTGGTAAAGCCCTTAGGATGTGTACTTGACTACCTGGACTATGATGCAGATCATACTAGTGGGGACATGGTAGTCCATAAGTACATCCTTCAAGGTCCCTAGTCGTGGGTATATCGTGACGGGGCATCGATATACCAGAGTAGACTAGCGTATACCTTTTCGACCCATACAGATGGGTGATGGATGATCCCATATCCATTGGTGTTTGACATCAGAGATGATATACGGGTGCTCAGTGGAGACTGGGTACACTGGAGGGACTCGCCGAGAACACACAGATGGTATTATACTCTGCGTCAGATGGTAGTTCTCTGGTGACACTGGTACAGGTTAGTCTGTAGACCCGAAATCATCATAGAGTCTTGTGTGATTCCCACTGTGCTTTGATTTCCACCTTACCACGTCCAAGAGGGCATGCAAAACGGTGGTTTTTGGGTACCGACCCGAATCACATGGAGGCAATGAGCGATAGGAGGGGATTCGTCTCTCCCGGTATAGGGAGTTGATGTTGCGCTGTGTTCGATTGGCTATAACCGGAAATCCCTGGCCAGGGTTGCTGAGATTTACTGGTAAGTGTTACCAGTAGTTTCTCGAACTGTTATAGACCTCATATCGACATGACTTATCGAGCTACTGGGGTCTGACGTTTACCACCCTAGGCAAGATATGCGACATATCAGACGAACAGACCGGACTGTACGGTAAGTGTTACTGGTTGGATTCAGAGGAGTGTGAGCGGGCTTGCTCGTTGATCTTCTGATCGCTCAATACCCGGGTGGCCGTTACGTTTAGCAGACCGCTTGCAGCTTGTGGGTGTTTGATATGATCATCACCTGCTGCCGGCGTATTGACGAGTCTTTAGAGTCCGACACAGAGATTTCCTGGCTCAAGCGAAACGAAATAGGAGCGCATATGAGATATGTGCGGGACCGAGAATAATACCAGTATGTGATACTCTATTCTATTCTCGTGATTTGTATCATTGGACGGTTATATGAGATATAGCCGGGTTACCGAATCAAGTGTTGATTCGATATATTGATACACTTGATATTTGTCGGTTATATGCAGTATGACCGGATCATTAAATCAAGTGTTGATTTAGTGATTTAATGTATAATTATATATTTGATATATTACTTTACATTAACCAGTATTGGTCCACTTAAGATTATTTTCTCACTAGATTGTGCACATTGTATATATGATATATTTTTGTGCACTTGTTTGTATCATGTTTGATGATACATGCAAACTTGGGTGTGTGTATGCTTTAAACCATAGTTTAGGTTAATGGTTCAGGTATTATTTATGTAAAATTTTCAAAAATATAAAATATTAATTTTGGGAATTTTTATAATTTAATATTATTTTATTGATTATTTTAATATTAAATGCAAATAAATAGGAAAAATGTTAGAAAAATTATGAAAAATTATGGAAAATTCTAAAATAGGGAAAATTAGTGAATTATGACATTTTTAAGTTTTTGTGATTAGTTTGATACTAATTTTGCTCTAATCGCGATTAAAATCGCTAATCGGTTTTTAACAAATTTGAACAAAAAATGCACACACTATTTTTCCTACACTTGTGCACTTTCTACCATGATTTCTTATTTTGGGTTTACTATTGAGGTGAGAAGGTTTAGTTTAGGGATTAAAGAGAAAAGAAAAAGAAAAGAAAAAGGATTAAAGAATGGGGTTGGTGAGAGAGAGGTATGGGTGCACATTTGACTAACACTTAGCCATTTCTCCTCATTTGTTTCCTCCCTCATCTTGTGCTCCTGCTGCTGCTGCTCCTTTCCCCCCCTTCCTCCACCTTCAATCCCTCATTTCATCTCAAAAATCAACTCAAAACCTCACATCCCTTTCACGAAAAAGTTGCACAAGCTCGAGATCTACAAGATGGACCAAGAAAGCGTGGATTTTGGCCACTAGGGACAACTCAAGAAAGTTCTTGAGTTGCCAAGTGAGGTAATCTCTGAACCATTAGCTCAATTATAGCCTTTCCTATAACCCCATGTTAAGATTATATCGATATTGTGTGATATTATGGACTTGATGAAAACCTAGTTAGGGTTTGAGAGAAACTTGAGTTGTAATGTGAAATTGAGCTCAGTAGAGGACTTGTAAACACCCTAGTGTTTGAATTGGAACCCAAAACCTGAAGCTAGAACCAGAAATACGGATTTTAGAAACCGATATCGGGGAAATTGTGTAATCTGTGCAGGTTAACTTGAATCTGCTATCACCCCGAGAACCCTAAAATAATATTGAGTGGAAATTGAGATGTGCAGGCACAATTGAACCAACACCCCAAACCCTAGCCTCCAACTCATCCGTACGGCCGCCAATTTTGCTCTTTTGGCCACCAATTGCGGGGTCCCACCTTTTTGTCTCGTTTTGGTTCTGTAGCTCCTACATTGTTAGTTTAGGCCCCTGGTATATATAGATTTGTATAAAGTGACCTGGGGTAAAATCTGGGACATATTTCATGAGTTGCTGTTTTGGACTTTAGTTTCCGTATTCCGTATTTTCATTTCTGCATTGGTGTGTTTCGTTTTACCTCGACTATTTGGCGTTCATACGACGATATAGAGGATTTATATATAGTTTTGAAGGCGTGCCATAGGTTTTCACCTATAGGCCCCCTTATCGTATCGTTTTGGATTTCATGCGCCGTTTTAGCTTGGATTTGGTTTTAATGCGCATATACGATATGTTGATGTGTAGGTACCCGTGAAGACTTCGAGACGACAAGCAAATGCATGGTGATGTCCGCAGATGATGATACAGGTGAGTAGATTATATCTACAGGGGGAAGTCGGGTGGATGGCGTATAGCACCCCCGCAGTCCGTAGTTAGTATACTATATATAGTAGATGTGTGATAGTTATAGTATGTTGTAGCTTTGTGATAGGTGTTTTATGGATAGTATAGGGTAGAAGTGACTAGTGTAGTTTATAGTCGCGAACCCTAGGATAGAATTACACCTACACACACACCCTTGCATATTACTTGTACTTACACGGTGTTTGAGGATATGGACTGACGTTGGTAATGAGTCGATAATGTGGGCTTGATGACGTGAGATCGGTGATTGGATACGATTCATTGTGGGATATGACTTGTGATTTCTTGCGGGCTTGGGATATATGTTTACCCCGCATGCATACTTCACTGATGGTATCGTTTGGTGCTAGACATAGAGTAGTACCCCAGGCTATGTGATCTGATGATAGTGATACCTGTTATGTGATGAGATAGTGAGATGTTGACCCGTACCCAGCTATTGGGATGCCGTACGATGATTACCGTACGAGCCGATATTGATGATAGATCCGCACTCATAACTCGAGGATATCTTATGATATGACATTGAGGCGAGATCACCGACTATATACCTTTATATATGTATCGACTCAGATTTAGGCGGTTTCCATACCCCTCCAGACTTGCATGATACTTAGATCAGTAGTTGCATAGTAGATGTTAGATTAGACCAGAGTCATACCTATTTCAAAACTAACGAATCGGGAATATTGCAAGATAGGGAAAAGGGGATTCTACGGATATTTTCAAATGTGTAGCGTCTATTTTCTAAACACCGTAGCCCTTGTTTTACCAAAGACCCCGATTCGTCGTATTTCAAAAGGCAAGGTTGCATGATATAGCTTTCGAGTTAGATTCTTCACTATTGCGTTGATTATTCGATTGCACCTGTTCATACTATTTGCATGGCATTACTTGTGCTTATTGTTATATTACCATCATGCTGTTAGGACACCAGCACCATTATCGATGATGCGTATGTTCCACGTACACTGATTGCCGACTCACACACTTCATCATCGATAATTGCTATGCCACTACACTGTAGTACTGCTGCATTCATGGTATGATTTCCGCATAGCATATTGTACACATAGACCTGTACACAGATATATACGATTTGACTTGATATTCATACCTGATACATATGTCACATCTGATCATCATATTGTAGCTCATTTATATGTGACATGACTTGATACTCACATTGATGCTTATATCACATCTGATCATCATATTGTAGCTCATTCATATGTGACATGACTTGATACTCACATTGATGCTTATATCACATCTGATCATCATATTGTAGCTCATTTATATGTGACATGACTTGATACTCACATTGATGCTTATATCACATCTGATCATCATATTGTAGCTCATTTATACGTGACATGACTTGATACTCACATTGATGCTTATATCACACCTGATCATTATATTGTAGCTCATTTTTATGTGACATGACATGATATTTATGTTTGACGCACATATCATATCAGATTAGTGACTTACATTTTGGTTGGATTATATATGATTTCTGGATTTGGGAACCGTGGCTATTTCAAATATGTAATCATTTAAAACCCGGTTCCCTTGATTTGATATTTCGGTGCGTCCACCATGTGTTTTCTCGGTGCTAGAGTGATATATATAAAAACCCGAATCGAGGAGGCGGTTGAGGCCGATTACGGGTACATGGTGGACCCGGTATGGTACCCCGGGGCGAGAACGGTTTCGCTGTGTGATAGACGGTGAGCCCGGCAGAGGGACTACTACCTACCGGTGATTGTACTTGAGCTCGGCGGATATCTGGAGGATTCCGACCGGAGCCCAGAGATGGATATGGGCTGACCCGTACTGCCGAGGCCGAGGGCCGATACCGCAGACGGAGCCCAGAGATGGACATGGGTTGACTCGTACTGCCGGGGCCGAGGGCCGATACCGCAGACGGAGCCCCATATGGATGAGGATTTACGTGTCGATGCTTGGCACGGGTTTCATGATGTTTTACCATGATGTTGTTTATATCCTCATATTGCATACATGATGTTTATTGTCATTGGGTGACGGGTGGACGGGTTCCACGCATATACAGACATAGATCATATACAGATATGGATCATATACAGACATAGATCATATACAGATATGGATCATATACAGACATAGATCATATACAGATATGGATCATATACAGACATGGATCATATACAGATATGGATCATATACAGACATGGATCATATACAGACATGGATCATATATATACAGACTGGATTTACACTTATCATACTTCATTTGTATATATAACAGGGTATGAGGGCGCTGTTATATATACCCTTACACCAATATTAGTGGTATGGGACGCTAATATATGTGTATTGATATCACTTAATACTGCATCATATTTACTTCTTGCAGACATACCTTATACTGATGACATGTTATTACCTGAGTACTTGGCACCGCATACATATTTAGATGTTACCTTGCCACCTTATTACACTCAGATGTACTCTTGTGGATCATATTACTGATTGTTGACTTAGGTTTATGTCTCGCATTCGGTTTCTGCTTGTAGATGTTTCTATTCACGAGTTGGCAACTCACCCCCGTTGTGCCACAGTTCTTGCAGGTTCTGCCGTACAGGTTCTATTGCGGCATTTCTGGCACACTACTTTCTTGCGGGTGGTTTGCTTTTGGTAGGTGGATTCTTTTGCATCAAGAACCACCCTTGTATTTATTTATTTCATTGTATCTAGAAATCGTCCATTAACCAAAACTTGTATATTGTTCAGACCTAGACTTTAGTGATGTATTATTCGACCTTAGAGTCGCGCTTAGTAGTATTGCGGTTTCTTGTTGCTTTGAGCTTTCTTTTGGGTTTGATCCTCGCCACTTGGCGTTGTATATTATTGTTGCATGTGTGGTTGTGACCGTCTATTGACGAAGAGCTAGCTCCCGCTTGGGGATGCCTTTATTACTGCACATATATATATTGTTATCTTGTTGTACCCCATTCGGGGCCAGTTTTACAAAAGAAACTCTGCCGAAATTTTTAGAAAAGACTGTACTGTTTTAAAATGCACATTCGGCTTAGTTATTTAAAAACATTGATTTTTAAACATGCAGTTCTTTACTTATTCTTAAAAAGGGTTTTAGATTTCTGGGTTTTCGGCTTACTTAGTCGCGTTACGCCTGTAGGCGTTACGTGGTTAAGTGCCGGTCACGGGCCAAACTTTTGGTCGTGACAAAGTTGGTATCAGAGCGCTAGGTTGACCTTGGTTCGAGTCTGAGTTTGACTATGTGGAGCCTAGGGCGTTTATATTTATATACGGAACTTAGGCTTGACCTTACGGAACTTAGACTTGGTCGAGGGGGTATTAGACCCGAACTTTCGTCGTATTAGGATGACCCTTGGTTGATGAAATAGGTGACTAAAGTAGAGTGACGTACCGTTGGTATGTTCCGCAGCATACTTACGACACGCCACTCCGCTTAAGGAACCTTAGGATGTGCATACTTTTGAGATCAGTGATTCTCTTCATATCCAGGATTATACATCCATTTGAGATCCCCGATTCGATTAGTTTCATGATCATACCTTCATTGATGTTGTTCCTTCCTATGATCATGTATCCACTCTGGGTCTGTTGTTTCCTTCTTGTCACTGATGTGCTCTCTTTGATACTCGATTGAGATTCCTGTCACCATGTTTGAGCGCAGTTTGGGCTGCTGCTAGGGTTACGACCGGTGTGAGCTCGTTTGGTACGAGGGCCGACCATTGTGTTTTCTGGTGACATGGGAATGTCTCGAGTTAGTATTGCTGATTGTGACCTCTAGTGGAGGCGAGTACTTGGATTTGCACCGGATGATCGGGCCATTGTTAGAGCTGCCTGTTGTGAGAGGACTGTTGATGTACAGCATACCTCAGAGATTGTGATGTCGCCTACCGTGCAGACAGATGGACCAGCTGTTGCTGAGATCGACAGGATGTTGCTTTCGGAGCTTACGAGCTGAGATTGCCGGAGCTTTCAAGCAGATATGAGACAGATGATAGCTAGTCTACCCGATTTGAGAGACGAAGGTGATTCGTCCGATTTTGCGCCAGAGCGGGCCCAGTTGAGTTGAAGAATTCCAGTGTGGAGAATCTTACTCAGATCTAGAGCAGACCGATTCAGAGATGACCGCCTATGTATTGCCCTACCTGGAGGATTGAGGCATTGTTCGGCGTACAGGCGTATGAGCCAGTTGCTGCTGTAAATGATGAGATATCGCCCAGATGATTGGAGCTGTTGCAGTGTGAGCATATACTCAGAGAGATGATAGCGAGTCGCTAGTCACCTGAGGATGAATGACTAGGACATGTGGTTCGTTCGTTACCGACGCGAGGTCATCAGATAGATCGTTTCCAGCTAGAGACGATTTCACGCAGGTTCGTTGAGAGTCGATTGAGACGATCGAATGTCAGGAGCCCATTTTCCAAGTTTAAAGTATACGGAAAGACATGCAGGTGATTCTATGGACCCTCTAGAAGAATGAAACCCTAACTCGACTTAATGACCGTGTGACAGCCTTTGAACCTTAGGGTTTACGGCGGTTCCGCGGCGCCATTAGTGAGACTTGGGTTTGCCCTTCACGGCTGGACCACCGACGCTGTGGCATGTACTCGATACTATTAAACTGTACCCGAGATGTGAGCTCATGGGGGATTATGAGGATCTGACGAGTCGATCGGATGGTTCGACATCTTTCGGATATCGTGATGGGACACTGCTTGGGAGACTCCAGATGCGAGCATAGCCGTTGGAGCATAGTACATGTAGCCACGATGAGTTAGGTCCGAATCAGTCGACATTGAGCAATGTGGAGTAGAGAGTTCGTACGAGGTTTCGACGAGATGACGTCCCACTCCGCTGACATCAGAGATGTGATACGCATCCCGAGGCGTGGTATGTGGATAGATCTTCCAGAACGAAGCGCGAAAAGTATGTAGCCATTCCGGAATAAGCTTTAGCTTCAGCATTGGATGATGACTTCCGGGCAATTTGGCAGGTATGAGATTTGAGGAAGGAACCTCGACAGGACCCTTCTGGAGAACGATGCGAGAAGACCTAGACCCGGGAGTGCACGTATTGCGCGCACCCAGCAAGACAGAGTTCAGCATTGTGGACGAGGTAGTTGACCAGGATCGAATAAAGGGACTTACCCAGATGCGTTGCGAATTGATCAAGGGCGGACGAGTGACGAGTATTCCTCCGAGGTTTGAGACGTGTTCCCGAGGATTTGTTCGGCCTGACATCTTCTACAAATGGTGAAGCTACAGAGTACGCGATTTCGAGTCCGTGCGAGAGACTTCAGATTGGCCGTGGCCGAGAACAGTGCAGTGCAAGGTAGCTGGGCGTGACGTCATAGTGGACGACGATGGAGACCAGTGGAACCAGAGGTTCGTGTGAGACACTGACGAACTGTCATTACTTCCCGTCGAGACTAGAGACCTGATATGCTTACAGAGACGTTGGAATGTGACCAATTTCCGAGAAAAGGTTGTGCTGAGGACAAAGATGTCTATCAAACGAGAAGAGGTAGTACAAGAGAGACAGCCTCTGTGCAGATCGGCATAGACATAATTGGAAAAGACCTTGAGCAGGATTCCTTCCAGGACATTGCTGCAATGATGTTTGCACCCAGGATCAGATGTGTGACGTGCATTCAGAGAGCCAGAGGCCGACGCCAATGTTGTGCTGCCTTACGAGTGGTCATGAGGATTGACCGAGAGGTGACCAGAGAAGTGCCAGAACGGAATCGTCCCCGTTAGCACACCTGACAGGGCCGATGAGCCGATTGACCGCGTGATAGGTAATCCGCAGAGAAGATAAGGACCCAGAGTCAGAGGACGCCAGACCGTGAGCAAGAGGCACGTAGATATCCTGCGCTGCTAGCAGTGGATTGCACTGACTCCTTCTCGACTTCGAAGGAGGAACTACCGACGACGGTATTTATGATTTGTGATTTTGTGATTCGATTATCACGTATCCGTCACTTTGGGATTTCGGTATTTTGTGCGTTCTGTTTGCATGATTTAGTTTTGATGATTGAGTTTCCTGATATTTGTTTCATGCATCCACTGGATATTTATATATTTTGCGCTGAGTTATTACATTTGAGATATTGATTGAGATTTCATGCCTATCGTATTTAGTGATTTGATTTGCACTTCCAGCGTAGTTTTCATACATCTTTAGTGTTTTGATATACGATTTTGGTGCACGCCAGATGCACTAAATCGGAATTCTTCGTGCATTTTATATGCACCTGATTTTTGCTGTCAGGCACATACGTTGCCTACGACAGATGTTTCGTGCACACCCGTTGCACCTAGATGTAGTTTTCTACACCTGTTTGACACATATATGGATTTTGATTCCTTGCGCACCAGACGCATAGGATATTCTTATATATGCATTTTGGGGATTGATTGCTAGTAGAGTAGTACATTTCTTTTTATGATATTCTCTATGTGTTGATGTTTTCGGAGCCACGACAAACGGATTATTACTGAAATTGTTTTAGTAGTGGGGGTTTAAATTTAAATTCGGGGACCGAATTTCTTTAAGGGGGGTAGATTGTAACATTTTCAAAAATATAAAATATTAATTTTGGGAATTTTTATAATTTAATATTATTTTATTGATTATTTTAATATTAAATGCAAATAAATAGGAAAAATGTTAGAAAAATTATGAAAAATTATGGAAAATTCTAAAATAGGGTAAATTAGTGAATTATGACATTTTTAAGTTTTTGTGATTAGTTTGATACTAATTTTGCTCTAATCGCGATTAAAATCGCTAATCGGTTTTTAACAAATTTGAACAAAAAATGCACACACTATTTTTCCTACACTTGTGCACTTTCTACCATGATTTCTTATTTTGGGTTTACTATTGAGGTGAGAAGGTTTGGTTTAGGGATTAAAGAGAAAAGAAAAAGAAAAGAAAAAGGATTAAAGAATGGGGTTGGTGAGAGAGAGGTATGGGTGCACATTTGACTAACACTTAGCCATTTCTCCTCATTTGTTTCCTCCCTCATCTTGTGCTCCTGCTGCTGCTGCTCCTTTCCCCCCCTTCCTCCACCTTCAATCCCTCATTTCATCTCAAAAATCAACTCAAAACCTCACATCCCTTTCACGAAAAAGGTGCACAAGCTCGAGATCTACAAGATGGACCAAGAAAGCGTGGATTTTGGCCACTAGGGACAACTCAAGAAAGTTCTTGAGTTGCCAAGTGAGGTAATCTCTGAACCAATAGCTCAATTATAGCCTTTCCTATAACCCCATGTTAAGATTATATCGATATTGTGTGATATTATGGACTTGATGAAAACCTAGTTAGGGTTTGAGAGAAACTTGAGTTGTAATGTGAAATTGAGCTCAGTAGAGGACTTGTAAACACCCTAGTGTTTGAATTGGAACCCAAAACCTGAAGCTAGAACCAGAAATACGGATTTTAGAAACCGATATCGGGGAAATTGTGTAATCTGTGCAGGTTAACTTGAATCTGCTATCACCCCGAGAACCCTAAAATAATATTGAGTGGAAATTGAGATGTGCAGGCACAATTGAACCAACACCCCAAACCCTAGCCTCCAACTCATCCGTACGGCCGCTAATTTTGCTCTTTTGGCCGCCAATTGCAGCCTGGGTCCCACCTTTTTGTCTCGTTTTGGTTCTGTAGCTCCTACATTGTTAGTTTAGGCCCCTGGTATATATAGATTTGTATAAAGTGACCTGGGGTAAAATCTGGGACATATTTCATGAGTTGCTGTTTTGGACTTTAGTTTCCGTATTCCGTATTTTCATTTCTGCATTGGTGTGTTTCGTTTTACCTCGACTATTTGGCGTTTATACGACGATATAGAGGATTTATATGTGGTTTTGAAGGCGTGCCATAGGTTTTCACCTATAGGCCCCCTTATCGTATCGTTTTGGATTTCATGCGCCGTTTTAGCTTGGATTTGGTTTTAATGCGCATATACGATATGTTGATGTGTAGGTACCCGTGAAGACTTCGAGACGACAAGCAAATGCGTGGTGATGTCCGCAGATGATGATACAGGTGAGTAGATTATATCTACAGGGGGAAGTCGGGTGGATGGCGTATAGCACCCCCGCAGTCCGTAGTTAGTATACTATATATAGTAGATGTGTGATAGTTATAGTGTGTTGTAGCTTTGTGATAGGTGTTTTATGGATAGTATAGGGTAGAAGTGACTAGTGTAGTTTATAGTCGCGAACCCTAGGATAGAATTACACCTACACACACACCCTTGCGGGCTATGGACTGACGTTGGTAATGAGTCGATAATGTGGGCTTGATGACGTGAGATCGGTGATTGGATACGATTCATTGTGGGATATGACTTGTGATTTCTTGCGGGCTTGGGATATATGTTTACCCCGCATGCATACTTCACTGATGGTATCGTTTGGTGCTAGACATAGAGTAGTACCCCAGGCTATGTGATCTGATGATAGTGATACCTGTTATGTGATGAGATAGTGAGATGTTGACCCGTACCCAGCTATTGGGATGCCGTACGATGATTACCGTACGAGCCGATATTGATGATAGATCCGCACTCATAACTCGAGGATATCTTATGATATGACATTGAGGCGAGATCACCGACTATATACCTTTATATATGTATCGACTCAGATTTAGGCGGTTTCCATACCCCTCCAGACTTGCATGATACTTAGATCAGTAGTTGCATAGTAGATGTTAGATTAGACCAGAGTCATACCTATTTCAAAACTAACGAATCGGGAATATTGCAAGATAGGGAAAAGGGGATTCTACGGATATTTTCAAATGTGTAGCGTCTATTTTCTAAACACCGTAGCCCTTGTTTTACCAAAGACCCCGATTCGTCGTATTTCAAAAGGCAAGGTTGCATGATATAGCTTTCGAGTTAGATTCTTCACTATTGCGATGATTATTCGATTGCACCTGTTCATACTATTTGCATGGCATTACTTGTGCTTATTGTTATATTACCATCATGCTGTTAGGACACCAGCACCATTATCGATGATGCGTATGTTCCACGTACACTGATTGCCGACTCACACACTTCATCATCGATAATTGCTATGCCACTACACTGTAGTACTGCTGCATTCATGGTATGATTTCCGCATAGCATATTGTACACATAGACCTGTACACAGATATATACGATTTGACTTGATATTCATACCTAATACATATGTCACATCTGATCATCATATTGTAGCTCATTTATATGTGACATGACTTGATACTCACATTGATGCTTATATCACATCTGATCATCATATTGTAGCTCATTTATATGTGACATGACTTGATACTCACATTGATGCTTATATCACATCTGATCATCATATTGTAGCTCATTTATATGTGACATGACTTGATACTCACATTGATGCTTATATCACATCTGATCATCATATTGTAGCTCATTTATACGTGACATGACTTGATACTCACATTGATTCTTATATCACACCTGATCATTATATTGTAGCTCATTTCTATGTGACATGACATGATATTTATGTTTGACGCACATATCATATCAGATTAGTGACTTACATTTTGGTTGGATTATATATGATTTCTGGATTTGGGAACCGTGGCTATTTCAAATATGTAATCATTTAAAACCCGGTTCCCTTGATATGATATTTCGGTGCGTCCACCATGTGTTTTCTCGGTGCTAGAGTGATATATATAAAAACCCGAATCGAGGAGGCGGTTGAGGCCGATTACGGGTACATGGTGGACCCGGTATGGTACCCCGGGGCGAGAACGGTTTCGTTGTGTGATAGACGGTGAGCCCGGCAGAGGGACTACTACCTACCGGTGATTGTACTTGAGCTCGGAGGATATCTGGAGGATTCTGACCGGAGCCCCGAGATGGATATGGGCTGACCCGTACTGCCGGGGCCGAGGGCCGATACCGCAGACGGAGCCCAGAGATGGACATGGGTTGACTCGTACTGCCGGGGCCGAGGGCCGATACCGCAGACGGAGCCCCATATGGATGAGGATTTACGTGTCGATGCTTGGCACGGGTTTCATGATGTTTTACCATGATGTTGTTTATATCCTCATATTGCATACATGATGTTTATTGTCATTGGGTGACGGGTGGACGGGTTCCACGCATATACAGACATAGATCATATACAGATATGGATCATATACAGACATAGATCATATACAGATATGGATCATATACAGACATAGATCATATACAGATATGGATCATATACAGACATGGATCATATATATACAGACATGGATCATATATATACAGACTGGATTTACACTTATCATATTTCATTTGTATATATAACAGGGTATGAGGGCGCTGTTATATATACCCTTACACCAATATTAGTGGTATGGGACGCTAATATATGTGTATTGATATCACTTAATACTGCATCATATTTACTTCTTGCAGACATACCTTATACTGATGACATGTTATTACCTGAGTACTTGGCACCGCATACATATTTAGATGTTACCTTGCCACCTTATTACACTCAGATGTACTCTTGTGGATCATATTACTGATTGTTGACTTAGGTTTATGTCTCGCATTCGGTTTCTGCTTGTAGATGTTTCTATTCACGAGTTGGCAACTCACCCCCGTTGTGCCACAGTTCTTGCAGGTTCTGCCGTACAGGTTCTATTGCGGCATTTCTGGCACACTACTTTCTTGCGGGTGGTTTGCTTTTGGTAGGTGGATTCTTTTGCATCAAGAACCACCATTGTATTTATTTATTTCATTGTATCTAGAAATCGTCCATCAACCAAAACTTGTATATTGTTCAGACCTAGACTTTAGTGATGTATTATTCGACCTTAGAGTCGCGCTTAGTAGTATTGCGGTTTCTTGTTGCTTTGAGCTTTCTTTTGGGTTTGATCCTCGCCACTTGGCGTTGTATATTATTGTTGCATGTGTGGTTGTGACCGTCTATTGACGAAGAGCTAGCTCCCGCTTGGGGATGCCTTTATTACTGCACATATATATATTGTTATCTTGTTGTACCCCATTCGGGGCCAGTTTTACAAAAGAAACTCTGCCGAAATTTTTAGAAAAGACTGTACTGTTTTAAAATGCACATTCGGCTTAGTTATTTAAAAACATTGATTTTTAAACATGCAGTTCTTTACTTATTCTTAAAAAGGGTTTTAGATTTCTGGGTTTTCGGCTTACTTAGTCGCGTTACGCCTGTAGGCGTTACGTGGTTAAGTGCCGGTCACGGGCCAAACTTTGGGTCGTGACAATTTATTTCTTTATTTATTTTATTTATTTAGTTAAAACAAAATGGTGGCTTTCTTTCTTTTCTTTACTAGAAGCTTCATGTTGTTTTCTAGCATCTTTGAAAAAGTCTTACAATTTTGTTTTATTCCTTAATCCTAACCATTTACCTAAACCCTAGTTTATTCTCTACATGAGTTTATCTCACTCATGGTTGCAATATGATAGATATCACTTGAATTTTTTTTTTGTAATAATTCTTTTTCTTTCTTCTTCTTCTTCATGAAGAAAAGAAAAGGTTACTAGAAAATTCTAAGTGATGAAATCAAGTGAGAAATCCAAATCCAAAGTGAACCCACTTCCTATTTCATCATCCTCTACCACTTGCCATGTTGTTTAGGGTGTTTTCTTCACAAGGTTCATGACCAAGTGAAGATGGAGCTTGAGTTTGAGTCGCCTCGATGTAGATCATCTTCCGCACCGAAGTCAACGACCTAGCCCGCTCATTTCTCCGATGAAACCGACGCTAGAGTCCGGGAACCCGATGATCGCAGCGGAGGGACGTCATCTCGGAGCTAAAGAAGTGGTGGACCGGATCTACAAAGGTTGTAATCCCTTTCACTTATTAGCAAAGGTTTGCTTGCTTGTAGTTTCGCCTATCCTCTAGTTAACAATCTATATTAGTGTTTCTCGGCACCTAAATTTTTGAATTTGGCATGGTTGATACCTTGTGGAACCTCTTGAGTGTGCCTAGTAACCCTACAGTGGTATCAGAGCCTAGCTAGAGCCTTAGGCGATGTGTAAACGATATTAGAAATCCGATCGAGTCACGAAACCCTAAACATTAACCCTCTCTGTACATTTTCTGTAACTGTGGAATTTTGTGAATTAAAAATATGCAGAAAAATAAGCAGGGTTTTATATGAATTACTGTGCAGCACGTGACCCCATCTCTTCCAAGGCGCCGCGGAACCGCGGCCGTATCCTAGGTCACGCGGCGGTTTTGCGACCATATAGTGCCCTCTTTGTTCACTGTTTGCACAGTAATGTCACTAATTTAATCCTGAGTTTTTTGGGAATTTTTAATTTGCACTCAAGAGTTGAGTTTTCTGGGGTGTTTTGGGGGTTCGATGATTCGATCAGAAACTTTGACTTTGTCTATGTGCTTTTCCGGATAATTTAGAATATGTTAAAAAGTTCGACCGGATATAAATACCCAATTTTTCCCATGTCGGGAAATTTCCAAGTGTTGGATTTTTCCGTAGTTTGAGAACGTTCTAAGTAGTGCAAGTAACGCGATGGACCCTCTAGAAGACAACAAACCTTAACTCGATTATGTGACCGTCTTGAACTGCCCTTTGAACCTTAGGGTTTGGGGCAGTACAGCGTGCCACATGTGAGGCGTTGGCTTGACCCTTCTGCAGCTGGAACGTTGGTACTGTGGCATGAAGTGAATGTTTTTAAACTTATTTCATGTGTTGAGCTGTTTCGGGAAAACATGGGTGTTTGATTATTCGATCGAAAAGTTTAATATTGTCTAATTATCTGGAATGTGATACAATATTTGGAATCCACAAGCAGTTATGAGATAACTGATTTGGATGTTATAAACATAGCAGTTTAGTTTCACTTGATCGGTTGCCACGGAATTTTGATGTGATCAAAAGTCCGTCGTAATCACGTTGCGTACGCGGATACTCGCCAGTAAACTTAATAGACAGCTACACCCCAAAGCCCGGACCAAGTGACTGAAGGAGAACCCCGTCGCCAAAAAGCATCCGTTCGGGTGCTCGCGGCAGCGGTGTTCCGCCTTAGTGCACTTCGTCGACGGTATTGGGGGTGCGGCCGTCCACTAAAGTTTGCGACGAGCATTCGTTCTAGATGTCGGGAATCTTGTTGAATTGCCCGACTTGATATTGAAAAGTGTTTTCGATAATGAGACTAAAATGCGCGGTTTATAATTGTTAGGCATGCGATGTCTAAGGATTCATTTGGTTAGGCATGAGATGTCTAAAGTGGTTGCGGATTCCAACTGTTGTAGTTTTACACTTTCTTTTCTGCGACCGTAAGTGTAATATGTGATATCGCCGATTTCGTTGCAATATGTCAACGACAATTGGGATGGGGATATTTACTTACATTGATGGCATGTGATGTTATGGGTTGCTGGATATGTTATATTGGATCGTCGTGTTTGAATAGCCGGGGGTTTTTATGTGAGATGAGTGTTTTTCTTTTCCATTCATGTAAAAACTTGTATGTAATATTCTTTTATTGGGGCACTTCCTGTTAGTTATATGTATGCCATAGAGGCCATTAATATACATAGGATGTATATTGTAGTGGATGCTTGGATATATATAGGGATGACTTTCTTGCTCGATATGATAGTATGCTATCTGGTTACTCTTTACCTTAACGTGCACACTGATTGTCTCTCTGTTACATGTTGGTAAAGCCCTTAGGATATGTACTTGACTACCTGGACTATGATGCGGATCATACTAGTGGGGACATGGTAGTCCATAAGTACATCCTTCAAGGTCCCTAGTGTGGGTGTATCGAGACGGGGTATCGATATACCAGAGTAGACTAGTGTGTAGCTTCTCGACCCATATAGATGGGCGATGGATGATCCCATATCCATTGGTATTTGACATCAAAGATGATATACGGGTGCTCAGTGAGACTGGGTACACTGGATGGACTCGCCGAGAACTCCCAGATGGTATTATACCTTATGTCAGATGGCAGTTCTCTGGTGACACTGGTGCAGGTTAGTCTGTAGACCCGAGATCGTCATAGAGTCTTGTGTGATTCCCACTGTGCTTTGATTTCCACCTTACCATGTCCAAGAGGGCGTGCAAAACGGTGGTTTTTGGGTACAGTCCAGAGTCACAGGGAGGCAATGAGCGATAGGAGGGGTTTCGTCTCTCCCGGTATAGGGAGTTGATGTTGCACTGTGCTCGATTGGCTATAACAGGAAGTCCTTGGCCAAGGCTGCTTTAGGGATTTACTGGTAAGTGTTACCATTAGTTTGTCGACCCGTTATGAGCCTCATATCGACACGACTTATCGAGTTATTGGGGTCTGACGTTTACCACCCCTAGGCGTGATATGCGACATATCAGACGAACAGACCAGACTGTGCGGTAAGTGTTACTGGTTGGATTCACAGGAGTGTGAGTGGGCTTGCTCGTTGATCTTCTGATCTCTCAATACCCGGGTGGCCGTTACGTTTAGCAGACTGCTTGCGGCTTGTGGGTGTTTGATATGATCATCACCTACTGCCGGCGTATTGACGAGTCTTTAGAGTCCTACACAGGGGTTTCCTTGCTCAAGCGAAACGAAATAGGAGGCATTAGAGATATGTGCGGGACCGAGAATAATACCAGTATGTGATACTGTATTCTATTCTCGCGATTTGTATCATCGGTCGGTTATATGTGATATAGCCGGGTTACCAAATAAGTGTTGATTCGATACATTGATACACTTGATATTAGTCGGTTATATGCGATATGACCGGATCGTTAAATCAAGTGTTGATTTAATGATTTAATGTATAATTATATATTTGATATATTACTTTACATTAACTAGTATTGGTTCACTTAAGATTGATTTTCTCACTTGAATGTGCACATTGTTTATATGTGATATATACAAGTGTACATGTTTGTATCATGCTTGATGATACAAACAAGTTGAGTGTATGAGACTTGAACCAAATCTAGGTTAAATTAGGGTTTACTATTTTCCTAGCATATAACAAAAGAGTGTGACTTTGGTCAAAGTTATCAAGCTTCATGAAGCTTGATAAACATTGACAAAGTCAACTCTTTTGTCATTTGTATAAGATATTAGTTAAACCAGCCCTTAACCTAATGCTTTGGTTAATTCTCTACATGAGTTAAGCATGAGGGCTTAACTCAACCATGGTGCTATTATTTATTGGATAAGTTTCATTTTGGATAATGATTGATATGATTCTTTTCTTCTTCTTCATCTTCATCAAGCTCACAAAAGCTTGCTAACTCCAATGGTGCCATGAGAAAAAGAGTGAGAAATCCAATTCTAAAGTGAACCCACTTCCTATTTCTTCATCCTCTACCACTTGCCATGTAGTATAGGGTGTTCTCTTCACAAAGTTTTTGACCAAGTGAAGGAATAGCTTGAGTTTGAGTCTCCCCGACGTAGATCATCTTCGGCATCGAAGTCAACGACCTAGCCCGCTTATTTCTCCAACGAAACCAACGCTAGAGTCCGGTATTCCGATGATCGCAGCGGAGGGACGTCAACACGGAGATTTAGAAGTGGAGGACCGGATCTACAAAGGTTGTAATCCCTTTCACTTAGTAGCAAAGTAGTTTGCATGCTTGTAGTTTCGCCTAATCTCTAGTTAACGATCTATATTAGGGTTTCTCGGCACCTAAAAATTTGAATTTGGCATGGTTGATGCCTTGTGGAACCTCTTGAGTGTTCCTAGGAACCCTACAGTGGTATCAGAGCCTAGCTAGAGTTTTAGGCGATGTGTAGACGATGTTAGAAGTCCGATCGAACCCGAAACCCTAATCCGAAACCCTTCTCTGTACATTTTCTGAAACTGTGGAATTTTGTGAATTAAAAATATGCAGAAAAATCAGCAGTCTTTTTTATGAGTTACTGTGTAAAACGAGTGCGTAATTCGATCAACACGCCGCGGAACCGCGGCACGAGCATGGCTCGTGCGGCGGTTCCGCGGCCGTACGGTCACTTCATTCATCAACTTTTGCACAGTAATGTCACTAAGTTATTCCTGACTTTTCTGGGAATTTTTAATTTGCACTCAAGAGTTGAGTTTTCTGGGTTGTTTTGGGGACTCGATGTTTCGATCGGATTGTTTAACTTTGTCTATGTGATTTTCCGGGTAATTTTAGAACATGTTAAAAAGTTCCACCGGATGTAAATACCCACTTTTTCCCTTGCCGGAAAATTTCCAAGTGTTGGATTTTTCCGTAGTTTTAGGAATGTTCTAAGTAGTGCAAGTAACACGATGGTCCCTCTAAAAGACAAAAAACCTTAAATCGATTATGTGACCGTCTTGAACTGCCCTTTGAACCTTAGGGTTTGGGGCAGTACGGCGTGCCACATGTGAAGCGTTGGCTTGACCCTTCTACGGCTGGACCGTTGGTACTGTGGCATGAAGTGAATGTTTTTAAACTTATTTCATGTGTTGAGCAGTTTCAGGAAAACTTGGGTGTTTGATTGTTCGATTGGAAAGTTTAACATTTTCTATTTATCTGGAATGTGATACAATATTTGGAATCCACAAGTAGTTATGAGATAACTGATTTGGATGTTATAAACATAGCAGTTTAGTCTCACTTGATCGGTTGCCACGGAATTTTGATGTGATCAAAATTCCGTCGCAATCACGTTGCGTACGCGGATACTCGCCGGGTAAACTTAATGGACAGCCACGCCCCATAGCCCCGACCAAGTGACTGTAGGAGAACCCCGTCGCCGAAAGCATCCGTCCGGGTGCTCGCGGCAGCGGTGTTCCGCCTTGGTGCACTTCGTCGACGGCATCAGGGGTGCGACCGTATAATAAAGTTTGCGACGAGCATTCGTTCTGGATGTCGGGAATCTTGTTGAATTGCCCGACTTGATATTGAAAAGTGTTTTCGATATGGAGACTAAAATGCGGGGTTTATAACTGTTAGGCATTCGATGTCTATGGAGGTTGCGGATTCCAACTGTTGTAGTTTTACACTTTCTTTTCTGCGACCGTAAGTGTAATATGTGATATCGCCGGTTTCGTTGCTATATGTCAACGACAATTGGGATGCGCACATTTACTTACGTTGATGACATGTGATGTTATGTGTTGTTGGATATGTTATATTGGATCGTCGCGTTTTGAATAGCCGGGGGTTTTTATGTGAGATAAGAGCTTTTATTTTCATTCATGTAAAATTTGTAGTATGTAATATTCTTTTATTGGGGCATTTCCAGGTTGTGAAAGATGTCACCATTGTATATTATTTACTTTTCGGCACTAGGATAGACCTAAGTAGGAGAGCACAAGTAACCGGGTTCTGAAGTCCAGTGGGAGACCAACTCGAGGAGTCGAGTCCGGGTCTCCTAACTCTAGAATTGGTAGGGTTGATTACCGCTCTCATAGGGGTCTAGGGGTGTGGGTTTGGCTATTCATCGCGACCGTGGAATCCGTGTTTTATACAGGCTCGTATTGAAAACTCGGACGTCCTAGTATATCTAATGTTTCATATGTTTCTTCTGCTGCTTTATCTGTGATGTGATCATTTGATATGTTGTGATAGATACTGTATATAGTATATATGATATATTATATAGACGTTACTTATGTTTTGCACTCGCGCTAGCCCTGCCCCGCTCTGTCGTTAGTTACCTAACCTAACAGTGCATGAGGGGACATCGAGGCGAATGCGGATGGCATAAGTATACGTTGTATTTATCTGTGATGATTAGGTGATTTAAATGATTGGACTTCATTAATATGATTAATGAAAGAAAAAGAAACCTAAAAGATGTTGTAGAATCGAATTTTCAAAAACAGGTAGCTACAGTTCTTGCTTTGCATCGCGGTGTTCCTTGTAGAACATCCTGCACCTTAGTGACCCCTTTAGCAATAACTGGCAGATGCTACACCCCTCGGTTTGTCTTTTGATTGCTCCTATAGTTCTTGCTTTGCACAGCGGTATATATGATATATCCTGCACCTTATTCGATGAGGAAAGGGCCGACGATCCCTTCACCGGGAGTGACCCCTTTAGGAAAACTAGAAAAGCCTCAAAAACACTCCATTTTAAAATCATTTGATTCTACAACGATATCAAGTTCATTACGCAATAGGTTTTCAGAAAAACCTGTTGTAGCCCTCCGTCATTTCAGATAAGTAGTATTTAGTATTCGTGCTGTGTTTGTTGACCTATGTCAAGGCGTAGTGTGCGGTAGCTGATTAGTGCTTATCTGTATAAGCATATGATGTGATTGATTTATGGTAGTCATGCGACCTTGTTGACCTCTGTCAAGAGTCGTGCGGGTGGGTTTACTTCAATCAGGAAATGACGGGTTGAACTTAACTAGCAGCCTATGGTTGGTTGACCTCTGTCAAGGTCATAGGACGCTAGGGGTAAAATATTATTGGGAATTTCAAGTGTTGAAATTTGCAATGAGATTGCATACCTTCTATGAGATAGTTGGATCCCGATACCCGCTGTGAGTAATTGTTACTACTGGGAGAGTTTTACACATTACAATTAGCCGATCAAGTAGGTGTCTAGAAAGGTGTCAACGGGGTTACGCCTCTGGAAAAACGAGGTTTACTTTAATTAGGTCCATGCGAAAGCACAAGGAACCTCCCTCAAAGTACCGACACTGGCCTGGCTGAAAGATTGGCGAACTTGTAGCGTGTAATTAATCCTGGCTAGTCTTTCCTTTAAGGGTTTGAAGGAAGATTTGATAAAAACAGTGTGAGCCATCCTGATTAGATAAAATAATAACCAATCTGATCTTGCAAGAGCGCACGCAGTGTGTTTTCTTCTCTCTCTCTCCAGGTAGCGACCATGTCATGCCTTAATCAAGATAATAAAACGGATGAATTGACCGAACCCGCTTGTTATACTGAGCTGGGGAACGTTGGTCCCGCTCCAACTTATAAATGTTATAAGACAGAGCATGATTTTGGGGAATACCAGATTTCCCGTGCCGCCCAAACGAAGAAAGTGCATGTTGATGCATCATCTTCGGGTGTGTTCGTTACATAGAACTATTTCTCAGTATCCTTTATATCCTGAGTATGTGATAACGGATCAGGATCCCGCATATGTAATCTGTTACATGGGCTACAGATAGGTAAAGAACTGAGAACGGGTGATAAGTTTCATGAGACAGAAAACGGTGCAAGTGTTGCAGCCAAGTCTGTTGGTCACTATCACCCTATATGACCAGTACATTGATTCTGAACGAATATTATTAGATACCAAACCTGATATACAAAATCATATCAGTCTCTTTATTAGTAAAGAAATGATAAATTTTGTGTTGTTGGATAATGTTTTGAACATTTCCTATAACAAAAGTTGATCAGATCAGGCACGTTATCTAAAAGCATTAACGTTCTAAATCGAACTACAGTTCTTAGTATACAGAACACACACAAGAGGAAGAGTTCAGAAATGAACGGATCCTTCTTGAGGTATTGTAGACTAGGTCATATCAATGCGACCTGACTAGCTAAAGTTACATTAAGATGCATATTTAAATCAGTTTGAATTTACATCTTGTGAAACTTGCCAGTCATGTCACAATGATAAGATGACCATAGCTCTGTTTATAGGAAACAGAGAAAGAGTTAGTGAACTCTTGGGATGATACATATTGATGTATGAGGGTCCCCTGTCTACACATGCCAAGAACGGTTCTTTGTACTTCATTACATTCTCTGATAATCTCTCGAGATTCAGACATATGTTCCTGTTGAAACACAAGTCCGAAGCTTTTGAGATATTCACAGAATATAATTTAGAAGTAGAAAACCAAAAACGGGTATAAGTATTATGTCCTTTGATGTGAGCAAGGAGGAGAATACTTGAGCACGGGATTCCTGGACTATTCTAAGAATGAGATTCTCTCTCAGCGTTATTTCTCCGCTTACACCACAGCACTTCGGTGTATCGGGGCGGAGCAATCACACCCTATATGATATGGTACGCTCTATGATGAGTATACTGAGTTTCCTATTTCCTTTTGGGAGTTATGCACTTATGAAGTTGCATACCTATTGAATAGGGTTCCGATCAAATCGGTTGCCTACCACTTCATATGAGATATGGAAAGGGAAGAGCCCATATCTTAAGTTTGTTAAGATTTGGGGTTGTCTGGCCTATGTCTAAAAGCATAATCCGGACAAGCTCGAGGCAAAGTCAGTTCTGTAGAAGTTTGTAGGATATCCCAAGCATTCGCAAAGGAATATCTTCTACCTAATCGAGGAACAAAAATGTTTTGTTTCTCAGCATGCCACCTTTGTGAAAGGGAATTTCTTATGAAGAAATTTGTAGACATGAGGTAGAACTGGAAAGAGTTCCAGCTATATAAACTGTAGCTGATGATTTGGTAGAACCAAAGAATTCAATAGTAACCAACAAACCTCAGCCTCTCCGCCGATCTAGTAGGGTTCCTTACCCACCTGAGAGATACTTCGGTTTCTCTATGACAATGGGAGCAAGGATTGCATTATTAGATGATGACCCAACTAGTTTCGGGCTGGCCATCAGGAGTAGGACTCTGGAAGAATGGCTGGATGCTTATCGATCTGAGATGGAATCCTTATACACCAACAAAGTATGGACTTTGGTTGCTTTATCTGAAGGATTAAATCCCCATCGGGAGCAAGTATATCTTGAGAAGATTACTTGGTGTACATGGAAAAGTTAAGACTTTCAAAGCTAGACTTGTTAAAGGTTTGCATCATTGACCAGGTATGGATTATAATGAAACCTTTTCTAAGTAACTATGCTTAAGTCCATCCAGATCCTACTTACCACGGCTACATACCATGACTACGATATCTGGCGGTTGGGTGTCATGACTACTTTTCTAAATGATGTTTTAGAAGAGGGAGTCTGTAAGTACACAGTCAGAGGGCTTCGTAGACAGTGGGAGCAGCGGAAACATGTGCAAGATGTTTTATGTGATAAAGCAGGCATCGCGGAGTTGGAACATCTGTTTTGATGAGTTAGTCAAAGAGTTTGACATCATCAAAATGGTAGATGAACCTTGTATATACAAAAAGGTAGTAGGGAGTATGCTGGTGATCCTCGTAAAGTACGTGGATGACATACTCTTGATAGGGAAGGAGTTTCCTATGCTACGCTCGGTCAATCTCCACTTATCACAAGGATTCTCCATATAGGATCAAAGTGATACCTACTAAATCCTGGGTTTTGGATCTATGAAATAGATCTAATTGGATGTTAGGATACTCACTAGTTGTAGTGAGATGGTATCAATTGATCCTGGGAGAATCACTAGAAAGGTTCCAGAGTGATAAGGACGACTGAAAGTCAGTCACAGGCATTGTCTTTACCCTCAGTAAAGGGACGGTATGTTGGAAGAGTTCCAAGCTAGATACCGTGGCATACTAGACGATAAAGGCTGGATACATCGCTACTTAAGATGCTACCACAGAGGCATTCTGGATGTATATTAGTTCATGAGATGAACTTCGTTCCTCCCACTGTGTGACAATAGAGTTGTGGCTTATGGCAGGGAACGCCCGTCCCATCAGTGATCCAGAAATCTTCTAAGGCAGTGTCACATGATCATGGAGATAGTTGATCTCCAGGGTGATCGAGGTTAGGAGAGTAGACTCAGAGGACAACACGGCGGATCCACTCACAAATGCCTTTTCCCAGAGAGAGACTTTTATTGGATGGTTGAGTATGAGATACTACAACCACTGCTATCAGATGGCCCTAGTGCAAGTGGGAGATTGTTAGTTATATGTATGCCCTAGAGGCCATTACTATACATAGGATGCATATTGTAGTGGATGCTTGGACATATATAGGGAAGAATTTCTTGCTCGATATGATAGTATGCTATCTGGTTGCTCTTTACCTTAACGTGCATACTGATTGTCTCTCTGTTACATGTTGGTAAAGCCCTTAGGATGTGTACTTGACTACCTGGACTATGATGTGGATCATACTAGTGGGGACATGGTAGTCCATAAGTACATCCTTCAAGGTCCCAAGTCGTGGGTGTATCGAGACGGGGCATCGATATACCAGAGTAGACTAGCATGTAGCTTCTCGACCCATATAGATGGGCGATGGATGATCCCATATCCATTGGTGTTTGACATCAGAGATGGTATACGGGTGCTCAGTGGAGACTGGGAACACTGGACGGACACGCCGAGAACTCCCAGATGGCATTATACCTTACGTCAGATGGCAGTTCTCTGGTGACACTGGTGCAGGTTAGTCTGTAGACCCGAGATCGTCATAGAGTCTTGTGTGATTCCCACTGTGCTTTGATTTCCACATTACCACGTCCAAGAGGGCATGCAAAACGGGGTTTTTGGGTACAGTCCCGAGTCACATGGAGGCAATGAGCGATAGGAGGGGTTTCGTCTCTCCCGGTATAGGGAGTTGATGTTGCGCTGTGCTCGATTAGCTATAACAGGAAGTCCTTGGCCTAGGCTGCTTTTAAGATTTAATGGTAAGTGTTATCAGTAGTTTCTCGACCCATTATGAGCCTCATATCGACACGACTTATCGAGTTATTGGGGTCTGACGTTTACCACCCCTAGGCGAGATATGCGACATATAAGACGAACAGACCGGACTGTGCGGTAAGTGTTACTGGTTGGATTCACAGGAGTATGAACGGGCTTGCTCGTTGATCTTCTGATCGCTCAATACCCGGGTGGCCATTACGTTTAGCAGACCGCTTGCGGCTTGTGGGTGTTTCATATGATCATCACCTACTGCCGGCGTATTGACGAGTCTTTAGAGTCCTACACAGGGGTTTCCTTGCTCAAGCGAAACGAAATAGGAGCGCATATGAGATATGTGCGAGACCGAGAATAATACCAGTATGTGATACTGTATTCTATTCTCGCGACTTGTATCATCGGTCGGTTATATGTGATATAGTCGGGTTACCGAATCAAGTGTTGATTCGATACATTGATACATTTGATATTAGTCGGTTATATGCGATATGACGGGATCGTTAAATCAAGTGTTGATTTAATGATTTAATGTATAATTATATATTTGATATATTACTTTACATTAACTAGTATTGGTTCACTTAAGATTGATTTTCTCACTTGAATGTGCACATTGTTTATATGTGATATATGCAAGTATACATGTTTGTATCATGCTTGATGATACAAACAAGTTGAGTGTATGGGACTTGAACCAAATCAAGGTTAAATTAGGGTTTACTATTTTCCTAGCATATAACAAAAGAGTGTGACTTTGGTCAAAGTTATCAAGTTTCATGAAGCTTGATAAACATTGACAAAGTCAACTCTTTTGTCATTTGTATAAGATATTAGTTAACCCAACCCTTAACCTAATGCTTTGCTTAATTCTCTACATGAGTTAAGCATGAGGGCTTAACTCAACCATGGTGCCATTATTTATTGGATAAGTTTCATTTTGGATAATGATTGATATGATTCTTTTCTTCTTCTTCATCTTCATCAAGCTCACAAAAGCTTGCTAGCTCCAATGGTGCAATGAGAAAAAGAGTGAGAAATCCAATTCTAAAGTGAACCCACTTCTATTTCTTCATCCTCTACCACTTGCCATGTAGTATAGGGTGTTCTCTTCACAATGTTTTTGACCAAGTGAAGGAATAGCTTGAGTTTGAGTCTCCCCGACGTAGATCATCTTCGGCATCGAAGTCAACGACCTAGCCCGCTTATTTCTCCAACGAAACCAACGCTAGAGTCCGGGATTCCGATGATCGCAGCGGAGGGACGTCAACACGGAGCTTTAGAAGTGGAGGACCGGATCTACAAAGGTTGTAATCCCTTTCACTTAGTAGCAAATTAGTTTGCATGCTTTTAGTTTCGCCTAATCTCTAGTTAACGATCTATATTAGGGTTTCTCGGCACCTAAAAATTTGATTTTGGCATGGTTGATGCCTTGTGGAACCGCTTGAGTGTGCCTTGGAACCCTACGCTTCCAGGTTGCGGAAGTTGTCGCCGTTGATGTATATTATTTACTTTTCCGCACTAGGATAGACCCAAGGAGGAGGGCACAAGTTACCGGGTTCTGGAGTCCAGTGGGAGATCAACTCGAGGAGTCGAGTCCGGGTCTCCTAACTCTAGAATTGGTAGGGTTGCTTGCCGCTCTCGTAGGGGTCTAGGGGTGTGGGTTTGGCTATTCATCACGACCGTGGAATCCGTGTTTTATACTGGCTCGTATTGAAAACACGGACGTCCTAGTATATCCAATATTTCATTTATGTTTCTTCTGCTACGATATTTGTGATGTGATCATTTGATATGTTGTGATAGATACTGTATATAGTATATATGATATATTATATAGACGTTACTTATGTTTTTCACCCGCGCTAGCCCTGCCCCGCTCTGCCGTTAGTTACCTAACCTAACGGTGCACGAGGGGACATCGAGGTGAATGCGGATGTTATAAGTGTACGTCGTATTTATCTGTGATGTTTAGGTGATTTAATGATGGGACTTCATTAATATGATTAATGAAAGAAAAGAAACCTAAGATGTTATGGAATCGAATTTTCAAAAACAGGTAGCTACAGTTCTTGCTTTGCATCGCGGTGTTCCTTGTAGAACATCCTGCACCTTATTCGATAAGGAAAGGGCCGAGATCCCTTCACCGGGAGTGTCCCCTTTAGCAAATGACTGGCAGATGTTACACCCCTCGGTTTGTCTTTTGATTGCTTTTGGAGTTTTTGCTTTGAACAGCTGTATATATGATATATCCTGCACCTTATTCGATGAGGAAAGGGCCGACGATCACTTCACCGGGAGTGACCCCTTTAGCAAAACTAGAAAAGCCTAAAAAACACTTCATTTCAAAATTCATTCGATCCTACAACGATATCAAGTTCATTACGCAATGGGTTTTCAGAAAAACCTGTCGTAGCCCTCCGTCATTTCAGATAAGTCCTACTTAGTATTCGTGCTACGTTTGTTGACCTCCGTCAAGGCGTAGTGTGCGGTAGCTAACTAGTATTTATCTGCTTATGCATATGATGCAGATTGGGTTAGGGTAGTCGTACGACCTTGTTGACCTCCGTCAAGGGTCTTGCGGATAGGTTTGATTCAATCAAGAAATGACGGGTTGAACTTGACTAGTAGCCTATGGTTTGTTGACCTCCTTCAAGGTCATAGGGTACTAGGGGAAAAATTATCGGGAATTTCAAGTGTTGAAATTTGCAATGAGATTGCATACCTTCTATGAGATAGTTGGATCCCGATACCCGCTGCGAGTAATTGTTACTCCTGGGAGAGTTTTACCCATTACAATTAGCCGATCTAGTAGGTGTCTAGAAAGGTGTCAACGGGGTTACGCCTCTGGGAAAACGAGGTTTACTATAATTAGGTCCGTGCAAAAGCACGGGGAACCTCCCTCAAAGTACCGACACTGGCCTGGCTGAAAGATTGGCGAACTTGTAGCGTGCAATTAATCCCGGCTAGTCTTTCCATTTAGGGTTTGAAGGAAGATTTGATAAAAACAGTGGGAGCCATCCTGATTAGATAAAATAATAACCAATCTGATCTTGCAAGAGCGCACGTAGAGCGTTTTCTTCTCTCCTTCTCCAGGTAGCGACCATGTCACGCCTTAATCAAGATAATAAAACGGATATATTGACCGAACCTGCTTGTTATACTGAGCTGGCGAACGTTGGTCCTGCTCCAACTTATAATTGTTATAAGACAGAGCAGGAAATAGAGGAATACCAGAATTCCTATGCCGACCAAACGAAGAAAGTGCATATGATGCATCTCCTTCGGGTGTGTTCATTACAAAGAACTGTTTCTCTGTATCCTCTACGTCCTCGGTATTTGATACCGGACAAGGATCCCAGATATGTAATCTGTTACATAGGGCTACAGAAAGGTAGAGAACTGAGAACGGGTGATAAGTTTCATGAGGCAGAAAACGGTGCAAGTGTTGCAGCCAAGTCTGTTGGTCATTGTCACCCTGTATTACTAGAATACATTGATTCTGAACGAATGTTATTAAATACCGAACCTGATATACAAAATCATATCAGTCACTTTATTAGTAAAGAAGGATATAATTTTGTATTGTTGTATAATGTTTTGAACATTTTCTATATCAAAAGTTGATCGGTTCAGGCACGTTATCTAAAAGCATTAATGTTCTAAATCAAACTATAGTTCTTAGTATACGGAACACACACAAGGGGAAGAGTTCAGAAATGAACAGATCCTTCTTGAGGTATTGTAGACTAGGTCATATCAATGCGACCCGACTAGCTAAGTTGCACATAGATGCATATTTAAATCTGTTTGAATTTATATCTTGCGAAAACTTGCCAGTCATGTAAAAAAGATAAGATGACCACAGCCCTGTTTATTGGAAGCAGAGAAAGAGTTAGTGTACTCTTGGGATGATACATGTTGATGTATGAAGGTCCCCTATCTACACATGCCAAGACTGGTTCTTTGTAATTCATTAGATTCTCTGATGATCTCTCAAGATTCAGACATATGTTCCTGTTGAAACACAAGTCCGAAGCTTTTGAGATATTCACAGAATATAAGTTAGAAGTAGAGAACCAAAAACATGGGTATAAGTATTATGTCTTTTGATGTGATCGAGGAGGAGAATACTTGAGCACGGAAATCCTGGACTATTCTAAAGGAGAATGAGATTCTCTCTCAGCATTACTCCTCCGTATACACCATAGCACGATGGTATATCGGGGCGGAGCAATAGCACCCAATGTGATATGGTGTGCTCTATGATGAGTACTGCTGAGTTTCCTATTTCCTTTTGGGAGTTATGCGCTTGAGAAGCTGCATACCTATTGAATAGGGTTCAAATCAAAACAGTTGCCTACCGCTTCATATGTGATATAGAAAGGGAAGAGCCCATATCATAAGTTTGTTAAGATTTGGGGTTGTCCGGCCTATGTCTAAAAGTAAAATCCGGACAAGCTCGAGGCAAGATCTGTTATGTAGAACTGGAAATGTTCCAGCTATACAAACTGCAGCTGATGATTTGGTAGAACCAAAGGATTCAATTGTTTCCAACGAACCTCAGCCTCTCCGCCGATCTAGTAGGGTTCCTCACCCACCTGAGAGATACTTCTGTTTCTCTATGACAGTGGGAGCGAGGAATGCATCATGAGATGATGACCCAACTAGTTTTGAGCTGGCCATCAGGAGTGGGACTCTATAAGAATGGCTGGATGCTTAGCGATCTGAGATGGAATCCTTATACACCAACAAAGTATGGACTTTGGTTGCTTTATCTGAAGGGTTAAATCCCCATTAGGAGCAAGTAAATCTTGAGAAGATTACTTGGTGTACATGGAAAAGTTGAGACTTTCAAAGCTAGACTTGTTAAAAGTTTGCATCATTGACCAGGTATGGATTATGATGAAACCTTTTCTAAGTAGCTATGCTTAAATCCATCCAGATCCTACTTGCCACAGCTACATACCATAACTACGATATCTGGCGGTTGGGTGCCATTACTGCTTTTCTAAGTGATGTTTTAGAAGAGTGCGTCTATAAGTACACAGCCAGAGGGCCTCGTAGACAGTGGGAGCAGTGGAAACGCGAGCAAGATGTTTTATGTGATAAAGCAGGCATCGCGGAGTTGGAACGTCTGTTTTGATGTGTTAGTCAAAGAGTTTGACATCATCAAAATGGTAGATGAACCATGTATAAACAAAAGGGTAGTAGGGAGTATGGTGGTGATCCTCGTAAAGTACGTGGATGCCATACTCTAGATAGGGAAGGAGTTTCCTATGCTACGCTCGGTCAATCTCCGCTTATCACAAGGATTCTCCATATAGGATCAAGATGATACCTCATAAATCCTGGGTTTTGGATCTATGAGATTGATCTAATTGGATGTTAGGATTCTCACTAGATGTAGTGAGATGGTATCAATCGATCCTGGGGAGAATCACTGGAAAGGTTCCAGGGTGATAAGGACGACTGAATGTCAGTCACAGGCATTGTCTTTACCCTCAGTGGAGGGACAATATGTTGGAAGAGTTCCAAGCTAGATACGTGACATACTAGACGATTAAAGGCAAGATACACCGTTACCAAAGAGGAAGTCTGGGTGTATATTAGTTCATGAGATGAACTTCGTTCCTACCATTGTGAGACAATGGAGTTGTGGCTTATGCCTAGGAACGCCTGTCCCATCAGTGAACCAGACATATTCTGAGGCAGCATCATTGGATCATGGAGATAGTTGATCTCCAGGGTGATCGAGGTTAGGAGAGTAGACTCAGAGGACAACACGGCGGATCCACTCACAAAGGCTTTTTCCCAGAGAGAGACTTATATGGGATGGTTGAGTATTAGATACTGCAACCACTGCTACAGATGGCCCTAGTGCAAGTGGGAGATTGTTAGTTATATGTATGCCCTAGAGGCCATTACTATACATAGGATGTATATTGTAGTGGATGCTTGGACATATATAGGGAGGTCTTTCTTGCTCGACATGATAGTATACTATCAGGTTGCTTTTTACCTTAACATGTACACTGATCGTCTCTCTGTTACATGTTGGTAAAGCCCTTAGGATGTGTACTTGACTACCTGGACTATGATGCAGATCATACTAGTGGGGATATGGTAGTCCATAAGTACATCCTTCAAGGTCCCTAGTCGTGTGTGTATCGAGACGGGGCATCGATATACCAGAGTAGACTAGCGTATACCTTCTCGACCCATATAGATGGGCGATGGATGATCCCATATCCATTGGTGTTTGACATCAGAGATGATATACGGCTGCTCAGTGGAGACTGGGTACACTGGACGGACTCGCCGAGAACTCCCAGATGGTATTATACCTTACGTCAAATGGCAGTTCTCTGGTGACACTGGTACAGGTTAGTCTGTAGACCCGAGATTGTCATAGAGTCTTGTGTGATTCCCACTGTGCTTTGATTTCCACCTTACCACGTCCAAGAGGGCGTGCAAAACGGTGGTATTTGGGTACGGTCCCGAATCACATGGAGGCAATGAGAGATAGGAGGGGATTCGTCTCTCCCGGTATAGGGAGTTGATGTTGCGCTGTGTTCGATTGGCTATAACCGGAAATCCCTGGCCAGGGTTGCTGAGATTTACTGGTAAGTGTTACCAGTAGTTTCTCGAACTGTTATAGACCTCATATCGACACGACTTATCGAGCTACTGGGGTCTGACGTTTACCACCCCTAGGCAAGATATGCGACATATCAGACGAACAGACCGGACTGTACGGTAAGTGTTACTGGTTGGATTCACAGGAGTGTGAGCGGGCTTGCTCGTTGATCTTCTGATCGCTCTATACCCGGGTGGCCGTTACGTTTAGCGGACCGCTTGCGGCTTGTGGGTGTTTGATATGATCATCACCTGCTGCCGGCGTATTGACGAGTCTTTAGAGTCCTACACAGAGGTTTCCTGGCTCAAGCGAAACGAAATAGGAGCGCATATGAGATATGTGCGTGACCGAGAATAATACCAGTATGTGATACTGTATTCTATTCTCGCGATTTGTATCATTGGACGGTTATATGAGATATAGCCGGGTTACCGAATCAAGTGTTGATTCGATACATTGATACACTTGATATGAGTCGGTTATATGCAGTATGACCGGATCATTAAATCAAGTGTTGATTTAGTGATTTAATGTATAATTATATATTTGATATATTACTTTACATTAACTAGTATTGGGTCACTTAAGATTATTTTCTCACTAGATTGTGCACATTGTATATATGACATATTTTTGTGCACTTGTTTGTATCATGTTTGATGATACATGCAAACTTGGGTGTGTGTATGTTATAAACTATAGTTTAGGTTAATGGTTAAGGTATTATTTATTTCATTATTTTATTTATTTATTTAGTTAAAACAAAATGGTGGCTTTCTTTCTTTTCTTTACTAGAAGCTTCATGTTGTTTTCTAGCATCTTTGAAAAAGTCTTACCAATTTGTTTTATTCCTTAACCCTAACAATTTACCTAAACCTTAGTTTATTCTCTGCATGATTTTATCTCACCCATGGTTGCAATATGATAGATATCACTTGAATTTTTTTTTGTAATAATTCTTTTTCTTTCTTCTTCTTCTTCTTCTTCTTCTTCATGAAGAAAAGAAAAGCTTACTAGAAAATTCTAAGTGATGAAATCAAGTGAGAAATCCAAATCCAAAGTGAACCCACTTCCTATTTCTTCATCCTCTACCACTTGCCATGTTGTATAGGGTGTTTTCTTCACAAGGTTCATGACCAAGTGAAGATGGAGCTTGAGTTTGAGTCGCCTCGACGTAGTTCATCTTCGGCACCGAAGTCAACGACCTAGCCCGCTCATTTCTCCGATGAAACCGACGCTAGAGTCCGGGATCCCGATGATCGCAGCGGAGGGACGTCGTCTCGGAGCTAAAGAAATGGTGGACCGGATCTACAAAGGTTGTAATCTCTTTCACTTATTAGCAAAGTTGTTTGCTTGCTTATAGTTTCTCCTATCCTCTAGTTAACGATCTATATTAGGGTTTCTCGGCACCTAAATTTTTGAATTTGGCATGGTTGATGCCTTGTGGAACCTCTTGAGTGTGCCTAGTAACCCTACACTAGGGGCCTTTATATAGTGCCCATAAATTTGTTAAATTTGTTCAAGATATCTTTCTCTGAGTGATTTGGGGAATTTTCCCCACCGTTGGATCTTTGATCCAAGGGCTTCTGTTTTACAGAAGGCAATCTTCTTGTTTTAACAAAAACAGAAAGATCTTACTAGAATTTAATTCTGTTTGGCGCAAACGCCCCAGCACTTGACACGTGTCGCGCAGCGCAACTGCGCTTGCGCGACTGCGCTGACACGTGTTGCGCAGCACAAAGCGCAGCGCAACTGCGCTGACACGTGTCAAGCAGCGCAGAGCGCAGCACAACTGCGCTTGCGCGACTGCGCTGACACGTGTGGCGCAGCGCACCTGCGCTGACACGTGTCGCGCAGCGCACCTGCGCTGACACGTGTCGCACGGCGCACGGCGCAGTGCAACTGCGTTTGCGCTGACACGTGTCGCGCAGCGTAGCGCAACTGCGCTGACACGTGTCGCGCAGCGCAGCGCCTGCGCAACTGAAGCGTTGCTTCCTTTGATTTTGTTTTAAATAGAGCCTTGCTCTGATTGGGCACGCTGTCTTGGGCGCTGCGCTGGCGTATCAGCTTTTGACACGTGGCGCGTTGCGCGCAGCGGAAAGAATTTGAAGCGTTGCTTCGAATTTTGATTTTTGAAATTCAAACAGAGCTTTGCTCTGATTGGGGGAAACAGAAAGCTTTTACGAATTCTCCCCAGATCGAAATAGAATGTGCGGCTGTGTTATAAAGCCACTTCTCGGCTATATCGCACAGAGTGAATGGGAGAAGACGTTGACGCAAAGCATCCACAGAAACCTGTGAATTACCCATCATAGCGCATACATTTTCAATTTTTGTAATAAAGACATATGCGTCTTCAGACTCGAGACCGTGATATTTCGGTAGAAGATTGATGTATGGGGGTTTGATTTCAAAGTTGTCACCATTGGCTGGTGGAATGGTGAGACAGGTCGAAAGAGGACCTCGCATAGGGTAACATCTCTCTTGAAGAGAGACGCGGGGTGGATTCTGTGCACCTGCGGGCGGTGGCAGAGTAGTGTTAAAGAAGTTTGATGGAGAACCGTCCATCGAAGTGGGTGTGGTGGAAGGTAAAGAACAAGTAGACGTAGAATTACCGACTTTGGAGTCGATAGAAGAAACGCGGAAAAGACGGGCACTAGAATCCCGTATCCAGCCGAGCATGCACTAAATGGTTTAGCACAAGTGGCAGCGTTAAGTGATAATTAAGGAAAAGATGAGTTTGGTGTTTGTTTTGAAAAAGATACGGATTTTTGAAAAATGCAAATCACAAACAATGCACAAGCAACCCTAAGTCTAGTGGTCACCTAGGTCAAGTCTCTAGACCGCTCCTAGACTTTCAGAAGACAAGTCGCAAGATAGATCCTCTACAATCTCTTTGCCTCTCCTATGGCCAGGTAAGTGCCAGGTAAGTGGGAGGTTCTCCACTACGTAAGTAGTGGGCCTAATTAAGTAACCACTTGCCTTAGACACACTTGCCTTAGACACCACAAAAGAAACGCGGATAAGCAATAGATTACCCATGACCTCCCTCTGTCCTAAGTGAGCGCGGCGGTCCTTAGAGTCATGTCTAGATATTTTTTAGTTAATGAGGGTAATGCGGATGCAGTTTTGTGATTTTTGGGGCTTAGGAAGCGTAATGAACTCCCCACCTAATCTGAATTTGGTTTTTGCCCCTTAATTTCCGTATTAAAAATGCAAACAACCAAGATCAAACACGCAAAAATTTATCTTTTTGCGGCGCTGCGAATTTTTGCCAAGAATCCTGCAGAAATTGGTTAATGGACAGAGCAGGGAGGAGATAAGAAAGTAAGAAATATACCTGAGAATTTTGGTACAGCGAAGCCCTTAGATAGCCGCGGAACCGCCGTGATATGCTGCTTATGGCTGCGGAAACGCGGTCTGGAAGTGAGATCTATGCACAAAATCTTCTCAAGATGCTTCTGTTGCCTCACTGAACTCCCAGAGATGCTCAGAAAATTTTTCCTCTCGCTCCACAGATTCCGGATTTCCTCCAAACAATTCACAACAAATCGTTAAGCACTTGTGCGAATTTGATCTAAAAATTCTGACGGAATAATAAAATTTTCAACTCAAATTTCAAAAACGAACAAATTAGCACACTATCCCCGGCAACGGCGCCATTTGATTGATCTTATAATTCGATGTCGTGTTTAGAAAAGTGTAAAGATTACAACCAAAGAAATTTGTAAACCGCAATCAATAACGGTGTCAATTGTAGGTTCGTTACCAAGTGCGGATCGTCCAAAGGGAAAGTATGATTTGACCGATCTTATTTTAGTTGAGTTGAAATTAAAAGATAAAAGAAAATGATTCGATAAAATATGAAATTTAGTTTCAAGAATCTTCAAGAAAATAAAGATATAAAATCAAGAATCAAGAATTGTTCCCAAATTGTTTGAGTTATCAAGATTTGCAAAAGGCTCGTAGGAATCGATCCAATCGATAGTGATGATGAAGAATTAGGATTACAAATTCTTATCCATTGATGATTTGTTGCTAGATCGATGACGATCAACGGGATTAAGGATCTATTGAAAAAACTAGGGTTTCTTCATCATATCCTTTGTCCTTTCGTTGATTAGAATTAAAATTCTAGCCTCTAGAAAATTCAATCATCGATCGTTGATCTCTAATTTAGAGCGAAAACATTCAAGAAAGCATCTCGCTCAAAACTAGGTTGTCGGTGATTCAATTTTCTAAAGTTTACAAAACTCATAAGACTTAAGAATCGTTCAAGAATTTAATCATCATCATCTATCTATTTTCTCGATTCCTCCACGAGTGGAGTTTTTACTCAAACATCATCAAAAAGAAAACAATCAAGAATTGAGAACTCTTCATAATGCTCAAATATAAAGAAAAGCAAGATCAAGAATTTTCACCTTTTATTATTCAACGTTTCGTTACAATTCACCCAAAGACTACAACAATTGAGGAGAGAACTCGATCGTTGAACTAGCTTCGCATCGTCTTCGTGAGTCGCGGATCGTCTTGGATCACTTGCTCGGATGAAGATCGGCGTTGCTTCAAACAGGCTTGTTGGATTCTTGCTTCATTTGGTACTCGATGAATCTTGATTTGGATTTTGAATTGGATTCGGGCTAGGGTTTTGAGTTGCAAGTTGTGTCACTCAACTTGCGGAATTTTGGCTCAATTTTCAACAACCTTTGTGATGAAGCCTTGGGTCCCTTTATATAGCCTTCTTCTTTAGCTTCCCCTAGAAGTTAGATTAGGTTTAGTTACCTTTAGAAGCTAAGCTAGGTTTAGCTTCTCTTGCAAGCTTGGTAGTTATGAAGGAAGCTTCTAGATTTAGGTAGTTAGCTAGCTTCCTTGAAAAGCTTGGTTGTTGGGAAAAACCTTCTAAATTTAGCTAGCTTGCTTGAGAAGCTTGGAGGTATTAGGCTTGTACAAGAAACTTGGCTGTTAAGAGAGAAGATTCTGGAGATCTCTGGAGATTGAAGTATCTTCAAGAAGTTAAGTTATTGAAAGGAGAAGCCTGAGAAAGCATACTGCCTCTGAAGTGTCCACGTAGCCGCGGATCCGCGGCGGATCTGCCCATTCGGCCGCGGATCCGCGGTCGTTTTCGGTGTTTTGTGCATGGAACTTCCAGATAACTCTTGTGGTCGCTTTAGTGCTGTTTCCTGATGTCTGGAATCTTATAAATCTTTCTTGTTCACTGCCAGATTTCAAGTCTTGGACTTGGCGTATTTTTATCAGCACTTTTAGCAGTTTCGGCTCTTTTCCTAGAATTTCCTGCACACAATCTCGAGACAAGTGTTGCGATATACAAAGATCACGCGCGCAATAATAAACACTCAATTTTCCTCAAAATGCCGGTTATAATGTATAACACATGTTATTTGGTATTTTACAGACAAATTGCCAATATATACCGAACACCTTTAGATGATTGCAAATAGTAGGGAAATTGATGTGTAAAAAATGCAATATTTTCGACTCATCATATGCTCCTTACGGAGGTCTACATCTCGCACTACTAAGCCCGAGAATGTGCGATAATCTGCACCATCCCAAACGGGTTCCCTAAAATGGGTTGTAGCGGCACTTTGCAAAGTTTTTTTTAAAATAAATAATCTTGTAGAAAAAGGTTTTTATAAGTTAAAGGTATGTAATTGTAAATTCGTATTCCCGTATTCTGTATTCCCAAAAGATATCATGCTATGATAGAAATGTGTGTTGTGAGGAGGTAGGTCATTACCTCGTGAACTATTTAAAAGTATAGTAAGGAATTAGAACGATTTATGTCAAAACTAAACCATATGGTATTTTTCTGAAAAAGTGCGATAAAAATTATAATATGAATTCTTTTGCTATGAAACTTGTTCAATATGTTTTGTTAATATTTAATGGTCATGATGTGCAAGTTTGGTATTGTTGTATTTAAGAAAATTGGAACTTTTTAAAAAAACCGAATTGGAAGTCGGATTAACTCCGCTTCCGTCGAGTTTTAGAAATACGAGTTTTCAGAATAGAAAAGAGAAGAGGGATGAGAGACTTACTGGATTGTAGATTGGAAAAGAGGAAGAGGGAGTGGTAGGAGGTGTCGGTGCGTCGTTTCATCGCCGGGAATTCCTAGGGCCGTCGTCGGAAATTCGTCGGAGCTTCGACCTTCGCTAACTCCACTTGTACACAAAAGTTCTAAAGAATTTTCTTGAGAGTTTGGACAGAGTTTGTGAGTGAGGGGGTGTGGAATGGAGTGGTATTTATAGGAAAAGATTAGGGTTAGGGTTTGATGAAAAAATTGCATTTAAATTGCATTAAAATGGAGATTAAAAGGATTTTATGGTCTCTGGAATAATGCGGGGAAATTAAACATGACAGGGGTTATGGGGAGGCCAAAAGACACAGGTTTCGTAGAGAGAAGAATTAGATCCAACCGAGTCAACCCAGCGCCACCGGCCTAGTTGGGCCGGGGCTCTTCGCCACGCCACGTGTCCCCCGTCGATTTGTCTACCCGCTGGACTCGTTTTTTTGTGACCTTTGGGTTTACGGGTTGTGCACGTGTAGACTCTTGGGCTTCTAAAAAGATTAAAATAAATCAATATAAAAGTAATGTGTGGCTGATCGGATTTGAACTGTGGTGCTTTGGTTCAACAGTGCAAGGCCTTACCAATGAGCTACAAGCTCCTTCTTGCTGTTCAAAAGCAAAATAAATTTAGAACTTGTGCTCAGGTAAAAGTACCCCCTTTCTATATTTTTTAAAGAAAAATTCATACAGAAATTTAGGGTTGTTACAGAGGGGTGGAAGATGAATGAATTCATAATTAAAATTTAAATGTGCAGAAAGTAATGCGGAATAAAAGTGCAGAAAAGTAATGAAGAAAAGTAATGCAAGAAGAATTAAAAATAAAGACTACCTTTTATTGATCCACCATTGCATTACAAAATTTCTCTTTAAAAAGAAGATTACAAGAACCCTAGTTTTTCTCGTAGATCTTTCTCTTGAATTGGGAATATTGAATCGTTTTTTATAGACAGATCTCGGTCGTTTATACAGTCTCTAGAATTAGAAACCCTAGATGCCAGATTGGAATAGTTGAGATAACGATCATGTCCCTAAATTTCCAGATCCTACGGCCTATAATCGACCGTGGTTCCGCCGCCCATACCTCCTGTTGACGGCGGATCTGTTGCTTTCTGGTGGGATCGTGACTTTGGATTTTTCTGGCCTTTTATCTCGATATTTGGAGATTCTCTTGATAAATAGATTCTGAAAATATTGCTCTTAGTCTCTATTTGTTAATTATATGTATGCCCTAGAGACCATTACTGTACATACGATGTATATTGTAGTGGATGCTTGGACATATATAGGGAGGACTTTCTTGCTCGACATGATAGTATGCTATCTGGTTGTACTTATCTTAACGTGTATACTGATTGTCTCTCTGTTACATGTTGGTAAAGCCCTTAGGATATGTACTCGACTACTGGGACTATGATGAGATCATACTAGTGGGGCCACAGTAGTCGACGAGTACATCCTATAACTGTTTCTAGTCGAGGGTGTATCGAGACAGGGCATCGATACACCAGAGTAGACTAGCGTATACGCATCTTGACCCATATGATGGGCGATGGATGATCCCATATCCATCGGTGTTTGACATCAAGGATGGTGTACGGGTGCTCAGTGGAGACTGGGTACACTGGACGGACTCGCCGAGAACTCCCAGATGGTAATATACATCACGTCAGATGGCAGTTCTCCGGTGACACTGGTACAGAGTAGTCTGTTGACCCGAGGTCGTCATAGAGTCTTGTGTGATTCCCACTGTTCTTTGATTTCCATCATACCACGTCCACAAGGGCGTGCTAAAAGGTGGCTTTTGGGTACAGTCCCGAATCACATGGAGGCAATGAGCGATAGGAGGGGATTCATCTCTCCCGGTATAGGGAGTTGATGTTGTGCTGTGTTCGATTGGCAATAACTGGAAATCCCTGGCCAGGGTTGCTGAGATTTACTGGTAAGTGTTATCAGTAGTTTCTCGAACTGTTATAGACCTCATATCGACACGACTTATCGAGCTACTGGGGTCTGACGTTTACCACCCCTAGGCGAGATATGCGACATATCAGACGACGAGACCGGACTGTACAGGAGTGTTACTGTTTGGATTCACAGGAGAATGTACAGGCTTGCTTGTTGATCTTTTGAGTGCTCAATACCTGGGTTGCTATTACGTTTAGCTGACCGCTTGCAGCATGTGGGTGTTTGATATGATCATCGCCTACTGCCGGCGTATTGACGATTCTTTAGAGTCCGACACAGAGGTTTCTTGGCTCAGGCAAAACGGAGTAGGAGCACATATGTGATATGTGCGGGACCGAGGATAATGCGGTATGTGATACCGTATTGGATTCTCGCGATATGAGATATCGGCCGGGTATATGTGATATAGCCGGGTCATCGTATTAGTCGGTTATATGCGATATAGCCGGATTATCGGATCAAGTGTTGATTCGATAATTTAATGTATAATAATATATATGATATATTAAATTACATTAACCAATATTTGCTCACAAAAAGATTCATTTTCTCACCGGATAATACATTGATATATATGCGATATATGTTAATTGTATTATTATCTTTTGTTGAAAAATATATTGTATATGTGATATATAATATTGTAACATGTTAGGGTTACAAATTTAACATTGGATTAGGGTTTAAACTTGGTTAAGGTTTGGATTAGGGTTAGCTTTTCCATGAAGCTTCAATGAAGCTTCATGAAGCTTCATGAAGCTTTAACTTTGTGGTTGCTTGATATTATTTGTGAGATATTATGTTAACCCAATCCAAACCATTAACCCTAGTTAACTCTCTACAAGGGTTAACTTTTTTCATGCTTAACCCTTGGTTAGATTTGTAACCACTACAATAATTCATTGTTCATCACAAAAGGATCAAGGTTATCTTCTTCATTCTTCTTCTTCATGCTTGAGTTCTTTGATGAAAAAGCTTTCTTTTGTGATGAAAGTGAGTGAGAAAAAGATGATAAATGAGGGCAAAAATCCTACTTCATCATCCTCATCTATCCTTGCCATTTAGATGAGGGTATTCACTTCATATTATGAGTGTTAGCTTGTGTTATCGAAACTTCAAGGTAGATTATCTTGGTATCGAAGATCGGAAGCAAAGGTTGCATCATTCTCTTCGTGAAGCCTCTCGAGAGTCCAGAACACGACGATCGCAGCGAAGGGAGCTCAACATGGAGCTTAAGAAGTGAAGGACCGGATCTACAAAGGTTGTAATCCCTCTCACTCAGTGTTAAAGTGTTTAACACGCATGTTTTCGCCTAAACCCTAGTTTAAAGATCCGGCTTCGGGTTGTTCTGCACGGCTAAAATTTTAATCGGGCATGGTTGATGCCTCATAGACCCTTGTGGCAGTGCCTAGCAACCCTACAGTGGTATCAGAGCCAAGCTAGAGTTTTAGGCGAAGTCTAGACGAAGTTTAAAGTGCGAACGAACACCGAAACCCCGATTCGGAACCCTCTCTGGACAATTTTCAAAACGTTGATTTTTTCTGAATTAAAAATTCTCAGAAAAACAAGCAGGAAAAACTAAGAATTACTGTGAAGTACGGATCTCTGAGTCAACAATTTGACCGCGGAACCGCGGCCAAACCATGGTTTTTGCGGCGGTTCCGCGGCCAAAATTTTGATTTAGTCCCTGGAATTTCACTTAATTTTTCTTAGGTCCTTTCTTGGCAATTTTTTCTGGGAATTTTTTAATTCCACTCAAGTGTTGAGTTTTCTAGGGTTGTATTGGGGACTCGTTAATTCGATCAGATAATTTAACTTTGTTTAGTTTTGTCCGGATAATTTTAGAAACTGTTAAAAAGCTCGGGCGGATATCAATAACTCACTTTTTCCCCAGTCGGAATTTTTTTCAAAAGTTGGATTTTTTCTCGAGTTTAAGAACGTTCTAAGTCGTGCAAGTAACGCGGTGGGCCCTCTAGAAGACAACAAACCTTAACTCGATTATGTGACCGTCTTGAACTGCCTTTTGAACCTTAGGGTTTGGGGCAGTACGGCGTGCCACATGTGAGGCGTTGGCGTGACTCTTCTATGGCTGGACCATTGGTACCGTGGCATGTGATGGATATTTTTAAACTGATTTCAAGTGTTGAGATATATTGGGGAAATCTTGGGTGTTTGATTATTCGATCGGAAAGTTTAACATTGTCTATTTATCTGGAATGTGATACAATATTTTGAATCCATAAGAAGTTATGAGATAACTAATTTGAATATTATAAACATAGCAGTTTAGTCTCAGATGATCGGTTGCCATAGAATTTTGATGCGATCAAAAGTCTATTGCAATCACGTAGTGTACGCGGATACTCGGCGGGTAAACTTAACAGACAACCACGCCCCATAGCCCCGACCAAGTGACTGTTGGAGAACCCCGTCGCCAAAAGCATCCGTTCGGGTGCTCGCGGCAGCGGTGTTCTGCCTTAGTGCACTTCGTCGACGGCATCCGGGGGTGCGGCCGTCTACTAAAGTTTGCGACGAGCATTCGATCAGGATGTCGGGAATCTTGTTGAATTGCCCGACTTGATATTGAAAAGAGTTTTCGATAATGAGACTAAAATGCGGGTTTATAATTGTTAGGCATGCGATGTCTAAGGAATTCATTTGGTTAGGCATGCGATGTCTAAAGAGGTTGCGGATTCCAACTGTTGTAGTTTTATACTTTCTTTTCTGTGACCGTAAGCGTAGTATGTGGTGTATCGCTGGCTTCGTTGCTATACATCAACGACAATCGGGATACGCATACTTGCTTACATTGATGATATGAGATATTATGTGTTGCTGTGATATGTTTTATTGGATTGTCATGTTCTGAATAGCCGGGGGTTTTATGTGAGATGAGAGTTTTTATTTTCATTCATGTAAAATTCATTTGTATGTAATATTCTTTTATTGGGGCACTTCCAGGTAGCGGAAGATGTCACCTTTTGTATATTATTTACTTTTCCGCATTAGGTAGACCCAATGCGGGGAGCACAAGTTACCGGGTTCTGGGGTCCAGTGGGAGACCATCTCGAGGAGTCGAGACCGGGTCTCCTAACCCTAGAATTGGCAGTGTTACTTTCCGCTCTCGTAGGGGTCTAGGGATGTGGGTTTGGCTATTCATCACGACCGTGGAATCCGTGTTTTATAAAGGCTCGTATTGAAAACACGGACGTCCTAGTATATCCATGTAACGTTTTAAAAATAATTAAATAAATAATTAAATGAATAAAATTGTTTAAGTGAATTTTATGAATTTCGGTAAAGCAAAATGTATTTTTCGTAAAACCAAACCGCGATTGTTTTTCATTATAAATTCAAAAATACCTATTTTAATTATGTAATTACTAGTAAATGGTGTTTATTTAGCAACTAATAAATTTTTAGTTTAATTAAATATTTTTCCTAAATTAATTATTTTAAATATTAACATAGGCTTTATTTTTACACTAAATTAGTGTAAATTACAAATTTGAATGGTTTTAATTTGTAAAAATGAACCATGGCATGTTAGAAATTAGTGTGTATCATGCAAAATTTATTTGCAAATTTTTCCTATTTTCTAGAGTTTTCTTGAGTTGCTATAGTAAAGGAATAAAAATAAATAAATAAATAAAGCATGAAAAGACTTTAAGTGATGTTTATTTTCTTGAAACTTCCACACTTTTCTTCACTCTTTTCTCTTGCTCTCTCTCTCTCCTACAATGGCCGGCCTCACCCATGGCAGCCCCCCCATTTCCCAATTCTTTTTTATTCAATATTCATCAAAAATACTTCAAAAATCCAATTAAAATTCCACAAAATCCTGATTATTTCATACCCTTTATTCTCTACTCTTATTTACATGGATTTTGGAGTGGGAAAGCATGGATTTTTTAGGCTCATTTTCAAGTTTGGACATGAGGTTGTGGAGGTATAAATCTTTCTCTTTTGTTTTATTTCTATTAGATGTTTCTTTTAAAGCATAATTAGATTAATTAGATTAATTCTAGTTGCAAATTCTAAAATTCAAGTTAGGTTTGTAAATTCAAGTTATGATTTTTAATAATTAATTAGGGATATAATAGTTAGTTTAATACTTTTAGAATTGGAAAATCTTGCATGTTTGTTGAATTGTAAATTTTTCATTTAAAATTGTTTAAATGAAGCTATTTAGCTAACTAGTTTTTTTGTAAAATATATATGTGGGTGATATAAAATTCCAATTAAGCTTGCTATCATTAGATTGTAGTTTTAGTGAGAACTTTAGCATGTTAATGGAAAGAACAACTTAGTTTGATTGCTAGTTTCTATTGATAATTGATAAATAGTAATAAAATGCTATTATTTTGGAAACTAGATTTTGGAAATTCCTAAATAAATGAAATTAAAAATATAATCATGGTTTCATTATATCATTATCATCATGAATTGTAGTTTAAGACATTAATTCATGCAAAATCATGTTTTGTGGTGGAATTGTGGTACTTTGCTTGAAAAATGTTGAAAATTGTTAAAGGTTGCAAACTAGAAATTTCAAATTAATAAAAATTTGTGTAATAAAAATATAGTAATGGTTTGTGTAGTCTAGTTATGCCATTTAATGAGTTTTATGACCATTGGTTTCATTTAAATGTCAAGTTTTGATGAAAAACGGTAAATTGGCATTTTCGGGTTTTACGAAATTGGACGGTTTGATGGATTTTAGGGTTTTGATGGATTTAATCATGTTTTATAATATAAGTAATGTGTTTTAAAACTACGAGTCATTTGTTGATGTTTATCTCGATCCATCGGAGTTTGTACGCCGATATCGAGCGATATTTGGTGCTTTTGCGTGGACGGGACATAGGTTTTAACCTATGCTTGTTCCTTGCGTTGTTTTGACTTTTGTATGTGATTCAGTTTACGATACTATTTATATGTTTGCGTTTAGGCACCCCTCACGTGGACTGCGGACGATGAAGAGGAGGATGGCGACACCGTCTTCGGCAGATATGGACCAGGTGAGTAGATGTATATCTACGGGGGGAAGTCGGGTGGATGGCGTTTAGCACCCCCGCAACGTAGAATAGGAATAGTACTTATTGACATTAGGAAACCAGATGTGACCCTAGTAGGACCCTAGTATTGACCCTAGGCTGGACTAGACTGATTTAGGAAAACCATATCAGAGGATGAGTACCTTGGAAGAGGTTCGTAGGTTTCAGATAGAAACACACCCACGCACACACTGAAACTCGACATGGGGTACGTGTATGTGTATATATATAGAACTAGGTATAGGTATATACATATATATACAACACGTATATGTGAATCATTGATGTGATATGATATCCGAGGTATGATGAAATAGTGTAACTGGGCTTGATGCCGTGATTCTTGGCTATACAGTCGTATTAAGTGTTAGCGGATCATTAGAGAATGAGATAATGAACATGTATACTTAAATTATAAGGGGTAGTGATGATATTGAGGTACATGGGACTCTAAAATAGTGCCCGGACTGTAACTTGTGATTGATCACGATATGGGATATGTATGACTTGATTACGACATCATATAGGTGTGACCTGATGTCGATATCATAGAGGTGTGACTTGAGGACGATATGATATCAGTATGACTTAATCACAATATGATACATATGACATGATATTTCTGAGGATAAACTAATGATGCTTATTATGATAGCAATGATATATGATTGATGTATGCGATCACAGTTTAGCACCTTGATCATTAGATGTGTTGATGATGACATTATACTAATGATGAGACACCTAGGAGATACTTGACCCGTACCCCGATATTGGGATGTCGTACGATGGATTTTACCGTACGAGGCATAGATATGATGATTGATCCGCACTCTTGGTTCGAGGAAGCCGTACTTCGTACGTGACGCTATTGAGGCTGGATCACCGACTATTAGAGATATTGATTCAAACATTAGGTAGACTCTTGTTTCTTATTGACTAGTTTCTTAGGTTAAGTTCTTTACGAGGTTAGATGGACACTAGTTTAGGTTCGATTCATATAGTGATAGTTGTACTCGTATGTCGCAGAGGGGTGGATACTGCACATCTGTTTATACATTCATACTGTAATCATCATGGTGCATGTTCTTACATATGTTGCTATAATCAGTATAAACCGTACCTGTTAGGACACCAGCACCATTACCGATGATGCGCATATTCCACGCACACTTATTTGCCGGCTAACACACATCATCATCGGTAATTGCTATGTCACGTACACTTTAGATCATATTGTCTTTTATGGATAGAATCAGTTAACAACTAGACCGATATAATATTGTGATTATTCTCTGATGTTAGTATAGAAAAGACATTTATTACTTAGACATTCATGCATTCATATTTTCATGTTATCATGCAGTATCATGGGCATATGCCGACACTTATCATATACTTACTCATGATTTTAAGATTTGGATTTCTATGAGATTTCTGGATTTTTGGGGAAAACCGCAAGAATATATAAAAACTTCTCTCTCTCTCTCCTCTTCTCTTTTTTAAAATAAGATGCGGTTTTCTCGTGATGTATGTGTCGTCCACCATGAGATTTCATGTTTTCTGATGGATTTCGAGACCCGATTCGAGGAGTGGATAAACCGTCTCGGGTACATGGTGGGCCTGGTATGGTACCCCGGGGCAAGAAGATCGAGTTGTAGACGATGAGCCTGTCAGGGGAGGACTACCTACCGGTGATGTCTGGCGCGGCGGATATCCGGAGGATACCGACCGTTGTCGTGAGATTTGATGATATAGGCCGATCCGGACTGACGGAGCCCGAGATATTGAGACTATGAGGTATTGAGACTTGAGATTTACATATTTTGTGTCATTGTTTGACACGGATTTCCATAGATTTCATTGTTGAGATTTCAGATTCCTATACACATTTTACTATGATAACAGCTAAAGATTTCTTATACAGATATATATGGATTTCAGGATTGATTGTTTTATATTCATGGTGCATGCATACCCATTCATACGACATAGTATTATATGAGGCATTGACACGAGCACGGAGTATCTGCATTTACACGTAGTTTTACCCTGCTATTACTAGATGATTAGGATATTAGTGTATTATTATGACCTAGGATAGCGTCGTGCATTCGACTTCTTTTCGTAGATGTCTTCTACTCACGAGTTGGCAACTCACCCCCGTTGTGCCAAATTTTATTACAGGTTCGATGTACAGGTTTCCCTGGCAGCTTGCTGGCACATCATTTCATTCAGGGTGACTTGCATGGTAGGTTGGTTCACTTGTATCTGAACCACCATTGTACTTTTATTCTTTCATTTGTATCTAGTAAACTCCATCAACCATACTTGTATTACTTGATAAGTTTATTGGACCAGTCTTTTATTTCGACCTTAGAGTCGCGCATGTATTCTTCTGATCTGGTGGTTTTGTTTTCTTTTGAGTTTTGAGCCTCGCCCTTTGGCGTTGTATACTATTGTGTATTGTTGTGCTTGTTTCCGCCTGTTGGCGTTGAGCTAGCTTCCGTTTGGGGATGCTTTTTATTGTTTATGTATATTATACTTGTTGTACCCGTTTGGGGCCAGTTTTTATAGAGGAGACTCTGCCGAAATTTTTGAGAAAATTTGCTGATGTTTTAAACTTGTTCCTTCATGTTTTCTTTTACTGCTTCTTCTTCTTTTTCATGGTTTAGATTTCTGGGCTTCGTCTTACTTTGGTTACGTTGCGCCTCTAGACGTTTCGTAATCTAAGTGCCGGTCACGTTCCGTACTTTCGGGTCGTGACAAAGTTGGTATCAGAGCGCTAGGTTTAACCTTGTATAAGTCTAGGTGACCCTTGGTTGATGGAGTAGGCGATTTTGGTAGAGTAACGTACCGTGGGTATGGTCCGCGGCATACTTACGATACGCTACTCTGCTTAAGGAGCCCTAGGATGTATATTGTTTGCACCGTATTCCATTCGTTCTTTTGATCTATCTTCGTCAATGTTGGAGGGTGGTTTCTGTTACCACGGGCACACTGGCAGAGGGAGCTGCGGCTCGAATGCGATAACCATTAGAGTATTGGTTATTCTTGAGGATTGAAGCATTGCTTAGCGTGCGGACGAAGGGTATTCACATGCCGTCCGGATGAAGTTAAAGGGTTCGAACGATTATCAGAAAACCATTTTCCCAAGTTTAAAGTATTCGGAAGAACATGCAGGTATTTCGATGGACCCTCTAGAAGAATGAAACCCTAACTCGACATAATGACCACGAGAACGCCCTTGAACCTTAGGGTTGACGGCAGTTCCGCGGTGTCATTAGTGAGGCTTGGGTTTGCCCTTCTACGGCTGGATCATCGATGCTGGGGTATGTACCGGATATTTTTAAACTGTACTTGAGTGTTGAGCTCTCGGGGAATTATGGGATTTTGATGGATCGATCGAAAGGTTTAATGTAGTCCGGATATCAAGTGAAGGGATCGACTACGTGGAAGACTCTAGATATGAGGATTGCCGTTGGTAGCGCAGTCAGCACAGCTACGAAGAGACGAGTTCGAAGCAATCGACATCAGAGGAAAGAGGCGGACATTGACGATAGTGTTTACGATTGTGATTTACTGACTTGAATTTCATATTTTCGTTGATTGGATTTTTGGTATTTTGAGTACTTTGTTCTACGATTGGTATTTCATGTGTGTACCTTCATTTCATTCTATTTGTTTTTCATATATCAGTTGTATTGATGTTGCTTAGTATACACCCAGTACACTTGATTTGGTTTTATATATTTTGAGATTTTTGATTTGATTTCGTGCATATGGGTTACACATGATTTTGATATATGCTTCGACCTAGTTTTCATGCATTTTTGTGCTGTGATTTCGATTTTGATATTCGATGTATGTTTTCGTGCACCATGTGCACCTGATTAGGATTCTTGCGCATACTTGGCGCACTTAATGCGATTTTGTGCACACCAGATGCACTAAATCGGGGTTTTGTGCAGATTAGATGCACCTGATTTTGAGTCGTGCACGCCCGTTGCACTTGACAGATGTTTTTGGTGCACACCTGTTGCACTTAGTTTTGTTCTTGTGTGTATTCGTGGTATCTGTAGTTGGTTCTGATTTCAGTGCGCACCGGACGCACATGATATTTTTATGATGTGATTGGGATTGATTTCAGTTTGAGCAGTATGTTTCATAATCATTATTATTTGATTTAATAACCAGGCGGGACGTGTATGTTAAATAAAAGATATATATATATATATAGCTTTAAAAATAATAATAATAATAATAATAATAATAATAATAAAAATAATAATAATAATAATAAACGTCCGCTACTTATGCCGTGACACGTGCATTGCACGGCGATTTTCAAGAGGGGTTTTTGTATGCTTCTTTATTATGATGTTTAGGCGATTTTACTACGATTCGCACTATATATAAGTTATAGATTGATGTATATTATGATGGTTTTCATATTGGGTTTTGATATTTTATCTTCACCATAACTCCGATGATTGCGTTATGCTTGATGGAGTTGATTTTTGTTATGTATTGATGATTTCGGAGCCCCGACGATTTAAGTGTTTTGCTAAATGTTTTAGTATTTGGAGGGGGAGTTTTAATTTAAATTCGGGGACCGAATTTCTTAAAGGGGGGAATATTGTAACGTTTTAAAAATAATTAAATAAATAATTAAATGAATAAAATTGTTTAAGTGAATTTTATGAATTTCGGTAAAGCAAAATGTATTTTTCGTAAAACCAAACCGCGATTGTTTTTCATTATAAATTCAAAAATACCTATTTTAATTATTTAATTATTAGTAAATGGTGTTTATTTAGCCACTTATAAATTTTTAGTTCAATTAAATATTTTTCCTAAATTAATTATTTTAAATATTAACATAGGCTTTATTTTTACACTAAATTAGTGTAAATTACAAATTTGAAGGGTTTTAATTTGTAAAAATGAACCATGGCATGTTAGAAATTAGTTTGTATCATGCAAAATTTATTTGCAAATTTTTCCTATTTTCTAGAGTTTTCTTGAGTTGCTATAGTAAAGGAATAAAAATAAATAAATAAATAAAGCATGAAAAGACTTTAAGTGATGTTTCTTTTCTTGAAACTTCCACACTTTTCTTCACTCTTTTCTCTTGCTCTCTCTCTCTCCTACAATGGCCGGCCTCACCCATGGCAGCCCCCCCCCCCATTTCCCACTTCTTTTTTATTCAAAATTCATCAAAAATACTTCAAAAATCCAATTAAAATTCTACAAAATCTTAATTATTTCATACCCTTTATTCTCTACTCTTCTTTACATGGATTTTGGAGTGGGAAAGCATGTATTTTTTAGGCTCATTTTCATGTTTGGACATGAGGTTGTGGAGGTATAAATCTTTCTCTTTTGTTTTATTTCTATTAGATGTTTCTTCTAAAGCATAATTAGATTAATTAGATTAATTCTAGTTGCGAATTCTAAAATTCAAGTTAGGTTTGTAAATTCAAGTTATGATTTTTAATAATTAATTAGGGATATAATAGTTAGTTTAATACTTTTAGAATTGGAAAATCTTGCATGTTTGTTGAATTGTAAATTTTTCATCTAAAATTGTTTAAATGAAGCTATTTAGCTAACTAGTTTTTTTGTAAAATATATATGTGGGTGATATAAAATTCCAATTAAGCTTGCTATCATTAGATTGTAGTTTTAGTGAGAACTTTAGCATGTTAATGGAAAGAAAAACTTAGTTTGATTGCTAGTTTCTATTGATAATTGATAAATAGTAATAAAATGCTATTATTTTGGAAACTAGATTTTTGAAATTCCTAAATAAATGAAATTAAAAATATAATCATGGTTTCATTATATCATTATCATCATGAATTGTTGTTTAATACATTAATTCATGCAAAATCATGTTTTGTGGTGGAATTGTGGTACTTTGCTTGAAAAATGTTGAAAATTGTTAAAGGTTGCAAACTAGAAATTTCAAATTAATAAAAATTTGTGTAATAAAAATATAGTAATGGTTTGTGTAGTCTAGTTATGCCATTTAATGAGTTTTATGACCATTGGTTTCATTTAAATGTCAAGTTTTGATGAAAAACGGTAAATTGGCATTTTCGGGTTTTACGAAATTGGACGGTTTGATGGATTTTAGGGTTTCGATGGATTTAATCATGTTTTATAATATAAGTAATGTGTTTTAAAACTACGAGTCATTTGTTGATGTTTATCTCGATCCATCGGAGTTTGTACGCCGATATCGAGCGATATTTGGTGCTTTTGCGTGGACGGGGCATAGGTTTTAACCTATGCTTGTTCCTTGCGTTGTTTTGACTTTTGTATGTGATTCAGTTTACGATACTATTTATATGTTTGCGTTTAGGTACCCCTCACGTGGACTGCGGACGATGAAGAGGAGGATGGCGACACCGTCTTCGGCAGACATGGACCAGGTGAGTAGATGTATATCTACGGGGGGAAGTCGGGTGGATGGCGTTTAGCACCCCCGCAACGTAGAATAGGAATAATACTTATTGACATTAGGAAACCAGATGTGACCCTAGTAGGACCCTAGTATTGACCCTAGGATGGACTAGACTGATTTAGGAAAACCATATTAGAGGATGAGTACCTTGGAAGTGGTTCGTAGGTTTCAGATAGAAACATACCCACGCACACACTGAAACTCGATATGGGGTACGTGTATGTGTATATATATAGAACTAGGTATAGGTATATACATATATATACAACACGTATATGTGATTCATTGATGTGATATGATATCCGAGGTATGATGAAATAGTGTAACTGGGCTTGATGCCGTGATTCTTGGCTATACAGTCGTATTAAGTGTTAGCGGATCATTAGAGAATGAGATAATGAACATGTATACTTAAATTATAAGGGGTAGTGATGATATTGAGGTACATGGGACTCTAAAATAGTGCCCGGACTGTAACTTGTGATTGATCACGATATGGGATATGTATGACTTAATTACGACATCATATAGGTGTGACCTGATGTCGATATCATAGAGGTGTGACTTGAGGACGATATGATATCAGTATGACTTAATCACAATATGATACATATGACATGATATTTCTGAGGATAAACTAATGATGCTTATTATGATGGCAATGATATATGATTGATGTATGCGATCACAGTTTAGCACCTTTATCGTTAGATGTGTTGATGATGACATTATACTAATGATGAGACACCTAAGAGATACTTGACCCGTACCCCGATATTGGGATGCCGTACGATGGATTTTACCGTACGAGGCATAGATATGATGATTGATCCGCACTCTTGGTTCGAGGAAGCCGTACTTCGTACGTGACGCTATTGAGGCTGGATCACCGAGTATTAGAGATATTGATTCAGACCTTAGGTAGACTCTTGTTTCTTATTGACTAGTTTCTTAGGTTAAGTTCTTTAGGAGGTTAGATGGACACTAGTTTAGGTTCGATTCATATAGTGATAGTTGTACTCGTATGTCGCAGAGGGGTGGATACTGCACATCTGTTTATACATTCATACTGTAATCATCTTGGTGCATGTTCTTACATATGTTGTTATAATCAGTATAAACCGTACCTGTTAGGAAACCAGCACCATTACCGATGATGCGCATATTCCACGCACACTTATTTGCCGGCTCACACACATCATCATCGGTAATTGCTATGTCACGTACACTTTAGATCATATTGTCTTTTATGGATAGAATCAGTTAACAACTAGACCGATATAATATTGTGATTATTCTCTGATGTTAGTATAGACAAGACATTTATTACTTAGACATTCATGCATTCATATTTTCATGTTATCATGCAGTATCATGGGCATATGCCGACACTTATCATATACTTACTCATGATTTTAAGATTTGGATTTCTATGAGATTTCTGGATTTTTGGGGAAAACCGCAAGAATATATAAAAACTTCTCTCTATCTCCTCTTCTCTTTTTTTAAAATAAGATGCGGTTTTCTCGTGATGTATGTGTCGTCCACCAGGAGATTTCATGTTTTCTGAGGGATTTCGAGACCCGATTCGAAGAGTGGATGAACCGTCTCGGGTACATGGTGGGCCCGGTATGGTACCCGGGGGCAAGAAGATCGAGTTGTAGACGATGAGCCTGTCAGGGGAGGACTACCTACCGGTGATGTCTGGCGCGGCGGATATCCGGAGGATACCGACCGTTGTCGTGAGATTTGATGATATGGGCCGATCCGGACTGACGGAGCCCGAGATACTGAGACTATGAGGTATTGAGACTTGAGATTTACATATTTTGTGTCATTGTTTGACACGGATTTCCATGGATTTCATTGTTGAGATTTCAGATTCCTATACACATTTTACTATGATAACAGCTAAAGATTTCTTATACCGATATATCTGGATTTCAGGATTGATTGTTTTATATTCATGGTGCATGCATACCTATTCATATGACATAGTATTATATGAGGCATTGACACGAGCACGAAGTATCTGCATTTACACGTAGTTTTACCCTGCTATTACTAGATGATTAGGATATTAGTGTATTATTATGACCTAGGATAGCGTCGTGCATTCGATTTCTTTTCGTAGATGTCTTCTACTCACGAGTTGGCAACTCACCCCCGTTGTGCCAAATTTTATTACAGGTTCTATGTACAGGTTTCCCTGGCAGCTTGCTGGCACATCATTTCATTTAGGGTGACTTGCATGGTAGGTTGGTTCACTTGTATCTGAACCACCATTGTACTTTTATTCTTTCATTTGTATCTAGTAAGCTCCATCAACCATACTTGTATTACTTGATAAGTTTATTGGACCAGTCTTTTATTTCGACCATAGAGTCACGCATGTATTATTCCAATCTGGTGGTTTTGTTTTCTTTTGAGTTTTGAGCTTCGCCCTTTGGCGTTGTATACTATTGTGTATTGTTGTGGTTCTTTCCCCCTGTTGGCGTTGAGCTAGCTCCCGTTTGGGGATGCTTTTTTATTGTTTATGTATATTATACTTGTTGTACACGTTTGGGTCCAGTTTTTATAGAGGAGACTATGCCGAAATTTTTGAGAAAATTTGCTGATGTTTTAAACTTGTTCCTTCATGTTTTCTTTTACTGCTTCTTCTTCTTTTTCATGGTTTAGATTTCTGGGCTTCGGCTAACTTAGGTTACGTTGCGCCTCTAGACGTTTCGTAATCTAAGTGCCGGTCACGTTCCGTACTTTCGGGTCGTGACAATCCAATAATCCATATATGTTCTTCTGCTGCAATGTTCTGTGATGAGATCATATTACTGCCTGAGTCGAATGTTTATATTATATATATGAGATATATGTTATATTGCAGATTTCGTTTCAAATGCTGATGCTTGTGAAGCACTATAAAAATGGGACTTCATTAATAAGATTAATGAAATAAAAGAAACCTAAAGATGTTGTAGAAACTTGTTTAAAAACTGGTAGCTCTAGTTCTTGCTTTGCATAGCGGTGTTCCTTGTAGAACATCCAGCACCTTATTCGATAAGGAAAGAGCCGAGATCCCTTCACCGGGAGTGACCTCTTCAGTGAAACTAGCAGATGCTACAAACTCGGTTTTTCTTTTGATTGCTTCTATAGTTCTTGCTTTGCATAGTGATATTTGTGAAATATACTGCACCTTCTTCGATGAGGAAAGGGCCGACGATCCCTTCACCGGGAGTGACCCCTTTTGCAAAACTAGAAAAGCCTAAAAAACACTCCATTTAAAATCACTCGATTCTACAACGATATAAAGTTCATTGCGCAAAAGGTTTTCTTAAAAACCTGTCGTAGCCCTCCGTCATTTTAGATAAGTAATAGTTAGTATTCGTGCTGCGTTTGTTGACTCAGTCAAGGCGTAGTGTGCGGTAGCTAATTAGTGCTTATCTGCAAATCATATGATGCGATTGGATTTGGCTAGTCGTGCGACCTTGTTGACCTCTGTCAAGGGTCGTGCGGGTGGGTTTACTTCAATCAGGAAATGACGGGTTGAACTTGACTAGCAGCCTATGGTTTGTTGACCTCTGTCAAGGTCATAGGACGCTAGGGGTAAAATATTATTGGGAATTTCAAGTGTTGAAATTTGCAATGAGATTGCACACCTTCTATGAGATAGTTGGATCCCGATACCCGCAGCGAGTAAGAGTTACTCATGGGAGAGTTTTACACATTACAATTAGCCGATCAAGTAGGTGTCTAGAAAGGTGTTAACGGGGTTACGCCTCTGGGAAAACGAGGTTTACTTTAATTAGGTTCATGTGAAAGCACGGGGAACCTCCCTCAAAGTACCGATACTGGCCTGGCTAAAAGATTGGCGAACTTGTAGCGTGTAATTAATCCCGGCTAGTCTTTCCTTTTAAGGTTTGAAGGAAGATTTGATTAAAACAGTGGGAGACATCCTGATTAGATATATTAGATAACCAATCTAATCTTGCAAGAGCATACGCTGAGTGTTTTCTTCTCTCTCTCTCCAGGTAGCGACCATATCACGCCTTAATCAAGATAATAAAACGGATATTTTGACCGAACCCGCTTGTTATACTGAGCTGGGGAACGTTGGTCCTGCTCCAACTTATAATTGTTATAAGACAGAGCAGGAAATTGGGGAATACCAGATTTCCCGTGCCGTCCAAACGAAGAAAGTGCATGCTGATGTATCTTCTTCCGGTGTGTTCATTACAGAGAACTGTTTCTCAGTATCCTTCACGTCCTGGGTATTTGATACCGGATCAGGATCCCACATATGTAATTTGTCACATGGGCTACAGATAGGTAGAGAACTGAGAACGGGTGATAAGTTTCAAGAGACAGGAAATGGTGCAAGTGTTGCAGCCAAGTATGTTGGTCACTGTCACCCTGTATTACCAGAATACATTGATTCTGAACGAATGTTATTAGATACCGAACCTGATATACAATATCATATCATTCTCTTTATTAGTAAAGAAAGGATATAATTTTGTATTGTTGGATAATGTTTTGAACATTTCCTATATCAAGAGTTGATCGGTTCAGGCACGTTATCTAAAAGCATTGACGTTCTAAATCAAACTATAGTTCTTAGTATACAGAACACACACAAGAGGAAGAGTTCAGAAATGAACAAATCCTTCTTGAGGCATTGTAGACTAGGTCATATCAATGCGACCCGACTAGCTGAAGTTACATATAAATGCATATTTAAATTAGTTTGAATTTACATCTTATGAAACTTGCCGGTCATATCACAGAGATAAGATGACCACAGCTCTGTTTATTGGAAACATAGAAAGAGTCAGTGAACTCTTGGGATTGATATATGCTGATGTATGAAGGTCTCCTGTCTACACATGCCAAGACCGGTTCTTTGTACTTCATTACATTCTCTAATGATCTCTCAAGATTCAGACATATGTTCCTGTTGAAACACAAGTCCGAACCTTTTGAGATATTCACAGAATGTAACTTAGAAGTAGGGAACCAAAATACGAGTATAAGTATTATGTCCTTTGATGAGATCAAGGAGGAGAATACTTGAGCACAAAATTCCTGGACTATTCTAAAGGAGAATGAGATTCTCTCTCAGCATTACTCCTCCGCATACACCACAGCACGTCGGTGTATCGGGGCGGAGCAATAGCACCCTATGTGATATGGTATGCTCTATGATGAGTACTACTGAGTTTCCTATTTCCTTTTGGGAGTTATGCGCTTGAGAAGATGCATACCTATTGAATAGGGTTCAAATCAAATCAGATGCCTACCACTCTATATATGATATGGAAAGGGAAGAGCCCATATCTTAAGTAAGTTAAGATTTGGGGTTGTCCGGCCTATGTTTAAAAGCAAAATCCGGACAAGCTCGAGGCAAGGTCTGTTATGTAGAACTGGAATGGTTCCAGCTATACAAACTGCAGCTGATGATTTGGTAGAACCAAAGGATTCAATAGTTTCCAACGAACCTCAGCCTCTCCGCCGATCTAGCAGGGTTCCTCACCCACCTGAGAGATACTTCGGTTTCTATATGACAGTGGGAGCGAGGATTGCATCATGAGATGATGACCCGACTAGTTTCGAGCTGGCCATCAGGAGTGGGACTCTGTAAGAATGCTGGATGCTTAGCGATCTGAGATGGAATCCTTATACACCAACAAAGTATGGACTTTGGTTGCTTTATCTGAAGGGTTAAATCCCCATCAGGAGCGAGTATATCTTGAGAAGATTACTTGGTGTATATGGAAAAGTTGAGACTTTCAAAGCTATGCTTAAGTCCATCCAGATCCTACTTGCCACGGCTACATACCATGACTACGATATCTAGCGGTTGGATGTCATGACTGCTTTTCTAAATGATGTTTTAGAAAAGAGCGTCTATAAGTATACAGCCAGAGGGCTTCGTAGACAGTGGGAGCAGCGGAAACGTGTGCAAGATGCTTTATAGGATAAAGCAGGCATCGTGGAGTTCGAACATCTGTTTTGATGTGGTAGTCAAAGAGTTTGACTTCATCAAAATGGTAGATGAACCTTGTATATACAAAAAGGTAGTAGAGAGTATGGTAGTGATCCTCGTAGAGTACGTGGATGACATACTCTTGATAGGGAAGGAGTTTCCTATGCTACGCTCGGCCAATCTCCGCTTATCATAAGGATTCTCCATATAGGATCAAAGTGATACCTCCTAAATCCTGGGTTTTTGGATCTATGAGATAGATCTAATTGGATGTTAGGATTCTCACTATATGTAATGAGATGGTATCAATCAATCCTGGGGAGAATCACTGGAAAGGTTCCAGGGTGATAAGGACGACTGAATGTCTGTCGCAGGCATTGTCTATACCCTCAGTGGAGGGACGGTATGTTGGAAGAGTTCCAAGCTAGATACCGTGACATACTAGACGATTAAATGAAAGATACATCGTTACCAAGGATGCTACCAAAGAGGCAGTCTGGATATATATAAGTTCATGAGATGAACTTCGTTCCTACCATTGTGTGACAATGGAGTTATGGCATTAGCCAAAGAACTACCGTCCCATCAAAAATCCAGATATAATTCTTAGGCAGTATCACCTGATCATGGAGAAAGTTGATCTCCACGGAGATCGAGGTTAGGAGAGTAGACATAGAGGACAACAGCTCGGATCCACTCACAAAGGCCTTTTTCCCAGTAGAGACTTTTATGGGATGGTTGAGTATAACATACTTCAACCACAGCTAATTGTTGGGTATGTGATACCACAACAGATGGCCCTAGTGCAAGTGGGAGATTGTTAGTTATATGTATGCCCTAGAGACCATTACTGTACATACGATGTATATTGTAGTGGATGCTTGGACATATATAGGGATGACTTTTTTGCTCGACATGATAGTATGCTATCTGGTTGTAATTTACCTTAACGTGTATACTGATTGTCTCTCTGTTACATGTTGCTAAAGCCCTTAGGATATGTACTCGACTACTGGGACTATGGTGAGATCATACTAGTGGGGCTACGGTAGTCGACGAGTACATCCTATAACTGTTCTTAGTCGAGGGTGTATCGAGACAGGGCATCGATACACTAGAGTAGACTAGCGTATACGCATCTTGACCCATATGATGGGCTATGGATGATCCCATATCCATCGGTGTTTTACATCACGTCAGGTGTTTGACATCACGTCAGACTGGGTACACTGGACGGACTCTCCGAGAACTCCCAGATGGTATTATACATCACGTCAGATGGCAGTTCTCCGGTGACACTGGTACAGAGTAGTCTGTTGACCCGAGATCGTCATAGAGTCTTGTGTGATTCCCACTGTGCTTTGATTTCCATCATACCACGTCCACAAGGGCGTGCAAAACGGTGGCTTTTGGGTACAGTCCCGAATCACATGGAGGCAATGAGCGATAGGAGGGGATTCGTCTCTCCCGGTATAGGGAGTTGATGTTGTGCTGTGTTCGATTGGCTATAACCGAAAATCCCTGGCCATGGTTGCTGAGATTTACTGGTAAGTGTTATCAGTAGTTTCTCGAACTGTTATAGACCTCATATCGACACGACTTATCGAGCTACTGGGGTCTAACGTTTACCACCCCTAGGCGAGATATGCGACATATCAGACGACGAGACCGGACTGTACGGGAGTGTTACTGTTTGGATTCACAGGAGAATGTACAGGCTTGCTTGTTGATCTTCTGAGCGCTCAATACCTGGGTAGCTGTTACGTTTAGCTGACCGCTTGCAGCTTGTGGGTGTTTGATATGATCATCACCTACTGCCGGCGTATTGACGATTCTATAGAGTCCTACACAGAGGTTTCTTGGCTCAGGCAAAACGGAGTAGGAGCACATATGTGATATGTGCGGGACCGAGGATAATGCGGTATGTGATACCGTATTGGATTCTCGCGATATGAGATATCGACCGGGTATATGTGATATAGCCGGATCATCGTATTAGTCGGTTATATGCGATATAGCCGGATTATCGGATCAAGTGTTGATTCGATAATTTAATGTATAATAATATATAAGATATATTAAATTACATTAACTAATATTTTCTCACAAAAAGATTCATTTTCTCACGGGATAATACATTGATATATATGCGATATATGTTAATTGTATTATTATCTTTTGTTGCAAAATATATTGTATATGTGATATATAATATTGTAACATGTTAAGATTACAAATTTAATATTGGATTAGGGTTTAAACTTGGTTAAGGTTTGGATTAGGGTTAGCTTTTGCATGAAGCTTCATGAAGCTTTGACTTTGTGGTTGCTTGATATTATTTGTGAGATATTATGTTAACCCAATCCAAACCATTAACCCCAGTTAACTCTCTACAAGGGTTAACTTTTTTCATGCTTAACCCTTGGTTAGATTTGTAACCACTACAATAATTCATTGTTCATCACAAAAGGATCAAGGTTATCTTCTTCATTCTTCTTCTTCATGCTTGAGTTCTTTGATGAAAAAGCTTTCTTTTGTGATGAAAGTGAGTGAGAAAAAGATGATAAATGAGAGCAAAAATCCTACTTCATCATCCTCATCTATCCTTGCCATTTAGATGAGGGTGTTCACTTCATATTATGAGTGTTAGCTTGTGTTATCGAAACTTCAAGGTAGATCATCTTGGTATCGAAGATCGGAAGCAAAGGTTGCATCATTCTCTTCGTGAAGCCTCTCGAGAGTCCAGAACACGATGATCGCAGCGAAGGGAGTTCAACATGGAGCTTAAGAAGTGAAGGACCGGATCTACAAAGGTTGTAATCCCTCTCACTTAGTGTTAAAGTGTTTAACACGCATGTTTTCGCCTAAACCCTAGTTTAAAGATCCGGCTTCGGGTTGTTCGGCACGGCTAAAATTTTAATCGGGCATGGTTGATGCCTCATAGACCCTTGTGGCAGTGCCTAGCAACCCTACACTATTATTGCTAGATACTCCGATTTGCTTCTAATATTTGTCAGATTCATTAATATTTGGCAGATTCATTTTGATATTCCGATTTGATATAGATCCCCTACTTAGATTTCAGACCTGAGCAAATACCTGCACAATATCTCAAATCAAATTGTTAGTAGCATTTAATATTTTTGAGATATTATTCCAACCATTTATATGATATGATATCTTAAGAATAATGATTTTGAATATCTGATATTATATGCATAATAATTAATAATATTTCATTTAAATAATATATGCATATTATTTTCCCTAATTATATTATTTATAAATGAAAAAACATATGATAATAAATTTTTGCAAATAAATCCACATATGTTCTTTATTTACAATAACACCTTTTAGTACTTATTAATAGTAGGGAAAATAACCATACAAATATGCAGTATTTTTGACTAATTAAATACTTGAAACTTATCTTTGATCTCCCGAGTAAACTTTAGTAAAAAGAAAAAGAAAAACCTAGCACACTTTTATAGGCAACACGATTGCACTTTGCTCGTGCAACAAGCCTTTATATCTCTAGGTGTCCCCGGTAGGAGGAGTGTTGTCTCCTGAGGGTTTTCAGCGGATTACACCCACAAAATCCCAAAATAAAAGAAAGAAGACAAAAATTACATGCAAAAATAAGGAACATATAAAAGAAAGAACTTGAAAATAAGTGTTTCAAACTACACTAGCTTTTTCGTTGTCATGAGCCCTATCTTAATAGTCATGTAAAGATGTCAGAAATCACATCATCCCTCAATAAAACATTTTCATTAGTCTTCCTCCCTACCATTCTTCCAAACTTCGATCATATACCCCTACGTGTATGTAAAAGACATCCCTACACCTGGAGAATTCAATTCAAACTATCATACCCTTTGGCCTATATTCCTTAATACTTTTTAGTCGGTGAATGTTTTAGATGGATTTGCTCACACATTTTTCATGCGACCGTTAATACTTCTTGAGGTACTAACCAACCGATTACCAAATGTTCTCATTTATTAAGGCGTAATTAGCAATATCCTAGTCTTACAACACCTAAGGTTTAACAGTGACTCCCAAACTAGTTGGTCTAAGGCACTATGTGATAAGGCACCCTCGCTATATTTTTTTATGCTGCTTTAAGTAATTACAAAACCAGTGTTCATTTTTCTTCACCATTTATATTTTATGTGTCATTTATATTTTATTAATTTATATTTTTTCCTTCATACTAAGGCTTTTAGACAAGAGTATTTCAAGGTATCTTCTATTATCCCAAGTTTCAAGATGTTTGCAAGTGCGTGTAGTAGGGTATCAACGTTCAGAAGTTTGGACTCAAGAATAGGGACTATTTTTCAGACTTATTTCTAACCTCAAATTAGTAATTTCCTTCATCTTACTAACCCTTGGGACAACAGCTCATGACTACGTATTACTAGCTTTGTTTTAAAACATCTAATTTTCTTACTTTTCTTAAACCCCTTCCATTCGTTCATATGTATTTTTCACTTTCTAACTTTTTTTCTAAAACAAATTTTAGGCAATGCAATATTTACATATGATGTGTGGATATATACAAACCATCCATACAAACAATCCCTCCAAACTTGTTTGCAGCAGTGTCCTCACTGATATTGTCCGGTAAGCTCAAAACCTGAAGACTAGAAGGAACATTTCAATAAGATGGTATAAAGAAGGGGTTAAGAGTGAATGATAGTGAAATACTCCCCCATACTTGTTCTTGGCTTACAATCGTGCAAAAATTTCTTTTCTTTCAAGAGCCAGTTATTTTTCTTCTTTCCCTCCAAACTTGAGTAAAATAATGTTTTCGTTACCAAGCATTTAAAATCATAAGAAGGGGGTAAATATTTTGGTCTACACAAAGCTTTACAAAGACCAAAAGTTAAAAAAAACCATTTAAATATTTTATCAATGTAACACCATAGTTTGGTAGAAGATCATATTACAGATAGACGTGAAGAAGTAGGGTGGAGATAAGAGGTGTAATCGAACGGTTTAACGTCTCGGTTGGTAGAGACAAAAATGTGAGTGTGAACGAAAACGAGAATTTGAAAGAATGAATGGAATATTCGTATTCTCGTACGTGATAAGAAGGGGTGGCGGTTCAACTTCTTCGAGTGGAGATTGATTCATCACAACATCCAAGTATTTAAGGAACGCGAGTTCTTCAGCGAAAATATTTTCGAAACTTTCATCTATGGTCCAAGTGATAATCTCATCAGAAAGAAGGGTATGATACTTGGACTCCATAGGAAACTGACTCGGATAGCTCAACGAACTTATTCAACAAGTCAAAGGATTCGAACTCGGGGGTGGACTTGTCAAAAGAAGGGTCCTTACTTGTATAATAAATAGCTGGATCAAATAATAACGCACTAGTGGCGTCGAGATCAGTATCGTGGAGCAAGAACTCCTCAAATTCACAACTGTCGGAAGCTATCTCGTTGACAGAACATATATCAATTATATGAGCAGAAGGTACGGAGGGTTGACTTCCCACCCTAAAAATGTTAAGTTCAATTGTCATCTTTCTAAAGGATAGGTTTATGGAACCATTACGATAATTGATTATCACGTTGGAAGTTGCTAGAAAAGGTCGACCAAGAATCACCGGGATTTGGTTTCGTGGGTTCTCCACAGGCTTTGTATCTAAAACTATAAAGAGCACAGGGAATATAAATTCCCCGACATTGATCAACACGTCCTCTAGCTCACCCCTAGGGTGGGTGATAGATCGATCGGCCATCTGGAGAGTGCAGTGCATAGGTTTCAGCTCTTCTATGCCTAATTGCTCATACACAGAATATATGAGCTAGTTAACACTAGCACCTAGATCGAGTAGAGCGCGATTGATGTTTTTACCCCTAATAGTTATAGATATTGTAAGACAACCGGCATCCTTATGTTTCTTGGGCAAATGTCGGGTAAGAGCATCGCTCACATTTCTTGCTAAGAAAACCTTTTAGGCACTTGAGTTTTTCTTTTCCTAGTGCACAAGTCCTTTAGAATTTTCACATAGTATGGAACCTGTTAGATAGCATCTAAAAAAGGAATATTTATATTAACTTGCTTAAACATTTCTACAATCTTCTCCATTTGTAGACTTGGTTTGTTGGGCCTCAACCGGTTTAGAAAAGGATCTTTATCAACAAGGGTTGGGTCCAACCCTTGAGGAGAAGTTTGTGGGATGGAATGGATCCCAAAATTGGATTTAGGATGGTCTGAGATGGTAATTTATTCAAGGAAGTGGACTGAGGGTTCGAGCCTAGTGGAGAACGGAGAATATGCTCGGAAGAAGATGTTGGATTCGACGAAGTAAGAGTAGAAGTATTATCCACGGTATCATCTAAATCATCAACTTGTTCACCAACATGGTTTTTTAGCACTCTTCCCGATCTCAACGTTGTTACGGCACTCACGTTATGATTTTGTTGGTTAAAGACAATATTAGCGCTTTGTGAGTATTCGAGATTTTGTAGAGGTTGAGATGGAAGTTTCCCTTTCTCTCTCTCACTCATCGCGGTATTTAATTGTGCAATTTATGCTTCGATCGATTTTATTCTTTCTCCATGGGAAGCAGTGTGTTGCATTAGTGTTTGGATAGAAGACATTAAATTAGTCGTCGTTTGTGTGGATTTTTAATAAACGTTTTTAAGCTTCTTTCGAGTGCAAAGATTTTATCAGAGCCGACCGTTGGAATATTGCCATGTGGTTGGAAAGAATTATTACAAGGGGCAAAGTTGTTGGCCGGATTTTGGAAAGATTGCGGTTAAAAGGGCTGCTGAATTTGTTATGGTGGATGTTGTTGCTGTGGGGGAAATCTTTGATAGTTATTTTGGCTTGGGAACTGATTTTGAGTTTGAGTTTGGTTTTGTTTCCAAGAAAAATTAGGATGATTTCTCCATCCCTGATTATATGTGGAGGAATAAGTATCGTTTCTAGGTTATTGCTGAAAAGCAGCATTAGTTTGTTCTTAACCTTGAGAAGGAGGATTCAAAGAACATTCTTCTGTTAAATGTGATGAGTCAAAACAGCAACCACACACGGTTTTAGGGAGCATAACTTGGTTTAGGGAGGCTGAAGAGAATTTGATTTCCATAGTTTCGAGTTTCTTTTGCATCGCAGCCATTTCGGCTTTCACTATGATGGAAACATCGAGCTGATGGATACCTGCCCTAGATGAAGACGACGTTGTTGATCTAGTGCTCTCCCACTGTAATGTCTGTTCGGCAAGATCTTCCAGAAATTGCCACGCTTCGCCGTTGTCTTTTGAAATGAAATGACATTGATAAATGGTTTCTTGTATTTGTTTTGTAGCTGGATTGATACCCTCATACATAATTTGGCAAAGTTGCCATCTGTCGATTCCGTGATGAGGGCATTGGACAAAGAGATCTTTAAACCGTTCAAAGAATTTCCAAAAGGGTTCATTGGGAAGTTGGGAAAACTGGTTAATCTTGCTTCGAATACGGGCAGTCTTGTGATGATGATAAATTTTCTTAAGGGATGCTTTAACGAATTCATCTCATTTAGCGATAAAATGTGCGGCGGTGCTACAAATCCACTTTTCTGAGAGTTCACACAAGGTAAAAAGGAGAAGTCGTAATCGCAGAGCATGCCCTGAAAGTTAGGTGGTGCTCATCATTGCATATAAGTTTTCGAATTTTGTTATAAAAACGTATGCATCTACATATTCAAGCCCATGAAATTTAGGCAACAAGTTGATGAAGTGGGGTTTAATTTCGAAATTACCCCATTGGCAGGTGGAAGGAACAGACACGTTGGAAGGGGTCCGCGTATGGGGTAGCATCGGTCTTGAAGAGTGATGCGTAGTGGATTCTGAATTTACGCACCTACGGGTGGTGGTAAGGTAGTGTTGTTAAAAACCGATGGAGCTCCATCCATCTCGGGAGATGTGGTAGATGGAGGAGAAATAGTGTAGGGTTAGCATAGCACCTTGGGAAGGTTTAGGCAAGCTTCAAACATGCTACTTTAAAATTTTTGGGGTGCTAAACAAACCCTAACCAAGATCTTAACTAGAGGATTAGGATTAACATAGCATGTAAACAACTTTACATCTAAAAGAGAGGGATTACAACCTTTGTAGTCCATTCCTTCACTTCATAAGCTCCGAATAGTAGTCCCTTCGCCGCGATCCATGAACTTCCGGACTCTAGAGAGGCTCTACAAGCCGAATGATCCCTGCTTGCTTGAAGTCTTCCTTTTTCGAAGATGATCTACCTTGAAGAATCTTTAACCCAAGCTTACACTTCACTAAACAACTTATTAGAGAAGTGAACACCTTAATCTAAGTGGCTAGAATAGATGAGGATGATGAAGTAGGAATTTAGCTCTCTTTTGTTTTCAATTTCTCACACTAATTCATCACATGCAAAAAGCTAGCAAGCTTTTTCAAGGAGGAAGAAGAAGAAGAAAGCTTTTGTGATGAATAATGAAATTATTGTTATGGTTACAAATCCAACCTTGGGTTAAGAATGAAGGCTTAACCCTTGTAGAGAATTAACTAGGGTAAAGGGTTTGGGTTGGGTTAAGAAATATCTACACAAAATATCAATACAAAATATCTAAGCTTAAAACAAAATAAAGCTTCTACAAGCTAACCCAAATGAGCTAACCCAAATGCTAACCCAAATCAAACCCTAACTTCTTTAATCTCCACAAATCATGGTGCATTTGTAATCATAACTTGTTACAATATTATATATCACATATATAATATATTTTTGTAACAAAAGAAAATAATACAATTAACATATATCGCATATATATCAATGTATTATCCGGTGAGAAAATGAATCAATAAAGCGAGCTTTTATTACTTAATATAATGTAATATATCACATATATAATTATACATTAAATTATCGAATCAACACTTGATCCGACAATCCGGCTATATCGCATATAACCGACTAATATAACATGTACCGATTCGTCGAATCAACACTTGATCCGATGACCCGGCTATATCACATATACCCGGCCGATATCATATATCGCGAGAATGGAATACGATATCTCATATCGTAATATTCTCGTTCCCGCACATATCACATATGTGCTCCTACTCCGTTTTGCCCGAGCCAGGAAACCTCTGTGTAGGACTCTAAAGAATCGTCAATACGCCGGCAGTAGGTGATGATCATATCAAACACGCATAAGCTGCAAGTGGTCAGCTAAACGTAACAGCCACTCAGGTATTGAGCGATCAGAAGATCAACAAGCAAGCATGTACATTCTCATGTGTATCCATTCAGTAACACTACCGTACAGTTCGGTCTCTTCCTCTGATATGTTGCATATCTAGTCTAGGGGTGGTAAACGTTAGAACCCAGTAACCGATAAGTCGTGTCAATATGAGGCTCATAACGGGTCAAGAAACTACTGATAACACTTACCAGTAGCATTCCATATCAGCCCTGGCCAGGTACTTCCAGTTATAGCCAATCGAACACAGCACAACATCAACTCCCTATACCGGGAGAAACGAAACCCCTCCTATCGCTCATTGCCTCCATGTGATTCGGGACTGTACCTAAAAGCCACCATTTTGCACGCCCTCTTGGACGTGGTAAGGTGGAAATCAAAGCACAATGGGAATCACACAAGACTCTATGACGATCTCGAGTCAACAGACTAACTTGTACCAGTGTCACCAGAGAACTGCTATCTGACGATTGATATAAATCCATCTATTAACATCCATCTACCAGATTTCGTAGTCATGGTATGCAGCAATGGCAAGTAGGATCCGGATGGACTTAAGCATAGCCACTGGAGAAAAGGTTTCGTCATAATCCACACCTGGTCGTTGACGAAAACCCTTTGCAACAAGTCTAGCTTTGAAAGTCTCAACTTTTCCATCTACACCAAGTTTCCTTTTAAAGATCCATTTTCTCCCAATGGGTTTTACCCCTTCAGGAGCAACATCCAAAGTCCATACTTTGTTGGTGTACATGGATTCCATCTCAGATCGCATTGCATCCAGCCACTTCACAGAGTCCCCACTCGTGATGGCCTGCTCGAAGCTAGTCGGGTCATCATCTTCCATGATGCAATCCTCGCTCCCACCATCAACGAGAAAACCGTAGTATCTCTCAGGTGGATGAGAAACCCTACTAGTTCGGCGGAGAGGCTGGGGTTCGTTGGGAACTACTGAATCATCTAGTTCAACTAAATCTTCTGTTGCGGTTTGAGTTGTTGGAACCTCTTCCAGTTCTACCTCTTCGCCACAAATTTCCTTTGCAAGAAATTCCTTTTCTAAAAAGGTAGCATGTCGAGAAACAAATACCTTTTGTTCCTCAGTGTGGTAGAAGATATACCCTTATGAGTTTTTGGGATATCCTATAAACTTACATAGGACAGACCTTGCCTCGAGTTTGTCCGGATTGTGCCTTTTGACATAGGCCGGACAACCCCATATCTTAACATACTTAAGAGATGGTCTCTTCCCCTTCCATATCTCATATGGAGTGGTAGTCACTGATTTGGTAGGAACCATATTCAATAGGTGTATGGCTGTCTCAAACGCATGCCCCCAGAAGGAATAGGTAACTCAGCATTGCTCATCATAGAGCACACCATATCTAATAGGGTGCGATTCCTCCGTTCCAATACACCGTTGTGCTATGGTATATAAGGAGGAGTAAGCTGAGAGAGAATCCCATTCTCTTTTAGATAGTCCAGAAACTCATTGCTCAAGTATTCTCCTCCTCGATCAGATCGAAGGATCTTAATACTTTTGCCCATTTGGTTCTCTACTTCATGCTTATATTCTCTGAATTTCTCAAAGGCTTCAGACTTATGTTTCATGAGGAACACATGTCCGTATCTTGAGAGATCGTCAGTGAATGTAATGAAGTAGGAAGAACCGTTCCTGGCATGTGTAGACATGGGACTACATACATCACTATGTATCAGTCCTAAGAGTTCTGTAACTCTTTCTCCGTGTCCACTAAACGGAGTTTTGGTCATCTTGCCTTTGAGACATGACTGGCAAGTATCATAAGATGAAAATTCGAACGGATTCAAATATCCATCCTTATGTAACTTAGCTAGTCATGACGTATTGATATGACCTAGTCTACAATGCCATAAGAAATATTCGTTCATTTCTGAACTTTTCCTCTTGTTTGTGTTCTGCACATTAAGAATGGTAGTTTGATTTAAAACGTACATGCCATTATTTAACGATCCTGATCCTATCAACTTTTGATTCAGGAACATGTTCATAACATTATCCTATACTACAAAATTATATCCTTCTTTATTCAATAAAGAAACTGATATAATATTGCATATCAGGGTCGGAATGTAATAGCACTCGTTCAGAACCAATGTATTACCATTTGGTAACATAAGGTGATATTCGCCAACTGCCTTGGCTGCAACATCTGCACAATTCCCCACTCTTACGGAATGATCACCCTTTTCCAGTTCTCTACCGGTACGTAGCCCACGTAACATATTACATATGTGGGATCCTGATCCGGTATCAAATACCTAGGACGTAGAGTGAACTGAGAAACAGTTCTCAATAACTAACACTCCCGAAGAAGATGCATCAGCATGCTTGTTCTTTGTTTGGGCGGTGTGAGAATCCAGATATTCTCCTATTTCCTGCTCAGTCTTATAACACTTATAAGAAAGAACGGGACCAACGTTCCCCTGCTCAGTATAATAAGCGGGTTCAGTCAATACATCCATATTATTATCTTGATTAAGGCCTGACATGGTCGCTTCCTGGAGAGAGAGAGAAGAAAACACATTAGCGTATGCTCTTGCAAGATTAGATTGGATATTATCTTATCTAATCAGGATGTCTCCCACTATTTTTATCGTATCTTCCTTCAAACCCTAAAAGGAAAGACTAGCTGGGATTAATTACACCTTACAAGTTTGCCAATCTTTCAGCCAGGCCAGTGATGGTACTTTGAGGGAGGTTACTCGTGCTTTCGCACGGACCTAATTAAAATAAACCTCGTTTTCCCAGAGGCCTAACCCCGTAAACACCTTTCCAGTCACCTACTTGATCGGCTAATTGTCCTGTGTAAAACTCTCCCAGGAGTAACTCTTACGCGCAGTGGGTATCGGGATCAATCTATCTCAAAGAAGGTATGCAATCTCATTGTAAATTTCAACACTTGAAATTCCCGATAAAGCTTTTACCCCTAACGTGCTATGACCTTGACGAATGCCAACAAACCATAGTCCGCTAGTCACGTTCAACCCGTACATTTCTTAATTGAATTAAAACCCACCCGTATAACTCTTGACGAAAGCCAACAAAGCCGTACGACTACCCTAACCCAATCACATCATATGCTACAGATAAGCAAGAGTTAGCTACCGCATACTACGCCTTGACGAAAGCTAACAAACGCAGCATGAATACTAAATATTACTTATCTGAAATATCGGAGGGCTACGGAAGTTTTTCAGAAAACCATGAGCGTAAAGAACTTGATATTGTTGTAGAAACAAGTGATTTTGAAAAGGAGTGTTTTTGAGGATTTTCTAGTTTCGCTAAAGAGGCCACTCTCGGTGAAGGGATCTCGGCTCTTTCCTTATCGAATGAGGTGCAGGATATTTCACAAATACCGCTGTGCAAAGCAAGAACTATAGAAGCAATCAAAAACTAAACTGTAAGTTTGTAGCATCTACCAGTTTTGCTAAAGAGGTCACTCCCGGTGAAGGGATCTCGGCACTTTCCTCACGGAATAAGGTGCAGGGTATATCATATATACCGCTGTGCAAAGCAAAAACTATAGCTACCCTTTTTGAAAATTTTATTCTACAACATCTTTTTTGGTTTCTTTTCTTTTATTAATCTCATTAATAAATGCCATCAGTTATGCTTCCTAAGCATCACAGAAGAAACGAAAACAGTAATATTTATATATCATATATATATATATATATAGTATAAGCATTCGTCTCAGACAGTAATATGATCTCATCACAGAACATTGTAGCAGAAGATAACATATGAAATATTGGATATACTAGGACGTCCGTGTTTTACATCGAGCCTGTATAAAACACGGATTCCACGGTCGCGATGAATAGCCAAACCCACATCCCCAGACCCCCACGAAAGCGGCAAGTAACACTGCCAGTTCTAGGGTTAAGAGACCCGGTCTCGACTCCTCGAGATGGCCTCCCACTGAACCCTAGAACCCGGTTACTTGTGCTCCCCTCCTCGGGTCTATACTAATGCGGAAAAGTAAATAATATACAATAGCGACATCATCCTCAACCCGGAAGTGCCCCAATAAAAGAATATTACATACATTTGAATTTTACATGAATGAAAATAAAAACCCTCATCTCACATAAAACCCTCGGCTATTCAAAATACGACAATCGAATATAACATATCACAGCAATACATAATATCTCATATCATCAACGTAAGCAAGTATGCGTATCCCGATTGTCGTTGATGTATAGCAACGAAGCCGGCGATATACCACATACTACACTTACGGTCGCAGAAAAGAAAGTGAAAAACTACAACATTTGGAATCCATCACCTTAGACATCGTAAAACCGAAATATCACATATTACGGATTTCATGCCTAACTATATGAATTCCACATATTGTATCATATTCCAGATAAATAGACAATGTTAAACTTTCTGATCTAATAAGCAAACACCCAAGATTTCCTAAATTGATCAACACTTGAGCAGAGTTCAAAAAAAGTTCCAGAACATGTCACAGCCCTAATGAACCAGCCGTAGAAGGGTCAAACCAACGCCTCACATGTGGCAATGCTAAACTACCACAAACCCTAGGGTTCAGTGTCAGTTTTGACGGTCACATAATCGAGTTAAGCTTACGTTCATCTAGAGGGTCTACGGATATGCTTGCATGTTTTTCCGAAAGATTCAAACTCTGGAAAAAAATCCAAAACTTGAAAGTTTTTCGTGTCGGGAAAAAGTGAGTTATTGATATCCATTCGAACATTTTAACACGTTCTAAATTATCCAGAAAAAAAATAAACGATGTTAAACTTTCCAATCGAATCAACGGATACGTGAGATCTCCAGAAAACTCAACACTTGAGTAATATTAAAAATTCCCAGAAGCATGTAGTAATACCTACGGATGTTACCTAGAAATATCCATCCCTGATACCCAAGAACGGCCGCGGAACCGCCGCGAAAAGCCTAGTATTGCCGCGGTTCCGCGGCGACTTAAAGGAATAAGGGGTTCGTATTTCATAGTTGTCCATAGAATCACCTGCTTAATTTTTTTGAGTATTTTTAATAAGGAAAAAACCATCTTTTTAAAAAATTTCCAGAGAGGGGGTCAAATATGACGTTTCGGGGTTCGATCGGACTTTTAACTTCGAATACACGTCGCCTAATGCTCTTGCTTGGCTCTGATACCACTGTAGGGTTAGCATAGCACCTTGTGAAGGTTTAGGCAAGCATCAAACATGCTACTTTAAAATTTTTGGGGTGCTAAACAAACCCTAACCAAGATCTTAACTAGAGGATTAGGATTAACATAGCATGTAATCAACTTTACATCTAAAAGAGAGGGATTACAACCTTTGTAGTCTGTTCCTTCACTTCATAAGCTCCGAGTAGTAGTCCCCTCGCCGTGATCCATGAACTTCCCGGAGAGGCTCCACAAGCCGAATGATCCATGCATGCTTGAAGTCTTCCTTTTTCGAAGATGATCTACCTTGAAGAATCTTTAACCCAAGCTTACACTTCACTAAACAACATATTAGAGAAGTGAACACCCTAATCTAAGTGTCTAGAATAGATGGGGATGCTGCAATAGGAATTTAGCTCTATTTTGTTTTCAATTTCTCACACTAATTCATCACATACAAAAATCTAGCAAGCTTTTTCAAGGAGGAAGAAGAAGAAGAAAACTTATGTGATGAATAATGAAATTATTGTTATGGTTACAAATCCAACCTTGGGTTAAGAATGAAGGCTTAACCCTTGTAGAGAATTAACTAGGGTAATGGGTTTGGGTTGGGTTAAGAAATATCTACACAAAATATCAATACAAAATATCTAAGCTTAAAACAAAAAAAAGCTTCTAGAAGCTTCATGAAAAAGCTAACCCAAATGCTAACCCAAATCAAGCCCTAACTTGTTTAATCTCCACAAATCATGTTGCATTTGTAAGATTAACTTGTTACAATATTATATATCACATATATAATATATTTTTGTAACAAAAGAAAATAATACAATTAACATATATCGCATATATATCAATGTATTATCCGGTGAGAAAATGAATCAATAAAGCGAGCTTATATTAGTTGATGTAATGTAATATATCACATATATAATTATACATTAAATTATCGAATCAACACTTGATCCGACAATCCAGTTATATCGCATATAACCGACTAATATAACATGTACCGATTCATCGAATAAAAAATGATCCGATGACCCGGCTATATCACATATACCCGGCCGATATCATATATCGTGAGAATGGAATAGGATATCTCATATCATAATATTCTCGGTCCCGCACATATCACATATGTGCTCCTACTCCGTTTTGCCTGAGCCAGGAAACCTCTGTGTAGGACTCTAAAGAATCGTCAATACGCCGGCAGTAGGTGATGATCATATCAAACACCCACAAGCTGCAAGTGGTCAGCTAAACGTAACAGCCACCCAGGTATTGAGCAATCAGAAGATCAACAAGCAAACCTGTACATTCTCCTGTGTATCCATTCAGTAACACTACCTTACAGTCCGGTCTCTTCGTCTGATATGTTGCATATCTAATCTAGGGGTGGTAAACGTCAGACCCCAGTAACAGATAAGTCGTGTCGATGTAAGGCTCATAACGGGTCGAGAAACTACTGATAACACTTACCAGTAGCACTCCATATCAGCCCTGGCCGGGGAGTTCCAGTTTTAGGCAATCGAACACAGCACAACATCAACTCCCTATATCGGGAGAGATGAAACCCCTCCTATCGCTCATTGCCTCCATGTGATTCGGGACTATACCCAAAAGCCACCGTTTTGCACGACCTCTTGGACATGGTAAGGTGGAAATCAAATCATAGTGGGAATCACACAAGACTCTATGATGATCTCGGGTCTACAGACTAACCTGTACCAGTGTCACCAGAGAACTGCTATCTGACGATTGGTATAAATCCATCTAGGAGTTCTCGGCGAGTCCGTTCAGTGTACCCAGTCTCCACTGAGCACCCGCACACCATCTTTGATGTCAAACACCGATGGATATGGGATCATCCATCGCCCATTATATGGGTCAAGATGCGTATACGCTAGTCTACTCTGGTGTATCGATGCCCTGTCTCGATACACCCTCGACTAGGAACAGTTATAGGATGTACTCATTGACTACCCTGTCCCAACTAGTATGATCTCATCATAGTCTCAGTAGTCGAGTGCATATTCTAAGGGCTTTATCAACATGTGAGAGCAAGACAGTAAACTAATACAAGTCAATATGTTAAGACAAAGTGAAACCAAATAGCATATTATCATTTCGAGCAAGAAAGTCCTATCTATATATATCCAAGCATCCACTATAATATACATCATATGTACAACAATGGCCTCTAGGGCATATATATAACTAACAAATAGAAGATGGAGATGTATCGACTTCGGAGTCGACAGCAGAAATGCGGACTAGACGGGCACTAGAATCCCGTGTCCACCCGATCATGCACTAAGTAAGTTTAGTGCACGTGGCAGCGTCTGATAAGTGTGAGAACGATTTTTAAGAAGGCTTGTTTTGAAAAAAATGTCGGACGTGAGGCTTGACTCACAAAATCCATAATCAATCCCTAGAGCTAGGGTTACCTAGGTCAAGTCACTAGACCGCTCCTAGACTTCCAAAGGACAAGACGTTGGATCAATCATCTACCACCTCCTTATCAATATTTCGGTCAGGTAAGTGGAAGGTATCCGCAATACGAATCACCGAAATAACGGGCCTAATTAAGTAACAGCTTTCTTTAGTCATACTTTCCTAGACACCATAAGAGAAATGTGGATAAGCAATAGATTACCCATGACCTTCCTCTGTCCTAATTGAGCGCGACCATCTTTAGTGGCTTGGTCTAGATATTTTTTATTAATGTAGGGTGATAGTATGCTCGATTGTGATTTGTGGGGCTTCGGAAGGGTGATCAAATCCATACATAATCTGAATTTGGGTTTATTTCCTCTTAATGTCCGGTTTAAGTATGCAAAACAAACCGAAATCAAAACACGCAAAAAGATATTTTTTTAGAGGCGCTGTTTGCAAAGAATCTTATAGGTAAAAACAGTTTATTGGAGCTTTAGAGGAGAGAGGAAGGCTATATGAGAATACTAGAGAAGTTTGGAGGCCCAACTCCTCAATATGGCCGCGCTTCCACCGCCAAATGTAACCCTAGGCCGCGGTTCTGCCACCTATTGACGAGTTCTTTTCTTCAAATTTCTTCAGAGTACCCCTATGCTCCTCTGGTCCAAGTTGAAAGTCTCTGAATCTCTGTTGGCCTGCTCCAATTACTCCAGATATCCTTGCAAAAACTCGCACAAGAATCGTTAAACACAAGATGCGGTTTTGATTTTCTTTTATTTTTTGTTTCTGGTTTTATATTAGAAATCAACCCGAATAACCAAAAAATTAATTACGACCTTTTCCTCGGCAACGGTGCTATTTTATTGGTGGAGAAAATGTGTGTGAACGTATGCTTGTAAATAACTACAATGAATAGTGGTGTCGCAAATAGCAAGCCGCGATGAGTACGGGTCGTCCGCAGAGAAACGGTGAATTTCTTTTCTTGTTTTAGATTGAGTTGGCAAAAGAGATTAGGGATTGTTTTTGTTTCTGTTAAGAAGGTATAGAAAATTTATAACAAAAAGTCTTATAGGGTTTACAGGACTTAGTAGTTAATGGATGAAGATTTAGAAATGATTCTTTTTATCTTTTAATTGTTTAAAACTCGAGAGATAGCGATGAATATGGATTAGGGTTCTTGGAGGGAACTAAGGTTTCTTACTATTACCCATTGTCCTTCCATTGATATTTATTTATCTCAAGCCCTTAACAAAACAAGTATTAACTAATCACAAATCATGGTCGTGACTATCATTAATTGATCGCGCACCCGATAAGAAAGTTAACATTTATTTTGCTAAACTTTATAAATATTAAAATGTCAAAAGAAATTAAGCATTTTTTCATCCATTATTCTACCATATCCTACAGACCCTAGTAAGTAAGAAATTACTCGCTCATGATTATTAGCGAATTAAAAGAGAGGTGGAAGATGAATGAAATCATAATTAAAATTTATAAGTGCAGAAAGTAATGCGGAATAAAAGTGCAGAAATGTAATGCGGAAAAGTAACGCAAGAAGAATTAAAACAAAAGACTATCTTTTATTGATCCACTATTGCATTAAAAAATTTCTCTTTAAAAAGTATATTATAAGAATCATAGTTTTGCTCATAGAGCTCTCTCTTGAATTGAAATTCTGAATTGGGAATATTGAATCGTTTTTTATAGATAGCTCTCAGTCCTTTATATAATCTCTGGAATCAGAAACCCTAGATGCTATATTGGAGTAGTTGAGAATATGATAATGCCCCTAAATTTCTAGATCCTACGGCCCATAATCGACCGCGGTTCCGCCGCCCATACCCCTTGTTGACCGTGGATCCACCGTCTTCTGGTGGGATGGTGACTTAGGATTTTTTCTGGCCTTTTATCTCGATATTTGGAGATCCTCTTGATATATAGATTCTGAAAATATTGCCCTTAGTCTCTGCCGTTGCAAGATACTCCGATTTGCTTCTAATATTTGGCAGATTCAGTTTGATATTCCGATTTGATGTAGATCTCCTACTTAGATTTCAGATCTGAGCTAATACTTGCACAATATCTCAAATAACATTGTTAGTAGTATTTAATATTTTTAAGATATTATTCTAACCATTTATATGATATGATATTTTAAGAATATTGATTAGAAATATTTGATATGATATGAATAATAGTTAATAATATTTCATTTAAATATTATATGCATATGTTTTCCGAAATTATATTATTTATAAATGAAGAAATATATGATAATAAACTTTTACAAATAAACCCACATATGTTCTTTATTTACAATTAACACATTTTAATACTTATTAATAGTAGGGAAAATAACCATACAAATGTGCAGTATTTTTGACTAATCATCGTCGTTGTTCGGAAAATCCGTATTTCGTTGTGAGTATATCAATCGAGGCAAGTTCCTAAATTTGCAACATACTATTTTACCTACACCAATTTTTATACAATTATTTAAAGTGTACGCATTATATTGTTTAGCAAGTAATATCATTTTTCAATATTATAGCATTAATCCGTATTTTACCAATAACAAGTTTATCTTGTTGCATGCTTGTTCATGATATTTTCAAAATAATTCCATTGTAATTCGTGATCCTTTAACTATATGGCCGTATGTTTAGTAGCAAAAGTAAATATTACTACACACAGGTTTATATATAATAAATTAGTTAATTAATTAAGTTTACATTTTTAAAATTAAAATACATTAGTTATTCCTACACTGTTTAAATGAACTGGGTACTGTTTTCCACCTGGTATTTATCATGCTAACACACTGCCTGACATGTTCACGACACGTTACTAGACCTGTTGGATTATTACCAATGCCGACGATCGCGACTTGTTGTCCAGATAGACAAGAGCTGTACCTGTTTGATCCTATGTTGGTATTAGGTAGATATCGTTAATACTTGACTTGAACACAAAACCTGGGGGAAAAGAGAAATCAATAATGTAACCGAAACGTAACTCAGGAGGATATTATTATTTTTTGCCGTGATTCCGGGCATGAACAGAATAACCATTGTTTATTGTACGATGGTCCCGTGAGGAATGAATGGGATATATTGTACCGTGGTCCCATGGGGGTATGAATGGGATATCAACTGTTGAGTTACGATGAGAATTACATTAATTGATTTCAAAGACTTATAAAATAGATAACCTAGAAACACGGACTTTAGGATACACGTGACATACCTATAGCTCACTGTTTTTACACCTGCAATTATTATTTGTACTCATGTTTTCTTTATAGCATCCAATTATGGTTATTACTATTATTATTGATATTTATGACGCACTGACATCTGGGTTTCGCATGGCCCAGTTCCTTTAACTTTGTCGCAGGAAGATCAAGAGTATTTTGATAAGCAAGCTGAGCAGTGAGAAGCTTGATGATTAGTTTTAAAGACGCTTAGTTTATTTTATTTTTTGTCGTTTAAATTTATCGATATGATCCCATAAGGGACGTGATTAGGATATTATTTCTTTATTCGTTTCCTCTATATACATTACTTGACTTTTAGCTATTGTGGCAGATGGACATGTGTTAGTTAGATTTTATTTACTGTTCTTCATATCTGATTGACAGCCGTAATGTGACTATGGAAGGATCTTTCCTCTCCATAAGTAGCATAGTTGGCTTTGTCACGTACCGTATTTACGTATTTTAGGAAGGAGGGCACGACAAGGTTTTGTTGGTATCAGAGCCATAGGTTTTAGGATTAGTCGGGTTCGGTTCTTTTGTAATTGGGTATTAGACCCAATACTAACCAGGAAACCCGAAATTAGGAATATAGCATGCCATATTACTAATTTGTCAGTCTTGAATCTATAGTTATCGATAACCTGTTTATTGAATCATGTTTACCGTTACTAATCCCCTTCAGTGTTCTTGGTTTCAGAATCATGGTAGATAGAGATTTGCAGTCATACCAGAGACGTGTAGATAACGCCACATTGCTTAGAGTCGTACATATTATGTTAGAAAACCAGAAGTGTCAAACTGAGCTGAATCAGCAGCAGGCTAAGGCTTTCCAAGAAGGTCTGAGGACGGTCCAGCAGTCTGTTGTCACAGCAACAGATAGGGAAGCAGCTTCCAGACCAACACAGCATGAGGGCACTGTGGCGGACTTCAGGAAGCTCGGTCTATCCACCTTTACAGGATTAGAAGAACCATTTCCTGTTGAGCAGTGGATAATAGATACAGGGAACCTTCTTATTGCCGTGCAGATTCCAGATGAAAAAGGGTTGATGTAGTACGCATCCAATTGGTGGATTACGCCCGCGAGTGGTGGCTTGTTGACATCTAACCAATCTGATCAGCTGTGTAACCTTTTCGTGAAGTTTTTTGGGGAAGTTCTTTCCGCAATTTTCTCGAGAGGAAATGGAAGGGAAGTTCATTAGCCTGAAGCAGAATGGTGGATCTGTTTATACACATGCGGCGGAGTGGACCCGGCTCAGTCGATTTGCAGGGCTCTTGGTTGCTAATGAGGCAGATAGGACAAGGCGGTCTATGCGTAGTCTGGATGTGGAGATTCAGAGATGCTTCATATCTTTCGGATTGCCTACCTTCTCCTAAGTTCTCAAGGCAGCCAGGAAGCAGTAGAGTTTATCGGTAAATTAAAGGGTAATCTACAGCAAGAGTTTCCAGTAGAAAGACTGCGTTTGCACCAACCAGAGCTTCTGTACGTAGAGGCATTCCAGTGAACAAGCAGGGGGCGGTACCTATGAAGAGGACTTTTGTTTCAACACAGAAGATGGATATGATTTGTGATTATTGCCAATGACCGGGTCATTACCGGAGGGAATGCCAGATGAGGCTTGGGCGGTGTCTAATTTGCGGGGCAGGTGATCATCGGATTAATACTTTTCCATCGAGAGTTCAGTTGAATGGTGATGCTCCGAGAGCATAGCAGAAGAAGATTACTCAGAGGCCTAATCAAGCACCGGCCTTCACCTTGATTGCCGAGGAGGCCAAAGCTTTAGACGATATTGTCTCAGGTATCCTGTTGGGTTATGGCAGCGTCCTGGCCATCAAACTATGGCCGATTGCGAAACAATTTTTTTCTATACCGGCGCTAACACAACCCACTACTCGGATCTACCATTAACCGTAAACTAGCAAACAAGAATGAGTTAGGAATTGTTATACCGAATGATTCGAGTCCTTCGGTCTTCAACCATCATCTCAAGCTCCTAGAGGCCTCCATGATCAAGCTTGATCTTCGGTCTCCCTCCATCGAAGATGATCCACCCAAGGATTTGTATTCTGAGCTCCAACCTCAATAGCCGAGGTAACTAGGTTACCTAGATCGCTAAACTAAATAGCTTAGAGGATGTAGAGTGTGGTGATGGATTAGTTTGTCTCATAACACCCTAGGTTTCTCAACACATGAGATTTGAAGGGTGGAGGTAAAAGATGAAGCTTGAGGATGAGAGTGAGAGGCAAACTCAAGAAAAATGGCTAAGTCTTTTCTTGTATTGTGTTGTGTGTTGTGTTGTGAGTAATAATGAAGCCTCCAATAAATATCTCAGGTCTCTAAAATATCTCAAGTCAACAAAATATCTCAAGACTTCAAAATATCTCACAACCAACAAAAACCTGTAGGGTTAGCTTAGCACCTTAGCAAGTTTTTGGCAAGCATCAATCATGTTACTTTGAAATTTTGGGGTGCTAAACAAACCCTAACCAAGATCTTAACTAGAGACTTAGGGTAAAACATGATATGTAAACACTTTACATCTAAGTGAACAAGGAATACAACCTTTGTAGACCGGTCCTTCATTTCAATAGCTCCGTGTAGAAGTCCCTTCGCTGCGATCACGATCGTCCGGACTCTAGAGAGACTCCCATGAAGAAACGAACAAGCTTGCTTCGAAGTCTTCGAGGCCGAAGATGATCTACGTCGAGGAGACACTAGCTCATGCTATCTCTTCACTAATTGTGTAGATTAGTGAAGCAAACACCCTAAACTAAATGGCTAATAGTATAGGATGATGAAGTAGGAAGTGGGCTCACTTTAGATATATTTTTCTCACTAGTTTTCCATCACTTTTGAAAAATCTAGCAAGCTTTTCTCACTTGATGAAGAAGAAGAAGATGAATGAACTCATGAGGTTAGAAATGCAACCATGGTTCATGATAAATGTCATGGCTAACCATTGTAGAGACTTAACCATTGCCTATGGTTAAGGGTTGGGTTGGAAATATCTTAAGCAAGAAAAACAAGTGGACTAAGTCAAAGTTATCCACAAGCTTCTACAAGCTTTGAACCATGACTCATTATCCAAATGTTTTAATTGCTTAAAACAAATAAAAACCTAACTTAACTCTAGTATGGTATGAGTCTCATACATACATGTTGCATGTGTAACCTAGCATGACACAACAATATATATCACATATATATTTTGTGCAAAAAGAAAACAATACATATAACATATATCATGTAGGGTTCCTAGGCACGCTAATGAGGTCTCACAAGGCATCAACCATGCCAATTTCAAATTCTACAAGTGCCGAGAAACCCTAATGCGATCGTTGACTAGAATTTTAGGCGAAACAAGAACTAGTAAACTATTTTACTATAGGGTAAACGGAAATACAACCTTTGTAGATCCGGTTCTCCACCTCCATGGCTCCGCGATGAAGTCTCCTCGCTGCGATCATCGGATCCCGGGCTCTAGCGTCGGCTTCATCGGAGAAATGGGCGGGCTAGGTCGTCGGCTTCGATGCCGAAGATGATCTACGTCGAGGCATCTCAAACTCGAGCTCCGCCTTCACCAAGTCAAGAAACTTGTGAAGACAACACACTCTACTAAATGGCAAGTAGTAGAGGATAAAGAAATAGGAAGTGGGTTGGCTTTAGATTTGGATTTCTCACTCTTTTGATCATTTCACCATTGGAGGTAGCAAGGTATCTTCTTCTTGATGAAGATGAAGAAGAAGAAGAATATGATGAGAAATGGTGATATCAATAATAAAATCAATTGACCTTATCATAATGCAACCTTGGGTTAGATTTAACTCTTGTAGAGAGCAAACCCTAGTTTAGCTAATGGTTAGGTTTAAATATAAAACAAAATGGTTACTAATTGAAAGCTTCATGAAGCTTCTACAAAAGACAAAATTAGCAACCATTTCATTTTAGCCAAAAGGAATTAAGAAAATAAACAAAATGAATAAATGAATAATTTAAAACCATAACCATTAACCTAAACATGGTTCAAATCAAACATACACCCAAGTTTGCATGTATCATCAAACATGATACAAACTAGTGCACAAAACTATATCATATATATACAATGTGCACATCAAGTGAGAAAATCCATCTTAAGTGAACCAATACTAGTTAATGTAAAGTAATATATCAAATATATAACTATACATTAAATCATTAAATTAACACTTGATTTAACGATCCGGTCATATCGCATATAACCGACTAATTTCAATAGTAACAAATTATCGAATCAACACTTGATCCGATAACCCGGCTATATCGCATATAACCGATCAATGTTACAAATCGCGAGAATCGAATCCAGTATCTCATACTGGCATTATTCTCGGTCCCGCAGATATTTCATATGCGCTCCTATTTCGTTTCGCTTGAGCCAGGAAACCTTTGTGTAGAACTCTAAAGACTCGTCAATACGCCGGCAGCAGATGATGATCATATCAAATACCCACAAGCCGCAAGCGGTCTGCTAAACGTAACGGCCACCCGGGTATTGAGCGATCAGAAGATCGACGAGCAAGCCCGCTTATACTCCTGTGAATCCAACCAGTAACACTTACCGTACAGTCCGGTCTCGTCGTCTTATATGTCGGATATCTCGCCTAGGGGTGGTAAACGTCAGACCCCAATAACTCGATAAGTCGTGTCGATATGAGGTCTATAACAGTTCGAGAAACTACTGGTAACACTTACCAGTAAATCTCAGCAACCCTGGCCAGGGATTTCCGGTTATAGCCAATCGAACACAGCGCAACATCAACTCCTTATACCGGGAGAGACGAATCCCCTCCTATCGCTCATTGCCTCCATGTGATTCGGGACTGTACCCAAAAACCACCATTTTGCACGCCCTCTTGGACGTGGTAAGGTGGAAATCAAAGCACAGTGGGAACCACACAAGACTCTATGACGATCTCGGGTCAACAGACTACTCTGTACCAGTGTCACCAGAGAACTGCCATCTGACGTAAGGTATAATACCATCTGGGAGTTCTCGGCGAGTCCGTCCAGTGTACCCAGTCTCCACTGAGCACCCGTATATCATCTCTGATGTCAAACACCAATGGATATGGGATCATCCATCGCCCATCTGTATGGGTCGACAAGGTATACGCTAGTCTGCTCTGGTATATCGATGCCCCGTCTCGATACACCCACGACTAGGGACCTTGAAGGATGTACTTATGGACTACCCTGTCCCCACTAGTATGATCCGCATCATAGTCCAGGTAGTCAAGTACACATCCTAAGGGCTTTACCAACATGTAACAGAGAGACAAACAGTATACACGTTAAGGTAAAGAGTAACCAGATAGCATACTATCATGTCGAGCAAGAAAGTCCTCCCTATATATGTCCCAGCATCCACTACAATATACATCCTATGTACAGTAATGGCCTCTAGGGCATACATATAACTAACAATCAATCTCCCACTTGCACTAGGGCCATCTGTATCAGTGGTTGTAGTATCTCATACTCAACCATCCCATAAAAGTCTTTTTCTGGGAATAGGCCTTCGTGAGTGGATCCGCCGTGTTATCCTCTAAGTTTGCTCTCCTTACCTCGATCACCCTGGAGATCAACTATCTCCCTGATCGGGTGATGCTGTCTTAGAATATGTCTGGATCACTGATGGGACGGGCGTTCCTTGGCATAAGCCACAACTCCATTGTCACACAATGGGAGGAACTAAGTTCATCTTATGAACAAATATACACCCAGAAAGCCTCTTTGGTAGCATCTTAAGCAGCGATGTATCCTGCCTTTATCGTCTAGTATGCCACGGTATCTAGCTTGGAACTCTTCCAACATACCGCCCCTTTACTGAGGGTAAAGACAATGCATGTGACTGACATTCAGTCATCCTTATCACCCTGGAACCCTTCCAGTGATTCTCCCCAGGATCAATTGATACCATCTCACTACATTTAGCGAGTGTCCTAATATCCAATTAGATCTATCTCATAGATCCAAAATCCAGGATTTAGTAGGTATCATTTTGATCCTTTATGGAGAATCATTGTGATAAGCGGAGATTGACCGATCATAGCATAGGAAACTTCTTCCCTATCAAGAGTATGTCATCCACGTACTCTACGAGGATCATTACCATACTCCCTACTACCTTTTTGTATATACAAGGTTCATCTACCATTTTGATGATGTCAAACTGTTTGACTAACTCATCAAAACAAATGTTCCAACTCCGCGATGCCTGCTTCATCAATAAAACATCTTGCACACGTTTCCGCTGCTCCCACTGTTTACGAAGCCCTCTGGCTGTGTACTTATAGACGCACTCTTCTAAAACATTATTTATAAAAGCAATCATGACACCCAACCGCCAGATATCGTAGTCATGGTATGTAGCCGTGGCAAGTAGGATCTGGATGGACTTAAGCATAGATACTTAGAAAAGGTTTCATGATAATCCATACCTGGTCAATGATGAAAACTTTTAACAAGTCTAGCTTTGAAAGTCTCAACTTTTCCATGTACACCAAGTAATCTTCTCAAGATATACTTGCTCCTGATGGAGATTTAACCCTTCAGATAAAGCAACTAAAGTCCATACTTTGTTGGTGTATAAGGATTCCATCTCAGATCGCTAAGCATCCAGCCATTCTTACAGAGTCCCACTCTTGATGGCCAGCTCGAAACTAGTTGGGTCATCATCTCATGATGCATTCCTCGCTCCTGATCGCACGCCGATGGCGTGTCGGATGTTCAAAGAATTTAAGTGTAACCGCGATCAGGACGGTGTCGCTTTGCAGCTAGCCGGTGAGCACGGGTCGGTCCACAGGAAGATGGTGTTATCTTACCTTCTTGTTTTAGACGAGTCAATAAAGAATCTGTTTGTTTGTTTGTTCTAACCTATGTGTTTATCTGCAAGTATAAAGTTGTTAAGAAAAATACGAGATTGTAAGCTAAGAAATCCGTACTCAAAAACCTTTGAGCCGAGTCTTGACCAATTGAAGCTAAACAATCGGCAACAACGTGGATTAGGGGATTTAAGCGCGGTATTCGTGGAATCCGGCTTATTTACCCTTGTCCTTCCGTTCTTGTCTTTTGCTTTCGCCTCCGGCCAAACCGAACGCAACCGGTCGCGGTTAGGAATCACCGTTACCTTGTCAGGGTACGGTGCCTAACGGAGCGCTTGCGTATGGTTCGGGCGGAGTTCAAATGGAAAATAACGGGAAAAGGAATTGGCAAAGAAATGTGTTAACTTACAATACCTTATTCATTCTTAACAACGACGATAATTACAACATTCACAAAAGAGAACCAAAAAGAGAGAACAAAAAGAGAAGAACAAAGAAAAGAAAAGATACAAGTAATTAAAGTACATGGAATTTAAATGCATGAAATAAAAGCAAGTAATAAAAGACAAGGTAATAAATTGCGAATAATAAAAAGCGATAAAAAGAATACGGAACTAGGACTCAAGACAAGCATGTGCTCAATAGCCAACCCTTAAACTTGCAACCTAAATGAAGAGATTGCAAGATCAAGGGAAGGGTAGAAAACTCATGTGAAATGAAGTGCTAGTCCCGGGAGAAAATACGACCCTTGAGATCAATAACTAACCCTTACCCATTCAAGCTCAATGAAGAGGTTGAATGAGCAAGAGAAAGCAAAAATCTCAAGGGGAAGAAGAAACACAAGAGAATGATACAAAACCCTCATGTTCATTAATCTCCCACTCAAAAGCTCTCACTACAATTTCATGGAAAAAGAATGAAGAAGAAGACGAAAAACTATACAAAAAACTACAAAAGAGTGGACACCAAATTGGACCCTTGGTTGAGCTCAAATCTGCTGTATTTATAGGCAGGGAGTTGAAGATCTAGGACAACAAACTGCACCCATGTGAAAAGACCATCCTACCCCCCAAAGCCCATGCCCTGAAGCTCCTGTACGGCCGCGGATCCGCCGCCTATAGCCCCCTATGGCCGCGGATCCGTGCCCCTACAGTAGGGTTAGGGTGTGGGCTTTTCAGTACGGCCCTGGTCTGCTGTCCCCTGTTGTCTGGTACATGTATTTTACGATAATATTTCCAGAATATCTTCAGAATTCCCAGTCCAAGATTGCATTATCTTTTTCCCTTTTTACTTCTATCTCCCTCGAGCTCCGTGCACCCATTGATTCTTGTGCAGCCCCTCTTGTGCTCTGTGCTTGTCCGAGACACGAATGACCGCTGTCATACGTCTTGTCCCAGGAACCGGTACGCAGCACCGGACGGATATGGACGACCGGAACCCGGCTTTTATCTGTTTTCAACAAATGTTCTGTATTTGGTGTAACTGTGGAGATTTTGTCCTGATTTGCAATATTTGTACTGGAAACCTGTATACTGTAAACATGTAACACACACGGATTAAAAGCACCTACCTATAAACACACGAGCGTAAGAATGGGCGGTATAAAATGCAATATTCTGATATGAACAAATACCCCCAAACTTAACCTTTTGCTCGTCCCGAGCAAAACCAATTATTCACAAAAATAAAATGATAACCGCACTTTCGCAGGGAACGCGATTGCACTGAGCATGTGCAACAAGCCGTTAAACCTCTAGGTGTCCCTAGTAGGAGGAGTGTTGTCTCCTGAGGGTTTTCAGCGGATACTACCCACAAAATCCCGTCAAGCTAGTTTTGTAAAATAACTAAGATTCAACCCCCTAAAGTTTTGTTTCAGAAAATAACAATTCTATTATCTTAAGTCTAGACTATCGAACCTTTATTTTTCACACCTCGCTTCTTATTTAACTACAGATTTTATATGTCTTTACGTGTAGTGCAAATAGTGTCGTTAAGTTCCGAAAGGTCGAATAAAGTCATTATGTCACACAATAAAGCCCAGATAACAATTTTAAAAGGATCACATAAGTTTTATAAAGAGTTAAGCATTTTTCAAGTTTCGTTTTCCAGTAAAGTTTCAACTTCAGAATTTCTATCTTCCCTAACAGGAAACTAGGTCTTATTCTTCACTCCACCTTTTTCTTGTTTTCATTTCATACACACCTCTGTGAACGTGCAATAGTCTTTATCATAGAATAAAACCTTCATATCTCCGTTAAAATTTTTATAAAAGCCTGTCTTTTATCAAGATTATTCTCACACAAAGAACCGTTAGGAATTTTAACTCGGAGAGAACACTTGCTTGACTTTGTTTTAAAACTGGACTTTCTAGGCTTCTTAGCGAGCTTTGGGCCAATGCACCCAAACCAGTTGGTTTTAGGGCATTAGGTGTAGAAACACCCCAGCGGACTTAATTACTCAAGTTACCTAGGTCCAAAAACAAAAGACAATTTGTCGTGAAAATCAGATGATTTGATACGAACGGAGATATAACCGGCAGTTCAAATATTTTTTTTTGGATAAAAGACGTGTTTAGTGAGTTTGGTGTGTAATCATTCCAATCAAGTTTCCGATGGGTTATTTTTCAGACTCAGCTCCAATTACGGCATCAATAACATTCCTTCATATTCGCTTTACTTCATAAACTATTCTTGACATTACTTATTTCAGAACAAACCTATTTGATCCTCAGAAAATTATTTATCTATTTAAAAGTTTTTAAACATAAAAGACTTGTCATCTAATTTCCAAGACTCACAACACGTGTAGTGTGATGTAAAGACGTATATCAACTATAGTTAACTTCAAAGGAGAGTTATCTTTCAGGTTTTCAAAATATAAACATAAGATTTAGTTATTCTTATTTTTTCAAACAAAAACTGTCGAATGTTGAATCAGAGTTCTTCCACAAGCTAACTTGACAAAAAAGTTTTTATATTTTTAGAAAATTTTCAGATTTTTATGGATTTTATGGATTTAATATGCACATGCAAAATATACATATGAATGCGAAGGAAGAAAGCTTACCGAGCACACCCCCAAACTTAAACTTGACAGTGCCCTCACTGTCAAGCTATACCAAGAGGGTCAAAATTGCCGGCGCTCCTTAAAAACAAATTATATACAAAACAAAAACCAAAAAGATATATACAAAAAAAATATCCCCCCCAAACTTAAGTAAAACAGTGTTTCCACTGTTAAGCGTTGAAATTCAGGATTAGGGGGGAAAGAACAGTATCCATCTATACAAGGCCTTACACAGGCCAAAAGTTAACACCAACCATTCAAAGATTTTATCATGGTAAAGCTGTGGTTGGTGAAAGAAGGTGAAGAGGAAAGAGATGGAAAATACGCGAGACCGTATGTGGAGAGAAGTGGAATGCGGTCTCGGTAGATGAGAAGAAGAATGGCGGAAGGGAAAAAGAAGTGGAGTACGAACTTGAGGGTGCAAATGGAGTGAATAGATTAGCACAATTTGTGATGACCGATGTGTGAAAAGTGATTGTGCTAATATATTTACTCGTCGAGAAATGGGGTCAAATCCATCAAGATTCGTGAGAAACCATGGGTACGCCAAACTTGGTAAACCAGACATAGTAAATGAAAGTGAGACGGGTTCTTGCAAGGTCGGAACGATGGAAAGGATGGAGGGAAGTGGTTGAGGAAGGGTATCGGTTAAGGCTTCTGGAGGGTGTGTACAGTCAGTGAAAGGAACAGGATGAATTGGAAAATCCGACTCATCATCTAGAACTGTTTCATCCTCAAAAATATCCTCAAAATTCTCCTCAAAGTTAAGCTTATCCATGCACATTTCATCAAAGTCCAGACGCATATGGGGTTCGGGAAAAACATTTAATGACTCGGGATGATGAATTGGAGAGAAAAACCTAGTCAAATCTATGGGTTCATCATCCAAAATATCCCCAGCGTCAATATCCTCGATCAAGTGAAAATCTATATTCTCAGACACCTTAACAATAGCATGGATATCAATCGATTTGGGTTCTAAAGTGGAGGTGTAGAGGTCAAGAGGATTGGGTATGGTTTCACTTGGAAGGGACCCTTCACAATCAGGTAAATCAAACACTACAAAGTCGCACAACTCATTAATCATTCTATCTTCAATTGACGAATCGTTGGGAACACAGGAGTTGTGGGATTCAATTTGAGATGGGTAGGTTTGATTTGGAAGGGGGTACATCTCACTCTCTCCACTCAATTTCACAGCCTGTCTTGCCGCCTCATCATACATTGAAAAAGTTGGAGCTAGTTGAAAACTAGCTACCGGATCACTAGGTTGTATGAGGGCGGCCATGGACGCATTCAAATCCATCGTCTGTTGTGAAGCTACCCTAAATTCTTCCAAGGAATGTTCTAAGCTAGACATAGGTTGTGATGGGGTTTCAGTAAAAGATGCGAAGTTAGTTGGATACTGGAAACCCCCAAACGGCTGTTCTGAAGCAATGACTAGGGAAGGTGCAAAAGTAGGGTAGGATTGGTAGGAATTGAATGGCTGGACAGGAGTGGGATCAACAGGTGGATAAGACGGAGAATGGAATTGTTGATCCCAAGAATTTGAAGTGGTGAAAGGAGTGAAAGATCGGCTGCGGGATTGTTCAATACGTTCAGCGATGGACAAAGGACGACTTGCAGAAGGGGTATCAACATAAGCGGGAGTGAATGTTTGAAACGGTTGATACGAAGTGGAATGAGGAGTGCAAGTGTTTGTCCTAGACGCTGCTATGCGATCTTTCAGTGAAACTTTGGGCATGGAGGGATCGTTCGATGTTCGGCCAAAGCAAGAACCGTAAGAAGTGATGTCTGGTTGTGGGTACCAAAGTTCGGCAAGAGTTTTACGAGGTGGAGTACCCATGATATGAAGAGAGAGAGAAAAAGGTAGAGAAAAAGGAGGGGAAAAGGATGTGATTTTTTTTTTAAACAAAAGAATGAAGTATACACAAAAAGAATATGGACAAAAACAATCACGACACAAAAATACCACACACCTAATCGTTCTAGGGTTAACCTAGGTCAACTAGACCTGCTCCAGAACTTGATTGTCGAAGTAAAACTGTGTCGAGAAACAGGCTCAAGATACACTGATCACGAGGCCAGGTAAGTGCAGAGATAAGGGGAGGTTTTCCAACGCTTTCGCGAAGTTCCTTAATTAAATAACCCTTTCTCTTTTGGCGGTTTCGCCGTTAACACTTTCCTAGACACCCCGTAAACAATATACCGTTAAGCAAGGTTCTAAACACAGTTAACTTCTCCTAGTGAGCACGAAGTCCTTAAGTCTTAAAGTCTAGTTTCTTTTAAAATTTGTGCGGGTAAACGTTATGCTCAAGTTCGTGATTTGTTGGCCACGGAAAAGGTGATGAAATCCTTTACCGTATGTTGTGGGGTTCGCTTGCCCTTAAGTCCGTATTTATTGATGCAATGCGCAATTCAAAAAATTCTTATAAAGAATCAAACAATCGTTTTTTAGTTTAAGCGCGGCGCTGCAACAAATACGGGTTAGTTAATTTTTAGTGTTTGCTAGCGAACTTGCAAAGAATCCTGCAAAGAATAGTATATTGGAAGCGTCGGATTTGAGAAGAAGGTGTTAGTAAAGTACGTACCGTTTATGTTTTGGGTTAGGAAACCCCCGTTGAATCAAATCCGGTAAGCTTGAAAGGTTCGCTTGCGCGGGTCAAACTACCCGGATCTTTGGCACTGTACTCCGTAATCACCTTAACCTTGAAAGCGTACTTTGCTCCCCACAATCGCAGTTTTGCAAATGTGCAAAAATCTGCACTCTTGCCCACAAGAATATTGTCCAAAAAAAAACAAAAAGAATATCTTTTTTTTTTATATACAAAAAGAATATTAACCCGAATAACAAGAAAGAAAATACGCTACCGTCTCCCCGGCAACGGCGCCATTTGATCGCACGCCGATGGCGTGTCGGATGTTCAAAGAATTTAAGTGTAACCGCGATCAGGACGGTGTCGCTTTGCAGCTAGCCGGTGAGCACGGGTCGGTCCACAGGGAGATGGTGTTATCTTACCTTCTTGTTTTAGACGAGTCAATAAAGAATCTGTTTGTTTGTTTGTTCTAACCTATGTGTTTATCTGCAAGTATAAAGTTGTTAAGAAAAATACGAGATTGTAAGCTAAGAAATCCGTACTCAAAAACCTTTGAGCCGAGTCTTGACCAATTGAAGCTAAACAATCGGCAACAACGTGGATTAGGGGATTTAAGCGCGGTATTCGTGGAATCCGGCTTATTTACCCTTGTCCTTCCGTTCTTGTCTCTTGCTTTCGCCTCCGGCCAAACCGAACACAACCGGTCGCGGTTAGGAATCACCGTTACCTTGTCAGGGTACGGTGCCTAACGGAGCGCTTGCGTATGGTTCGGGCGGAGTTCAAATGGAAAATAACGGGAAAAGGAATTGGCAAAGAAATGTGTTAACTTACAATACCTTATTCATTCTTAACAACGACGATAATTACAACATTCACAAAAGAGAACCAAAAAGAGAGAACAAAAAGAGAAGAACAAAGAAAAGAAAAGATACAAGTAATTAAAGTACATGGAATTTAAATGCACGAAATAAAATCAAGTAATAAAAGACAAGGTAATAAATTGCGAATAATAAAAAGCGATAAAAAGAATACGGAACTAGGACTCAAGACAAGTATGTGCTCAATAGCCAACCCTTAAACTTGCAACCTCAATGAAGAGATTGCAAGATCAAGGGAAGGGTAGAAAACGCATGTGAAATGAAGTGCTAGTCCCGGGAGAAAATACGACCCTTGAGATCAATAACTAACCCTTACCCATTCAAGCTCAATGAAGAGGTTGAATGAGCAAGAGAAAGCAAAAATCTCAAGGGGAAGAAGAAACACAAGAGAATGATACAAAACCCTCATCTTCATTAATCTCCCAATCAAAAGCTCTCACTACAATTTCATGGAAAAAGAATGAAGAAGAAGAAGAAAAACTATACAAAAAACTACAAAAGAGTGGACACCAAATTGGACCCTTGGTTGAGCTCAAATCTGCTGTATTTATAGGCAGGGAGTTGAAGATCTAGGGCAACAAACTGCACCCATGTGAAAAGACCATCCTACCCCCCAAAGCCCATGCCCTGAAGCTCCTGTACGGCCGCGGATCCGCCGCCTATAGCCCCCTATGGCCGCGGATCCGCGCCCCTACAGTAGGGTTAGGGTGTGGGCTTTTCAGTACGGCCCTGGTCTGCTGTCCCCTGTTGTCTGGTACATGTATTTTATGATAATATTTCCAGAATATCTTCAGAATTCCTAGTCCAAGATTGCATTATCTTTTTCCCTTTTTACTTCTATCTCCCTCGAGCTCCGTGCACCCATTGATTCTTGTGCAGCCCCTCTTGTGCTCTGTGCTTGTTCGAGACACGAATGACCGCTGTCATACGTCTTGTCCCAGGAACCGGTACGCAGCACCGGACGGATATGGACGACCGGAACCCGGCTTTTATCTGTTGTCAACAAATGTTCTGTATTTGGTATAACTGTGGAGATTTTGTCCTGATTTGCAATATTTGTACTGGAAACCTGTATACTGTAAACATGTAACACACACGGATTAAAAGCACCTACCTATAAACACACGAGCGTAAGAATGGGCGGTATAAAATGCAATATTCTGATATGAACAGCTCCCACTGTCATAGAGAAACCGAAGTATCTCTCAGGTGGGTGAGGAACCCTTCTAGATCGGCGGAGAGGCTGAGGTTCGTTGGTTACTATTGAATCCTTCGGTTCTACCAAATCATCAGCTGTAGTTTGAATAGCTGGAACATTTCCAGTTCTACATAACAGATCTTGCCTCGAGCTTGTCCGGATTTTGCTTTTCAGACATAGGCTGGACAACCCCAAATCTTAACTAACTTAAGATATGGGCTCTTCCCTTTCCATATCACATATGAAGTGGTAGGCAACTAATTTGATTTGAACCCTATTCAATAGGTATGCAACTTCCCAAGTGCATAACCCCCAAAAAAGGAAAAAGGTAACTCAGTAGTACTCATCATAGAGCACACCAGGGTGTATCTGCTCTGCCCCGATATACCATCGTGCTATGGTGTATATGGTGTATACGGAGGAGTAATGCTGAGAGAGAATCTCATTCTCCTTTAGAATAAACCAGGAATTCCGTGCTCAAGTATTCTCCTCCTTGATCATATCAAAGGACATAATACTTATACCCGTATTTTGGTTCTCTACTTCTAACTTATATTCTGTGAATATCTCAAAAGTTTCGGACTTATGTTTCAACACGAACATATGTCTGAATCTAAAAGAGATTATCAGAGAATGTAATGAAGTAGAAAGAACCGGTCTTGGCATGTGTAGACTGGGACCTACATACATCAACATGTATCATCCCAAGAGTTCATCAACTCTTTCTCTGTTTCCAGTAAACGGAGCTATGGTCATCTTATCTTTGTGACATGACTGGCAAGTTTCATACGATGTAAATTCAAACTGATTTAAATATGCATCTAAATGTAACTTTAGCTAGTCGGGTCACATTGATCTGACCTAGTCTACAATACCTCAAGAAGGATCTGTTCATTTCTGAACTATTCCTCTTGTGTGTGTTCTGTATACTAAGAACTGTAGTTTGATTTAGAACATCAATGCTTTTAGATAACGTGCCTGAACCGATCAACTTTTGATATAGGAAATGTTCAAAACATTATCCAACAATACGAAATTTTATCGTTTCTTTACTAATAAAGAGACAGATATGATTTTGTATATCAGGTTCGGTATCTAATAACATTTGTTCAGAATCAATGTATTCAGGTAATACAGGGTGACAGTGACCAACAGACCTGGCTGCAACACATGCACCGATTTCTGCCTCATGAAACTTATCACCCGTTCTCAGTTCTCCACCTTTCTGTCGCCCTATGTAACATATTACATATGCGGGATCCTGATCCGGTATCATATACCCAGGACGTAAAGGACACTGAGAAACAGTTCTATGTAACGAACACACCCGAAGAAGATGCATCATATGCACTTTCTTCGTTTGGGCGGCATGGGAAATCTGGTATTCCCCAATTTCCTGCTCTGTCTTATAACAATTGTAAGTTGGAGCGGGACCAACGTTTCCCAGCTCAGTATAACAAGCAGGTTCGGTCAATATTCCGTATTATTATCTTGATTAAGGCGTGATATGGTCGCTACCTGGAGAGAGAGAGAAGAAAACACTCAGCGTGCGCTCTTGCAAGAATAGATTGGTTATTATTTTATCTAATCAGGATGGCTCCCACTGCTTTTTATCAAATCTTCCTTCAAACCCTAAAAGGAAAGACTAGCCGGGATTAATTACACGCTACAAGTTCGCCAATCTTTCAGCCCGGCCAGTGTCGGTACTTTGAGGGAGGTGCCCCGTGCTTACGCACGGACCTAATTACAGTAAACCTCGTTTTCCCAGAGGCGTAACCTCGTTAACACCTTTCTAGACACCTACTTGATCAGCTAATTGTAATGTGTAAAACTCTCCCAGGAGTAACAATTACTCGCAGCGGGTATCGGGATCCAACTATCTCATAGAAGGTATGCAATCTCATTGCAAATTTCAACACTTGAAATTCCCTATAATATTTTGCCCCTAGTGTGCTATGACCTTGACGAAAGCCAACAAACCATAGCCCGCTAGTCAAGTTCAACCCGCCATTTCCTGATTGAATTAAACCCACCCGCACGACCCTTGACGAAAGCCAACAAAGCCGTACGACTACCCTAATCCAATCGCATCGTATGCTGCAGATAAGCAGTATATAGCTACCGCACACTGCACCTTGACGAAAGCCAACAAATGCAGCACGAATACTATATACAACTTATCTGAAATGACGAAGGGCTACGACAGGTTTTTCTGAAAACCTATTGCGTAATGAACTTGATATCATTGTAGGATCGAATGAATTTTGAAATGGAGTGTTTTTGAGGCTTTTCTAGTTTTGCTAAAGGAGTCAGTCCCGGTGAAGGGATCGTCGGTCCTTTCCTCGTCGAATGAGGTGCGGGATATATCATATATAGCACTGTGCAAAGCAGAACTCTTAAAAGCAATCAAAAGACAAACCGAGTGTGTAGCATCAGCCAGTTATTGCTAAAGGAGTCACTCCCGGTGAAGGGATTTCGGTCCTTTCCTTATCGAATAAGGTGCAGGATATATCATATATACCGCTGTGCAAAGCAAGAACTGTAGCTACCTGTTTTATTTAGAAATTCGATTCCACAACATCTTAGGTTTCTTTTACTTTCATTAATCATATTAATGAAGTCCCATCATTTAAGTACCTAAACATCACAGATAAATACGACGTACACTTATGCCATCCGCATTCGCCTCGATGTCCCCTCGTGCACCGTTAGGTTAGGTAACTAACGACAGAGCGGGGCATGGCTAGCGCGGGTGTAAAACATAAGTAACGTCTATATAATATATCATATATACTATATACTGTATCTATCACAGAACATCACATGATCACATCACAGATATCGCAGCAGAAGAAACATATGAAATATTGGATATACTAGGACGTCCGTGTTTTCAATACGAGCCTGTATAAAACAAGGATTCCACGGTCGCGATGAATAGCCAAACCCACACCCCTAGACCCCTACGAGTGCGGCAAGCAACCCTACCAATTCTAGAGTTAGGAGACCCGGACTCGACTCCTCGAGTTGGTCTCCCACTAGACTCCAGAACCCGGTTACTTATGCTCCCCTCCTTGGGTCTATCCTAGTGCGGAAAAGTAAATAATATACAACAACGGTGACAACTTCCGCAACCTGGAAGTGCCCCAATAAAAGAATATTACATACAAGTTTTTACATGAATGAAAATGAAAAACACTCATCTCACATAAAAAACCCCGGCTATTCAAACGCGACGATCCAATATAACATATCCAGCAACACATAACATCACATTTCATCAACGTAAGTAAATATGCGCATCCCAATTGTCGTTGACATATAGTAACGAAACCGGTGATATCACATATTACACTTACGGTCACAGAAAAGAAAGTGTAAAACTACAACAGTTGGAATCCGCAACCTTTATAGACATCGCATGCCTAATCAAATGAATTCCTTAGACATCACATGCCTAACAATTATAAACCCCGCATTTTAGTCTCATTATCGAAAACACTTTTCAATATCTAATCGGGCAATTCAACAAGATTCCCGACATTCTGATCGAATGCTCGTCGCAAACTTTAGTAGACGGCCGCACCCCCGATGCCGTCGACGAAGTGCACCAAGGAGGAACACCGCTGCCGCGAGCACCCGAACGGATGCTTTCGGCGACGGGGTTCTCCTACAGTCACTTGGTCGGGGCTATGGGGTGTAGCTGTCTATTAAGTTTACCCGACGAGTATCCGCGTACGCTACGTGATTGCGACGGACTTTTGATCACATCAAAATTTCGTGGCAACCGATCAAGTGAGACTAAAGTGCTATGTTTATAACATCCATTCAGTTATCTCATAACTACTTGTGAATTCCAATTATTGTATCCCATTCCAGATAAACAGAAAATGTTAAACTTTCCGATCGAACAGTCAAACACCCAAGTTTTCCCGATACAGCTCAACACATGAAATAGGTTTAAAAACATTCTCTTCGTGCCTCAGTACCAACGGTCCAGCCGTAGAAGGGTCAAGCCAACGCCTCACATGTGGCACGCCGTACTGCCCCAAACCCGAAGGTTCAAAGGGCAGTTCAAGACGGTCACATAATCGAGTTAAGGTTTGTTATCTTCTACAGGGTCCATCGCGTTACTTGCACTATTTAGAACGTTATTAAACCACGGAAAGATCCAACACATGGAAATTTCCCGACAGGGAAAAAATTGGGTATTTATATCCGGTCGAACTTTTTAACATATTCAAAAAAAATATCCGGAAAGCCACATAGACAAAGTCTGATAATCCGATCGAATCATCTAAGCTCCAAAACACCCCAGAAAACTCAACTCTTGAGTTCAGATTAAAAAATCCCATAAAACTCAGAACCTCAAATAACAAATTACTGTGCAAATTTAGAAGGCTGACGTCATCAGATGGCCGCGGAACCGCCGCAGAAGCAGGCTTCTGCCGCGGTTCCGCCGCAGTTTGGACGTATCGTTTGGAAAATTTTGCACCGTAATTCTTATAATTTCCTGCTGAATTTTTTAAGAATTTTTAATCTGGAAAAAACCCAGTTTTTGAAAAAAGTCCAGAGAGCATTTTGGAATTAGGGTTTCGGTTCGATCGGGTTTCAAACGTCGTCTACACTTCGCCTAAGGCTCTAGCTAGGCTTTGATACCACTGTAGGTCAGACAGCCACCCCATCCAATGGGGTCGCCGTGGCACCAACAGGTCCCTCAGCCGCTACATTTTACGCATGCCCCCTCGCGAGGACTACAACCCGCCGGAACACCTTCCGGTCTCGGGACACCCTGGGGTAAGAGCCTATGCTTCGCCACACTGTCACACAGTGAGAACCCCCCATAGGTCGACATCCAATTCCTAGTAGCTCTGATACCACTATAGGGTTCCTAGGCACGCTAATGAGGTCTCACAAGGCATCAACCATGCCAATTTCAAATTCTACAAGTGCCGAGAAACCCTAATGCGATCGTTGACTAGAATTTTAGGCGAAACAAGAACTAGTAAACTATTTTACTATAGGGTAAACGGAAATACAATCTTTGTAGATCCGGTTCTCCACCTCCATGGCTCCGCGATGAAGTCTCCTCGCTGCGATCATCGGATCCCGGGCTCTAGCGTCGGCTTCATCAGAGAAATGGGCGGGCTAGGTCGTCGGCTTCGATGCCGAAGATGATCTACGTCGAGGCATCTCAAACTCGAGCTCCGCCTTCACTAAGTCAAGAAACTTGTGAAGACAACACACTCTACTACATGGCAAGTAGTAAAGGATGAAGAAATAGGATGTGGGTTGGCTTTAGATTTGGATTTCTCACTCTTTTGATCATTTCACCATTGGAGGTAGCAAGGTTTCTTCTTCTTGATGAAGATGAAGAAGAAGAAGAAGAATATGATGAGAAATGGTGATATCAATAATAAAATCAATTGACCTTATCATAATGCAACCTTGGGTTAGATTTAACTCTTGTAGAGAGCAAACCCTAGTTTAGCTAATGGTTAGGTTTAAATATAAAACAAAATGGTTACTAATTCAAAGCTTCATGAAGCTTCTACAAAAGACAAAATTAGCAACCATTTCATTTTAGCCAAAAGGAATTAAGAAAATAAACAAAATGAATAAATGAATAATTTAAAACCATAACCATTAACCTAAACATGGTTCAAATCAAACATACACCCAAGTTTGCATGTATCATCAAACATGATACAAACTAGTGCATAAAACTATATCATATATATACAATGTGCACATCAAGTGAGAAAATCCATCTTAAGTGAACCAATACTAGTTAATGTAAAGTAATATATCAAATATATAATTATACATTAAATCATTAAATCAACACTTGATTTAACGATCCGGTCATATCGCATATAACCGACTAATTTCAATAGTAACAAATTATCGAATCAACACTTGATCCGATAACCCGGCTATATCGCATATAACCGATCAATATTACAAATCACGAGAATCGAATCCAGTATCTCATACTGGCATTATTCTCGGTCCCGCACATATCTCATATGCGCTCCTATTTCGTTTCGCTTGACCCAGGAAACCTCTGTGTAGAACTCTAAAGACTCGTCAATACGCCTGCAGCAGATGATGATCATATCAAACACACACAAGCCGCAAGCGGTCTGCTAAACGTAACGGCCACCCGGGTATTGAGCGATCAGAAGATCGACGAGCAAGCCAGCTCATACTCCTGTGAATCCAACCAGTAACACTTACCGTACTGTCCGGTCTCGTCGTCTTATATGTCGCATATCTCGCCTAGGGGTGGTAAACGTCAGACCCCAATAACTCGATAAGTCATGTCGATATGAGGTCTATAACAGTCCGAGAAACTACTAGTAACACTTACCAGTAAATCTCAGCAACCCTGGCCAGGGATTTCCGGTTATAGCCAATCGAACACAGCGCAACATCAACTCCCTATACCGGGAGAGACGAATCCCCTCCTATCGCTCATTGCCTCCATGTGATTCGGGACTGTACCCAAAAACCACCGTTTTACACGCCCTCTTGGACGTGGTAAGGTGGAAATCAAAGCACAGTGGGAACCATACAAGACTCTATGACGATCTCGGGTCAACAGACTACTCTGTACCAGTGTCACCAGAGAACTGCCATCTGACGTAAGGTATAATACCATCTGGGAGTTCTCGGCGAGTCCGTCCAGTGTACCCAGTCTCCACTGAGCACCCGTATATCATCTCTGATGTCAAACACAAATGGATATGGGATCATCCATCGCCCATCTGTATGGGTCGAGAAGGTATAAGCTAGTCTAATCTGGTATATCGATGCCCCGTCTCGATACACCCACGACTAGGGACCGTGAAGGATGTACTTATGGACTATCCTGTCCCCACTAGTATGATCCGCATCATAGTCCAGGTAGTCAAGTACACATCCTAAGGGCTTTACCAACATGTAACAGAGAGACAAACAGTATACACGTTAAGGTAAAGAGTAACCAGATAGCATACTATCATGTCGAGCAAGAAAGTCCTCCCTATATATGTCCCAGCATCCACTACAATATACATCCTATGTACAGTAATAGCCTCCAGGGCATACATATAACTAACAAATCACATATATATCAATGTATCATAAAGTGAGAAATGAAAACTTTAAGTGAGCTAATATTAGTTAATGTAATTTAATATATCAAATATATATAATTATACATTAAATCATTAAATCAACTCTTGATTTAATAATCCGGCTATAGATCATATAACCGACTAATATTAAATGAATCATCTTATCGAATCAACACTTGATCCGATAACCCGGCTATATCATATATAACCGACCGATATCTCATATCGCGAGAATAGAATACGGTATCACATACTCGCATTAATCTCGGTCCTGCTGATTGATCTTCGATTTCGATGTCGTGTTTAGAAAAGTGTAAAGATCACAACCAAAGAAATTTGTAAACCCCAATCAATAACGGTGTCAATTGTAGGTTCGTTAGCGAGTGCGGATCGTCCACAGGAAAAGTGTGATTTGATCGATCTTGTTTTAGTTGAGTTGAAAATTAAAAGATAAAAGAAAATTGTTCAAGAATTATGAAATTTAGTTTCAAGAATTATCAAGAAAATAAAGATCAAGAATCAAGAATTTTCAAGATGATATCCAAATCGAATGAGTTATCAAGATTTGTAAAGAGGCTCGTAGGAATCGATCCAATTGATAGTGATGATGAAGAATTATGATTACAAATTCTTATCTATTGATGATTTGTTGCTAGATCGATGACGATCAACGAGAATTAAGGATCTATTAAAGAAACTAAGGTTTCTTCATCATATCCTTTGTCTTTTCGTTGATTAGCATTCAAATTCTAGCCTTTAGGAAATTCAATCATTGATTGTTTATCATTAATTAAGAGCGAAAACATTCAAGAGTGCAACTCGCTCGAAACTAGGTTGTCGATGATTCAATTTCCTAAAGTTTACAAAACTCAAAAGGCTTAAGAATCGTTCAAGAATTTAATCATCATCATCTATTTATTTTCTCGATTCCTCCACGAGCGGAGTTTTCACTCAAACATCATGAAAAAGAACACAATCAAGAATTGAGAACTCTTTATAATGTTCAAATGTAAAGAAAAGCAATTTCAAGAATTTTCATCTTTTATTATTCAACGTTTCGTTACAATTCACTCAAAGACTACAAGAATTGAGGAGAAAACTCGATCGTCGAACTAGCTTCGCATCGTCTTCGTGAGTCGCGGATTGTCATGAATCACTTGCTTGGATGAAGATCGGCGTTGCTTCAAAAAGGGTTGTTGAATGCTTGCGTGATTCGGTACTCGATGATCTTGATTTGGCTTTGGAATTGGATTCGGGCTAGGGTTTTGAGTTGCAAGTTGTGTCACTCAACTTGCGGAATTTTGGCACAATTTTCAACAACCTTTTTAATGAAGCCTTGGGTCCCTTTATATAGCCTTCTCCTTTAGCTTCCCCTAGAAGCTTGAACTAGCTTCCATTAGAAGCTAAGCTAGGTTTAGCTTCTCTTGCAAGCTTGGTAGTTATGAAGGAATCTTCTAGATTGAGGTAGTTAGCTAGCTTGCTTGAGAAGCTTGGTAGTATTAGGGTTGTACAAGAAGCTTGGCTGTTAGGAAAGAAGCTTTTGGAGATATCTGGAGACCGAAATGCCTTGAAGAAGTTTGGCCAGTGAAAGGAAAGATCTGAAGTAACAATCCGCCGATGACGTGTCTTCGTGGCCGCGGATCCGCCGCGAATAGGCCCATTCGGCCGCGGATCCGCGGCCGTTTGGTGCGCTTGACGCATGGAATCTTCAGGTAATTCTTGTGCTGGCTTTAGGGTTGTTTCCTGATGTCTGGAATATTTTTATACTTTCTTGTTTACTGCCAGATCACAAGTCTTGGACTTGGTGTATTTTTATCAGCACTTTTAGCAGTTTCGGCTCTTTACTTGGAATTTCCTGCACACATTCTCGAGACAAGTATTGCGATATACAAAAGATCATGCGTGCAATAATAAACACTCAATTTCCCTCAAAATGCCGGTTATAATGTATAACACATGTTATTTGGTATTTTACAGACAATTTGCTAATATGTGCTATATTTATACCAAACACCTTTAGATGATTGCAAAGAGTAGGGAAATTGATGTGTTAAAAATGCAATATTTTCGACTGATCAAATTCCCCCAAACTTATTTTTGGTCGTCTCGAGCAAACTTGTTTTATTAGAAAGAGAATGAGAAAAAAAGAAAAGAAAAACTTACTAGCACACTTTCGTAGGCAACATGATTGCACTGAGCACGTGCAACAAGCCTTTAAACCTCTAGGTGTCCCTAGTAGTAGGAGTGTTGTCTCCTGAGGGTTTTCAGCGAATTGCACCCACAAAATCCAATAATAAAAGGAAGACCGTGAAAGTTATATATAAAGATAAGAATTATAAAAGAAAGACTTTGAAAATTAGAGTTTCCAACTAATACTAGCTTTTCTGTTGTCATGAGCCCTATTTTAATAGTCATGAAAAGATGTTAGAAATCACACCATCCCTCAATAAAACATCGTCTTTATTCTTCATTCCTACCTTTCTTCTAAACATCAATCATATACCCCTACGTGTGTGTAAAGAACATCCCTACACTCGGAGAATTCAATTCAAGCTATCATACTCTTGTCCATCACCACAATACTTTTTAATTTGATGAATATTTAGATGGATTTGCTCACACATTTTTCATGCGACCGTTAATACTTCTTGAGGTACTAACCGACCGATTACTCATGTGCTTGTTTATTAGGTGTTTTCCTCGTCTTGCACCACCTAAGGCTTAGCAGTGACTCCCAGACCAGTTGGTCTAAGGCACTAGGTAATGAAGCACCCTCGCAATATTTTTTTTATTGCTGCCTTGGTGATAACAAAACCAGTGTTCATTTTTTTCTTCACCATTTTATATTTTATTCAATTTTTTTTATTTCCTTCATACTTTGGCTTTTAGACAAGAGCATTTCAAGGTTTCGCCTACTATCCCGAGTTTCAAGACGTGTGTAAGTGCGTATAGTAAGGTATCAACATTCAAATGTTTGGCTTCCAGAATAGGAACTATTTTTCAGACTTATTTTTATCCTCAGATTAGTGATTTCCTTCATCTTACTAACTCTTGGGACAATGGCTCATAACTACTTATTACTAGTTCCGTTTAAGAAAACTTCTAATTTTCTAGGATTTCTTAAATTTTTCCAATCTCTTGGATGTAATTTTTCACTATCTAATCTTTTATTATCTTATTTATGTACAAATTTTTTTTATATGTTTTGTTTTGTGCTTATGCAAAGTTTGATGCAAAGAATGCGCAAATAAGCACAAACCGCCCCCAAACTTATTTTCAATAGTGTCCTCACTGTAGCCATCCGCTAGATCACAAAAACCTGTAAGCCTGGGAGGAAATTTATTAATGGGGACAATAAATATGATCGTGAAAATTCTCCCCCAAACTTATTCTTTTGGCTCACCATTTTGAGTAAAAAATTTCTTTTCAAGAGCCAGATTATACCCCCCCCCAAACATGAGTTAAATAATGTTTATCTTTTGAAAATCACAAGAGGGGGTCAAAGTTACTGGTCAATGCCAAGCTTTGCAAAGATCGAAAGTCAACACCAACCATTCGAAGATTTTAACCGTGTAGTGCACCGGTTGGTGGAAGAACAAGTTGAAAAGAGCCAAGAAGAATTGGGGAAGAGTTAAGTGGTGTGAAGGAGAGGATTTGCATCTCGTTTTGGAGAGACGACACAGTGATTGTGATGGATTACTCGCATTCTCTTTATATTCCAGAAGAAGGGGTGGAGGTTCAATTTCTTTGTTTGGGAGATGATTCATCTTAACACCCGTGTCTTTTAAAAATGCGAGTTCATCAGCGAAAATTTTCTCAAAACTCTCATCGATACCCCGAAGAATAATGTCATCAAAAAGCGCGGGGTGATCTTCAGACTCCAAAAACGGTTCATAATCGGTGTTAGTTGTTGATCCGGACAACTTGGTGGAAGATTCCGTATGTGTATGATACATAGTTGGGTCAAACAACAACATATGAAAAGAGTCTAGATCAGTATCATGAGGCTGATCAAATTCGCTGCTGTCGACATCCATTAATTCGACAGAACATGCTGAAGTAGTAGGTTCGGAGGGTACACTTCCCAACTTGTAAATGTTCAGCTCAATTGACATCTTCTCGAAGGATAGGGTCATAGAGCTGTTACGACAGTCGATTATAGCATTGGAAGTGGCCAAAAAGGGGCGACCAAGAATCACCGGAATTTGATTTCGTGGGTTTGCTACAGGCTATGTATCAAGTACAATAAAGTCCACAGGGAATACAAATTCCCCGATTTTTATCAACACATCCTCTAGTTCAACCCTAGTTTTGGTGATTGATCGATCGGCCATCTGTAGAGTGCAGTGAGCTGGTTTCAACTCTCTGATCCCTAACTACTCATAAACTGAGTATGGAATCAGGTTAACACTTGCACCAAGGTCAAGTAGAGTACGATTGATATGTTTATCCCCAATAGAAATAGAAATAGTAGGATAGCCAGGATCCTTACGTTTCCTAGGTAATTATTGGGGAAAAGTTGTGTCTACAGTTTTTGACATGAATACCTTCTTCGGCACTTGAGGCTTCCTCTTCCTAGTGCACAAGTCCTTGAGAATTTTCGCGTAAGAGGGGACTTGTTGGATATCATCTAGAAGAGGGATGTTGATGTTAACCTGTTTAAAGATTTCAGTGATCTTCTCCATTTGCGGACTTGGTCTGTCTCCCCTTAACCGATTTGGATAAGGAGCTTGAGCAATAAGATCGGGGTCCAACATTGGAGAAGATCGTGTGGGTAAGAACGATCTAAGAATAGGAGTGGGGATCGTCTTTGGTGGACTAGAAGAGGTTTGCTGAGGTGTCGAGCCTAGGGGAAAACGGAGAATAGGCTCGGGAGAAAATGGTGGGGTAGACGACAGAAGTAGAAGCAGAAGTGGAAGGAAAAGTCTCAGCCGGGGTATCATCGATTGATTCTTCATGATTATCTATCTCTTCACCGACATGATTGTCAAGCACTCTTTCAGATCTCAACGTGGTGATAGCGTTCACATGATGTGAATAGCCAGGATTGGGTAAAGGTTGAGCTGGAAGTTTACCTTTCTCTCTAGCACTCAATTCGGCATTTATACGGGCAGTTTGTGCTTCCATCGATTTAATACTCTCACTTTGGAAGTCAGAGTTTTTCTGGAATTTATCGAAGGAAGACCTAAATTCAGCGAACATTTGCATGAAATTTGTCAGAAGCAAATTCATGGTTTGTTCGAGTGGAGAGGAGTTATCAGTACCGGTCAATTGCAAAGAATTGTTATGCGGTGCAGAAGTATTGACCGGATTTTGAAAATTTTGTGATTGGTAGGGGTACTGACTTATTTGAAGTGGTTGCTGTTGTGGTGGGGGAGCCCTTTGGAAATTGTTTTGATTTGGAACCGTGTTTTGAGTTTGTGATTGGTTCCAAGCAATGTTACGGTGATTCCTCCAACCCTGATTATAAGTGGAAGAATACGGATCGTTTTTAGGTCTTTGTTAGAAAGCAGCATTGGTATGCTCTTGACCTTGAAACGAAGAATTCAATGGACATTCTTCCGTAAGATGTGATGGATCAGAACAGCATCCACAGACAGTTTTGGAGAGTTGCATCTGATTTAGGGCCGCTGCAAAAAATTTATTTTCCATAGTTTCGAGTTTCTTTTGCATTGCTGACATTTCATCTCTAACTCCTATGGAAATATCAGATTGGTTATTGCCACCCCTAGACGATGACTGACTAACACCCTCCCACTGTAAAGATTTTTCAGCGAAATTTTCTAAGAATCTCCAGGCTTCACCATTATCTTTAGTCATGAAGGTGCCTTGACATATGGATTCAAGGGTCTGTTTTGTGGTAGGATTAATGCCCTCATATATGATTCTGCACAGATCCCATCTAGGGATTCCGTGATGTGGACATTGAACTATTAGATCCTTGAAGCGTTCAAAACACTTCGAGAATGGTTCATTTGGAAGCTGGGTAAATTGATTTATTTCGCTATGGACTCGAGCTGTTTTATGATTGGGGTAGAATTTCTTTAGGAAAGCTGTTACGAATTCTCTCCAATTTGAAATGGAATGTGCGGCTATGTTATAAAGCCACTTCTCGGCTATATCGCACAAGGTAAATTGGAGAAGACGTAGACGCATAGCATCCACAGAAAGCTGTGAAGTACCCATCATTGCGCATACATTTTCAAATTTGGTAATAAAGACATATGCGTCTTCAGACTTGAGACCGTGATATTTCGGTAGAAGATTGATATATTGGGTTTTTATTTCAAAGTTGTCCCCATTGGCTTGTGGAATGGTGAGACATGTCGAAAGAGGACCTCGCATAGGGTAGCATCTCTCTTGGAGAGAGATGCGGGGTGGATTCTGCGCACCTGCGGACGGGGGCAGAGTAGTGTTAAAGAAGTTCGATGGAGAATTGTCCATCGAAGTGGGTGTGGTGGTGGGTAAAGAAAAAGTAGACGTAGAAATACCGACTTCGGAGTCGATAAAAGGAACGCGGACAAGACGGGCACTAGAATCCCGTGTCCAGCCGAGCATGCCCTAAATGGTTTATCACAAGTGGCAGCGTTAAGTGATAATTAAGGAAAATGTGAGTTAGTGTTTGTTTTGAAAAAGAGATACGGAATTTTGAAAGAAATTGAAAATCACAAACAATGCACAAGCAACCCTAAATCTAGTGGTCACCTAGGTCAAGTCTCTAGACCGCTCCTAGACTTCCAGAAGACAAGTCGCAAGATAAATCCTCTACTGTCTCTTTGTCCCTCCTGTGGCCAGGTAAGTGTCAGGTAAGTGGGAGGTTCTCCACTACGTAAGTAGTGGGCCTAATTAAGTAACCACTTGCCTTAGACACACTTGCCTTAGACACCACAAAAGAAACGCGGATAAGCAATAGATTACCCACGACCTCTTTCAGTCCTAAGTGAGCACGACGGTCCTTAGAGTCGTGTCTAGATATTTTTTAGTTAATGTGGGTAATGCGGATGCAAGTTTCGTGATTTTTTGGGCTTAGGAAGGGTAATGAACTCCCCACCTAATTTGAATTTGGTCTTTGCCCCTTAATTTCCATATTAAAAATGCAAACAACCAAGATCAAACACGCACAATTTTTTTCTTTTTGCGGCGCTGCAAATTTTTGCAAAGAAACCTGCAGAAATTGGTTAATGGAGTAGAGCAGGAAGGAGATAAGAAAGTAAGAAATTCACCAAGAAAACTTGAAGCAGTGAAGCCTCTTTCCCGCCGCGGAACCACCGCTATATGCGCCCTATGGCCGCGGAAACACGGTGCAATGACAAGATCTCTGCACAAAATTTCTTGCAGATGCTCCTGTTCACTCACTGAACTCTCTAGAATGTTCAGAAAATTTTTCCTCTCACTCCACAGATTCCAGATTCCCTCGCAAAAATCACAACAAATCGTTAAGCGCTTGTGCGAATTTTGATCTAAAAATTCTGATGGAGTAATAAATCTTTCAACTCAAATTACAAAAACGAACAAATTAGCACACGATCCCCGGCAATGGCGCCATTTGATTGATCTTCGATTTCGATGTCGTATTTAGAAAAGTGTAAAGATCACAACCAAAGAAATTTGTAAACCGCAATCAATAACGGTGTCAAGTGTTGGTTCGTTAGCGAGTGCAGATCGTCCATAGGGAAAGTGTGATTTGATCGATCTTATTTTAGTTGAGTTGAAAATTAAAAGATAAAAGAAAATTGTTCAAGAATTGTGAAATTTAGTTTCAAGAATTATCAAGAAAATAAATATCAAGAATCAAGAATTTTCAAGATGATATCCAAATCGAATGAGTTATCAAGATTTGTAAAGAGGCTCGCAGGAATCGATCTAATTGATAGTGATGATGAAGAATTATGATTACAAATTCTTATCTATTGATTATTTGTTGCTAGATCGATGACGATCAACAAGAATTAAGGATCTATTAAAGAAACTAGAGTTTCTTCATCATATCCTTTGTCTTTTCGTTGATTAGCATTCAAATTCTAGCCTCTAGGAAATTCAATCATCGATCGTTTATCTCTAATTAAGAGCGAAAACATTCAAGAGAGCATCTCGCTCGAAACTAGGTTGTAGATGATTCAATTTCCTAAAGTTTACAAAACCCATAAGACTTAAGAATCGTTCAAGAATTTAATCATCATCATCTATCTATTTTCTTGATTCCTCCATGAGCGGAGTTTTCACTCAAACATCATGGAAAAGAACACAATCAAGAATTGAGAACTCTTCATAATGCTCAAACGTAAAGAAAAGCAAGTTCAAGAATTTTCACCTTTTATTATTCAACGTTTCGTTACAATTCACTCAAAGACTACAAGAATTGAGGAGAGAACTCGATCGTCGAACTAGCTTCGCATCGTCTTCATGAGTCGCGGATCGTCATGGATCACTTGCTCGGATGAAGATCGGCGTTGCTTCAAAAAAGCTTGTTGAATTCTTGCTTGATTCGGTACTCGATGATCTTGATTTGGCTTTGGAATTGGATTCGGCCTAGGGTTTTGAGTTGCAAGCTGTGTCACTCAACTTGCGGAATTTTGGCTCAATTTTCAACAACCTTTTTAATGAAGCATTGGGTCTCTTTATATAACCTTCTCCTTTAGCTTCCCCTAGAAGCTTGAACTAGCTTTCTTTAGAAGCTAAGCGAAGTTTAGCTTCTCTTGCAAGCTTGGTAGTTATGAAGGAAGCTTCTAGATTGAGGTAGTTAGCAAGCTTGCTTAGGAAGCTTGGAGGTATTAGGCTTGTACAAGAAGCTTGGCTATTAGGAAAGAAGCTTCTGGAGATATCTGGAGACCGAAATGCCTTGAAGAAGTTTGGCCAGTGAAAGGAGAGATCTGAAGTAACAATCCGCCGATGACGTGTCTTCGTGGCCGCGGATCCGCCGCGAATAGGCCCATTCGGCAGCGGATCCACGGCCGTTTGTTGCGCTTGACGCATGGAATCTTCAGGTAATTCTTGTGCTGGCTTTAGGGCTGTTTCCTGATGTCTAGAATCTTTTTGTACTTTCTTGTTTACTTCCAGATCACAAGTCTTGGACTTGGCGTATGTTAATCAACACTTTTAGCTGTTTCGACTCTTTACCTGGAATTTCCTTCACACATTCTCGAGACAAGTGTTGCGATATACAAAAGATCATGCGTGCAATAATAAACACTAAATTTCCCTCAAAATGCCGGTTATAATGTATAACACATGTTATTTGGTATTTTACGGACAATTTGCTAATATGTGCTATATTTATACCAAACACCTTTAGATGATTGCAAAGAGTAGGGAAATTGATGTGTTAAAAATGCAATATTTTCGACTGATCACCTGCACATATCACATATGTTCTCCTACTCCGTTTCGCATGAACCAGGAAACCTTTATGTAGGACTCTAAAGACTCGTCAATACGCTGGCAGTAGGTGATGATCATATCAAACACCCACAAGCCGCAAGTGGTCTGCCAAACGTAACGGCCACCTGGGTATTGAGCGATCAGAAGATCAACAAGAAAACCTGCTATAATTCCTGTGAATCCAATCAGTAACACGACCGTACAGTCCGGTCTCTTCATCTGATATGTCGCATATCACAGCCTGGGGGTGGTATAACGTCAGACCTTAATAGCCTGATAAGTCATGCCGATGCAAGGTCCATAACGGTTCGAGAAACTACTGATAACACTTACCAGTAAATCTCAGCAACCCTGGCCAAGGATTTTCTGTTATGGCCAATCGAGCATAGCGCAACATCAACTCCCAATACCGGGAGAGACAAAACCCCTCCTATCGCTCATTGCCTCCATATGACTCGGGACTGTACCCAAATGCCACCGTTTTGCACGATCTCTTGACCGTGGTAAGGTGAAAATCAAAGCACAGTGGGAATCACACAAGCCTCTATGACGATCTCGGGTTTACAGACTAACCTGCACCAGTGTCACCAGAGAACTGCTATCCGATGATAGGTATAATACCATCTAGGATTTCTCGGCGAGTCCGTCCAGTGTACCCAGTCTCCACTGAGCACCCGTATGCTTTCTCTGATGTCAAACACCAATGGATATGGGATCATCCATCGCCCATCTGTATGGGTCAAGAAGCGCATACGCTAGTCTACTCTGGAGTACCAATGCCCTGTTTCGATACTCCCACGACTAAGAACATTTGAAGGATGTATTTATCGACTACCCAGTCCCCACTAGTATAATCTACATCATAGTCCTGGTAGTCAAGTACTCATCCTTAGGGCTTTATCAACATGTGTTCACAAAACAGTATTTGTTTACATGTTAAGATAAAGTGCAACCAGATAGCATACTATCATGTCGAGCAAGAAAGTCCTTCCTATATATGTCCAAGCATCCACTACAATATACATCACATGTACAGTAATGGCCTCTAGGGCATACATATAACTAACAATCTCCCATTTGCACTAAGGCCATATGTTGTAGTATCCAATACCCAACAATATAGCTGAGGTTGTAGTATCCCATACTCAACCATTATAGAGAAGTCTCTCTAGGGTAAGGCCTTTGTGAGTGGATTCACTGTGTCAACCTTATGGTCTACTCTCCTAACCTCGATCCCTTGGAGATCAACCATCTCCCAGATCAGGTGATACTTGCCTCAGAATATGTATGGAATGCTGATAGGACCTGCGTTCCTAGGCCTAAGCCACAACTCCATTGTTGTCACAATAACAGTTATTGGACGCTCAATGGTAGGAACCTTATTCAGCTTATGAACAAGAAATGTCCAGACAGCCACTTTGGTAGTATCGTTGGTAGCAATGTATTCAGCCTTTATCGTCAAGTATGTTATAGTATCTAGCTTGGAACTCTTCCAACATGCCGTCCCTGCACTGAGGGTAAAGACAATGCCTATGACTGACCCTCTGTTGACCTTATCACTCTGGAAGCTCGAACAAAGAACTTTCTTTTAGTGCTTCTCAAGTACTTAAGAATGTCCTCCACAGCTATCTAGTGATTCTCCCAAGATCCGATTTATTCCTGATCACTACACCTAGTGAGTCATCTATATTTGGTCTGGTATATAACATCGCACACTCTGATAAAGCCTACTGCCGAAGCATAGGTTATCCCTTGCATGCGAGCTCTCTCCAAATCAGTATTGGAGAGAGTAATCCATGAGTAAGTGGACGAACCACCACTCATAGAATCTTCCATACTAAACCCCTTTACTATGGTGTTTATGTACAAGGATTTGGGACACTCCCAACATCCAATTAGATCTATCACCATAGATCATAATCCATAAGATGTAGCAGGTATCATCCAGATCTTATATTGAGAATCTTGGTGATAGAGGAGCTTGACCGAGTGTAGCATAGGAAACCATTTCCTATCAAGAGTATGTCATCTACGTACAATACATGGAAGACAACCTTACTCTCTACAACCTTCTTGTATATACAAGGTTCATATACCATTTTGATGAAGTCAAACTCTTTGACTATCACATCAAAACAGACGTTCCAACTGCCTGAACCTGGTTGGGCCATCATCTCATGATGCAATCCTTACTCCCACTATCACCGAGAAGACCGTAGTATCACTCAAGTGGATGAGGATACCCCACCAGATTCGCGGAGAGGCTGATGTTCGTTGGAGAATATTGAATCTTTTGGTTTCATCAAATCATCAGCTGTTAGTTTGTCTAGATGGAACTCCTTCCAGTTCTACCTCATGTCCACAAATTTCTTCACAAGAAATACCTTTTCTCAAAAAAAGTGGCATGCTGAGAAACAAAACACCTTTTTCTCCTCAGTTAGGTAGAAGATATTCCCTTACTAATGTTTGGGATATCCCGACAAACATTCACAACTGACCTTTCCTTGAGCTTGTCTAGATTTTTCTTTTCAAAATAGGCCGGACAACCCCATATCTTAACTCGTTTAAGGCATGGTCTCTTCCCATACTATATCTCATATGTAGTGGTAAGCCCTGATTTGGATGGAACCCCATTCAATAGGTATGCAGCTTCTCAAGTGCATAACACCAAAAAAGAAACAGGTAACTCAGCAGTACTCATCATAGAGCTCACCATATCTCATAGGGTGCGATACCTCCAACCCGATACACTGTTGTGCTGTGGTGTATACGAAGGTGTAAGCTGAGAGAGAATCATATTCTCCTTTTAGAAACTCCAGGAACTCCATACAGAAGTATTCGCCTCCTCGATCACATAGTAGGACTATAATACTTTTACCCGTTTGGTTCTCAAAAGAACCAACCTTGGCATTTGTAGGCATGGGACCATATACATCATCATGTATCTATCCCAAAAGTTCACTAACTCTTTCTCTGTTTCCAGTAAACGGAGTATTGGTCATTTTATCTTTGCGACAAGACTGGAAAGTAGCATAAGATGAAAATTCGAACAGATTCTTATATTCATCCTTATGTAACTTAGCTGGTCGTGTCGCATTGATATGACCTAGTCTACAATGCCTCAAGAAGGATTCGTTCATTCTTGAACTTCTCCTCTTATCTGTGTTCTATATACTTTGAACTGTGGTTTGATTTAGAAGGTATATGCTATTATATAACGTGCCTGATCGAATCAACTCTTGATTCAGGAAAATGTTCGCAACATTATCCTCCAATACAGAATTATATCCTTCTTTAACTCAGTAAAGAACATGATGTAATGTTGTATATCAGGTTCGGTATGTAATAACATTCGTTCAGAATCAATGTATCTAATACAAGGTGATATCTGCCAACTGACTTGGCTGCAACAATTGCACTATTCTCTAACACTTAGAGACATATCACCCATTCTCAGTTCTCTACCTTTTTGTAGCCCATTTAATATATTACATATGCGGGATCCTGATCCGGTAGCACATACCCAGGACATAGATGATACTGAAAGACAGTTCCCAGTAATAAGGACTCCCGAAGAATATGTATCAACATGCACTTTCTTCGATTGGGTGGCATGGGAATCCGGATATTCCTCTATTTCCTGCTCGGACTTATAACAGTTATAAGATAGAGCAGAACCAACATTCCCTTGCTCAGTATAAAAAGTAGGTTCGGTCAATGCATCCATATTATTATCTTGATTAAGGCATGATATGGTTGCTACTAGGAGAGAGAGAGAAGAAAACACTCTGCGTGCGCTCTTGCAGGATTAGATTGGTTATTATTTTATCTAATCAGGATGGCACCCACTGTTTTAGTCAAATCTTCCTTCAAACCCTAAAAAGTAAGACTAGCTGGGATTAATTACACCTACAAGTCCGCCAATCTTTCGGCCAGGCCAGTGTCGGTACTTTGAGGGTGGTTCCCCGTGCTTTCGCATGGACCTAATTAAAATAAACCTCGTTTTCCCAGGGGCGTAACCCCGTTAACACCGTTCTAGATACCAAATTGATCGGCTAATTGTAATGTGTAAAACTCTCCTACGAGTAACTCTTACTCGCAGCGGGTATCGGGATCCAACTATCTCATAGAAGGTATGCAATCTCATTGCAAATTTCAACATTTGAAATTTCCTATAATGTTTTTACCCCTAACCCCCTATGACCATGACAAAGGCCAACAAACCATAGGAAGCTAGTCAAGTTCAACCCGTCATATCTTGATTGAAATAAAACCACCCGCACGACCCTTGACAAAGGCCAACAAGGTCGTACGACTACCCTAATCCAATCGCATCACATGCTTAAGTAGATAAGTACTAGTCATCTACCGCACACTAAGCCTTGACAAAGGCCAACAAACGCAACACGAATACTAAATAGTCTTTATCTGAAATGACGGAGGGCTACGCAGATTTTTCTGAAAACCATGAGCGTAATGAACTTGATATCGTTGTAGAAACAAGTGATTTTGAAAAGGAGTGTTTTTTATGCTTTTCTAGTTTTGCTAAAGAGGTCACTTCCGGTGAAGGGAACTCGGCTCTTTCCTTATCGAATAAGGTGCTGGATATTCTACAAGGAATACCGCTATGCAAAGCAAGAACTAGAGCTACCATTTTTAAACAAGTTTCTACAACATTTTTAGGTTTCTTTTAGTTTTATTTCATTAATCTCATTAATGAAGTCCCATTATATATGCTTCCCAAGCATCACAAAAGAAACGAAAACAAAAATATTAATTATATCTCATATATATAATATAGAGGCATTCGTCTAAGGAATATAATATGATCACATTACATAATATCAGCAGCAGAAGAATCACATATGAAATATTGAATATACTAGGAATTTCGTGTTTTAAGTTAAGCAAGTATAAAACACGGATTCCACGGTCGCGATGAATAGCCAAACCCACATCCCTAGACCCCTACGAGAGCGGCAAGCAACCCTACCAATTCTAGAGTTAGGAGACACGGTCTCGACTCCTCGAAATGGTCTCCCGCTGGACCCTAGAACCCGGTTTCTTATGCTCCCAGCCTTGGGTCTATCCTAATGCGGAAAAGCAAATAATATAGAATGGTGACATCATCCTCAACTCGGAAGTGCCCCAATAAAAGAATATTACATACAAGCTTTTACATGAATGAAAATGAAAAACTCTCATCTCTCATAAAATATCCGGCTATTCAAAACGCGACGATCTAATATAACATATCACAGCAACACATAACATCACATGTCATCAACGTAAATAAATATGCGTATCCCAATTTTCGTTGACATATAGCAGCGAAGCCGGCGATACACCACATATTACACTTACGGTCGCAGAAAAGAAAGTGAAAAACTACAACATTTGGAATCCATAATCACTTTAGACATTTAAATCCAAAATATCACATACTTCGCATTTCATGCCTAACTATATGAATTCCACATATTGTATCACATTCCAGATAAATAGACAATGTTAAACTTTCCGATCGAATAAACAAACACCCAAGATTTCCCAAATAGCTCAACACTTGAGCGGAGTTCAAAAAGTCTTAGAACATGTCACAGCCGCTATGAATTTTGCCGTAGAAGGGTCAAACTAACGCCTCACATGTGGCAAAGCTAAACTACCACAAACCATATGGTTCAGTGGTGGTTTTGACGGTCACATAATCGAGTTAAGGTTACGTTCTTCTAGAGGGTCCACAGATTCGCTTGCATGATTTTCTGAAAGTTTTAAACTCAGGAAAAATCCAACACATGAAAGTTTTCCGACAAGGGAAAAAGTGAGTTATTGATATCCGTTCGAACCTTTTAACACGTTCAAAATTACCCGGAAAAAACTTAAACGAAGTTAAACTTTCCGATCGAATTAACGAGTTCCCAATATTTCCCAAAAAGCTCAACACTTGAGTAGAATTAAAAATTCCCAGAAGCATGAAAAAGTACCCAGGAATAAACCCCTGAAGTATTAGCCCTTAACTCCCAAAGTTGGTCGTGGAACTGCCGCCAAATGCATGGTTTGTCCGCGGTTCCGCGGTCTCTTGAGTGAGTTATGGCTTCGTACTTCACAGTAATCCTTAGAATTCCCTGCATGATTTTTTGAGTATTTCTAATATGAAAAAATTTCAACTTTTGAAATTTTTTCCAGAAAGTTGGA